>JACGWO010000010.1:16901973-17179468 GCA_034509735.1 Sesamum alatum
GGATCATGGCAGTCGCGTGCACATGGCGGCTGTATCTTGGATCTGGCGAGAGGTAATCATTCTGTAAGATGACTTATTCATAAAGCCTTGTCCAGTGTAGTCGAAATGTGTAGCGAGGACGGTGGATCCAAGAAGAGGATCCGTCCCCTGTCAGTATGTGACAGAGGTATCTCCTATGCACTCGTTAGACACGTTCATGCTGTTTAAAGCTGTGGCCACAGTGGTTGGTGGAACAGGGAATGGTTTCCTGTGTCGATGGAATGAAGCATACGTGGTCTCGAGTATTAAGCATAGATGCCTAGTCAAGGATGGGAACCGACGCTCAATTCCATACCCTAGACTAAGGCCGGGAGACGTAGATGGAAGGATCGTACCCGTACGGAATCGGCGCCTAAATGTTCACCGCCATTCACCTAGTCCCTAGTGCCATGGACCGTTGCTAGACGGCCACCTATGGTAATGGCCCTTGTGGGACACGGGCCCAAGTCTAGCTGAGAGTGAACCTAAAGGGTCACACACAAATCACCGAGAGGTTGAGAGATCGACTTGGAGTCAATCTCGAAGGATAAAATAAGTAATTGGATTACTTAGGGAAAGTCCATTGGATGGACGGGCCGATATGTATCGGGCCTTCGTTTAATCGGTAAATTGGATTTCATTAAATATGGAAAGTTGAGACGTTGAGATGTTGGATCTTTTTTAATTGGATTTAAAGATCAACGGGTTGGGGTTCGTCGTAATTGGATTACGATAAAATCCGGTCAGTTAAATTTTACCCGAGAGGAGAAATAATTCCTATTTTGAATAGGAAGAAGTTGGAACTTCTTCCCTTAATTAAACATGGCGAGATGCTTGAAAGAAATCGGTGGAGGTCGTCCCGGGAATTTGCGCGAATGCGAAGCGCGATAAATAAAATAATATACAAAAATAAAAGGCATGCTTTTAAATTTGAAAAAGAACACGCTCAAGGGGTGTGCCCATTGAGGTCCCGGGCGTTCGGTGTATCTCATGATCATAAAACAAATAAAGAAATCATGGAGGCCTAGAGTTGAAAATTAAAGAAGGGACGAAAATCTTTAAAACGAGACCTACCCGTTTCCGTTTTCGTCTTTAACGGCTGCTCGCGTTGTTCCCCGTTTTGCACCAGGACCTCGTTCTTGAGATCCTCCAAATCGTGACACACGATCCACCCACGTATTCTTGCACGTCGTGCTAGCAACGAACAAGTGTATAATTTTGAGTGGACGAAACAATAACACGTTATCAATTAACAGGTATTGGTTCGTCTAAGTTCTCGATGTTCAAGAACAAAAAGAACTAAGAAAAAATACTTTCTTGTTGGAGAAAGAGAGAGAGGCGGAACGAGAGTAGGAGGAAGGGGAGAGTGTGTGTTGTGTGTTGTTTTCAAGAATCATCATCCTACAAATGTTGGAAGCTAGAGGTTTATATAGAGGAAGAGTTTAATCCTCTTTAAACTCAAACTCTAAGTAACCTAATTTGACTAGGATTTTTGACCTAGTCAAAGTCCTAGTCAAACTATATTTGACCTAGTCAAACAATCCTAGCCTTCCATCTCCCCTTTCCATCTCAACCGTTGATTTTAATTTAAAGGAATATTTAAATCCTATTAAATATTCCAAAAGCTAAAGAATAAATATAATATAATAAATAAATATTATTATTTATTCTAAGCCCATTAAATCAACCCTTTAATAAAATCCTATTATATTAATTTAATTCCTTTATCAAATAGAAGGAATTAATTTCTCCAAGAAAATATAGGACCAGATTAAATCTAATTTAATCATTCCTTTACTCCAATATTAATTCCAAATTAAATACTAAGTGTGTGTGATAGTGTGTGACTCTTTAGGTTCACCATTCAGCTAGACTTGGTCGGATTCCTAGAATCGTCCGTTACCATGGTGGCCATCTAGCAACGGTCCATGGCAACTAGAACTAGGTGAAATATTCGGGGATGGACATGAAAGAAATTGTGGATCGTCCCGGAAAAGCGCGAATGCGGAAGCGCGGTATAATTAAATTAAAACGGAATTTAAACATGCTTTTAAATTAAACACGTTTCAAAGGGTGTGCCTTTGAAGTTTCCGGGCGTTCGGTGTATCTCATGAACGAATAACACAAAATAAATCATGGAGGCCATAGGGTTGGAAATTAAAGAGGAGACGGAGAAAAAAAAAATTAAAACGAGACCTACCCGTTGTCGTTCGTCTTCAACGCTACAAGCGTTGTTCCCCGTTTTGCACCAAGATCTCGTCTTTGAGACCCTCTAAATCGTGACACACGATCCACCCACGTATCTTGCACGTCGTGCTAGCAAACGAACAAGTTTATGTTTTTGGAGTGGAAATGAATCAATAACACATTATGGATTAATGGTATTGATTCATCAAGTTCTTAATGTTCCAAGAACAAAAAGAACCAAGAAAATATTTCTTGGAGAGGGAGAGAGAATCGGACGAGAGAGAGGGAGAGAGAATCCGTGTGTGTGTGTTTTGTAGTGTGTGTGTTGGAGTTTCATCACGCCCCCCCCCCCCCCCCCCCCCCCCCCCTCAATCCAACTTGTAGGATGCTAGGGGTTTAATATAGAAGAGGAGTTTAATCCTCTTAAACTCCTCTTTCAAGAACTCTAATTTGACTAGGATTTTGACCTAGTCAAAGTCCTAGTCAAAGTAGTGTTTGACCTAGTCAAAACAATCCTAGCATCCATCTCTCCATTGATCTCAACCGTTGATTTAATTTAATTTAATGAATATTTAAAACCTATTTAAATATTTCCAAGAGGCTAAAATAAATATAAATATTATTTAAGCCCATTAAATAAATCCCTTTGATAAATCTAATTTATCAATTTAATTCCTTATATCTAATAGAAGGAATTATTTCTCCAAGAAAAATAGAGGACCCGATTAATCCAATTTAATCATTCCTTTACGTCCAATATTTAATTCCTAATTAATATCTAAATGTGTGTGGATAGTGTGTGACTCTTAGGTTCACCTTTCAGCTAGACTTGGTCGGATTCCTAGAATCCTTCCCGTTATCCCAGATTATGGGTGGCCATCTAGCAACGGTCCATGGCACTAGAGACTAGGTGAAATATTCAGGGATGAACATTTAGGCTCTAACAGTACACTTGTCCTTCTGTCTTCGGTCTCATCACTTAGAGTCTAGGGCACGTGGAAAATGCAGGTACCCATTTGGACCTAAGTGTTGGTCTGTCCTCACTAAACGCCGCAAGGGAATCCTTCCCTTCTGTTCAGTCACTGTGGCCACAGTTTTAGGGACAAGACTAGAGCATATATGACACTCAAACTGCCAAACCTATTGACAGAGACAGATCCTTTCTTGGAAACTACTGTCACTTTGCATACCAGAACTGCACTAGACATGGCTTATGACTTACCAAAGAGAATTCTGGCAATCGTCTCACCATACCTAAGATACAGCCTGATGTACAGGTAAACTCAGCAATCCTCAAGTCAAAGACTTGACCTGTACCGTTGGAACCGGGAATACACGTCATACCTTGCTGACCATACTCAAGGTCCTCCGTAAGACGGTTCCCGCGAGTCACCTCACTCAGCTGCGTCCTAGCATGCTAACCCACTAACACCTGCTTAGACACCCTCGTCACCCGTCGATGAAACACGACAGCAGGTGCTTAGGCAAGTCTTAAATGGAATCCCGGTACCCATTTTCCGGGATTCTTGACTTGGAGATTCCGGACTGATTCGGGAAGATTGATTCCATGGACCTACCTCCAAGCGTAGTCCCAGTCCCCGAAATTGATTCTCAGTCCGTGGGCTTTGTTTGCGTAGTGAACAGATATAGAAAACAGATATAAGTGAACACAAACAAAGTTAATGCCAAATGAAATTCACTTCTTTATTCATTAATGATTTATCAAACACCTATAATTGTCTAGACATAGGTTACATATACCCGCCAAAATTGGCTTACATGTCACCTATTCTAACAATCTCCACTTGACCTTAAAGCCAATCACCCATATGCCTAATCCCCATCTTCTCAAGATGTTGCGTATGAGCACTCTGCGACATAGGCTTTGTCAGCGGGTCTGCTGTGTTGTCTGCTGAGTTGACTCGGTCCATCCGAACGTCACCTCTTCCTACCATTTCTCTAAGAAGATGGTAGCGTCTAAGAATGTGTTTGGAACGGTGATGAGATCTCGGTTCCTTTGCTTGCGCTATTGCACCGTTGTTATCACAGAAGATGACAACAGCTCGGCGATGCTAGGCACCACACCCAACTCTTGGATGTAGTTTCTCATCCAAACCGCTTCCTTAGCAGCTTCTGAAGCTGCTATGTATTCAGCCTTAGTGTGGAGTCAGCAGTGGTTGCTTGCTTGGAACTTTTCCAAGCCACTACTCCTCCGTTGAGTTTGAATACATACCCCGATTGAGACTTGCATCATCGTCATCAGACTGGAAGCTAGCGTCGCTAAAGCCTTCCAGAATTAGTTCTCCATTGCCATAAGACCAAGAACATTTCCTTAGTCCTCCTAAAGGTACTTAAGGATGCCCTTGACGGCATTCCAATGTGCCTCTCCTGCACAGGACTGATATCTGCTTGTCACGCTCAAAGCGTATGCAATGTCAGGCCTTGGTGCAATGGACCGCATATTGGATGCTACCTACGGCAGAAGCATAGGGGATGACTTTCATCCTTTCAAGTTCCTCATCAGTCTGTGGGGACTGTTTCTTGGATAACTTGATCCCATGCCTCATTGGAAGGAATCCTCGTTTGGAGTTGTCCATTCGATATCTCTTTTGGACTTTTCCATATACGATTTTGGGTGAGCCCTAACATCCTTTAGATCTGTCCCTGACAATCTGGATGCCTAGGATGTAGGAGGCTTCACCCAAGTCCTTCATAGAAAACTTGGTTGACAACCATGCTTTTGTGTTTCCTAACATTCTGACGTCATTACCAATGAGCAGAATGTCATCCACGTAAAGCATTAGGAACACTATAGAGCTCCCACTGACCTTCTTGTATACACAAGGGTCGGATTCGTTTTTGATGAAGTCATATCCCCGTATTACTTCATCAAATCGAATGTTCCAACTTCGGGATGCTTGTTTGAGGCCATAGATGGACTTCTGGAGACGACAGACCTTCTGTTCTTCTCCAGTGACCGTGAAACCCTCCGGCTGATCCATATAGATCTCTTCTTCAACGAAACCGTTGAGGAAGGCCGTTTTCACGTCCATCTGCCATATTTTCATAGTCATACCATGCTGCTATGGCAAGCAGGATCCGAAATGGACTTAGCCATGGCTACTGGCGAGTAGGTATCCTCAAAATTGACCCCGGGTCGTTGAGTGTATCCTTGGCTACAAGCCTAGCCTTAAAGGTTGTGACTTCTCCATCAACGCCGAGTTTGCGCTTGTGGACCCACTTACAGCCCACTGGCTTAACACCTTTCGGTGGATCTACAAGTCTCCAAACTTGGTTCTCGTTCATGGAGTCCATTTCGGTCTTCATGGCCTCAAGCCATTTCCCGGAGTCGATGTCAGACATCGCTTCCCCGTATGTCTTAGGATCGTTATCCAGAAGATCGGTCGCACCTAGAAACCCATATCTCACTGGAGGTCTGGATTCTCTAGTGGACCTACGGAGGACGGGAACGTCAGTGGTGACTGTGGGCGCTGACTGTATCGGAGCCGGCGGTTCAGGGGCCGGACTGGCCTTTCTTGAGCTTGTCCTTCATGCCTAGCATGTTGGACTTCTCTAGGTTGGTCAGCCCTCCGTGCGTTAATCCTAAATCCTCTTGGTGAGGTTTCCGCGGCTTTTTCTGATGGCTGAGTTCCATCACTTGATTCCTCAAGGATCAGCTCATCAGGTTGGATATCCTCCGGAAGCCTTGCTCCAAGAATACTGCATTCCTTGAAACAAATACCTTTTGTTCCAAAGGGTCATAAAAGTAATAACCCGCAGTTTCTTTAGGGTATCCAACGAACCTGCATAGGCTAGACCTGGATTCTAGCTTATCTCCCACTAACCTCTTGACGTATGCGGGGCTACCCCACACTTTCAAGTAGTTGTCGGACGCAGGCTTGCCGTGCCATATCTCATATGGCGTTTGGGTCAATGCACTGGTAGGCGCCAAATTCAACAACTTGGCTGCCGTTTCTAATGCATAACCCAAAACGATAAGGGCAATTTGGTAAAACTCATCATGGACCGAACCATGTCCAACAGGGTTCGGTTCCTCCTTTCAGAGACGCCATTTAACTGTGGTGTTCCGGGAGGTGTCCATTCCGATATTATACCATTTTCTTTTAGATAATCTAGGAATTCGGCACTAAGGTATTCACCGCCTCGTCTGACCGTAGGACTTTAATTTTGCAGTTGGTCTGGTTCTCCACTTCAAGCCTGAATTCTTTAAACCTCTCAAGAGCTTCAGACTTGTACCTCATCAGGTAAAACATAACCGTACCGTGAATGGTCATCGGTGAAGGTTATGAAGTAGGAGAACCCACCTCGGGCCTGCGTCCTTAGTGGTCCACATACGTCTGTATGGACCAAGTCCAATAGACCTGTGGCAAGCCTACTTTGTCCTACAAAGGGCTTCTTGGTCATTTTCCCTCTTAAACAAGATTCACAAGTTGGTAGATCACTCAAGTCCCCAACCTCTAGGTTCTTTGAGTCTACCAACCTTTTCATCCTATCTTGGATATGTGACCTAGCCTAGCGTGCCACAGACGTGCGTTCCCGTTATTATCTAATTTTCCGTTTGTGTTGAGCGTTAAGAACGAAATTCGTTTTGTTGCAAGATATAGAGCCCGTTGTGCAATGTACCAAGTAGATGAGCAATTCCACACCTCATCAAATAAAAGCAATTTTATTGATTCTGAACTCATAACCACTATTGTCCAACAATGGAATGGAAATGATGTTCTTAATCATACTAGGTACAAAATAAACCTACTCTAATTCTATGCTAATGGTATCACTAATTACTAAAGTGGCGGATCCTACTGCTTCTGCCGAGATGGCCTTGCCATTTCCAAGCTTCAGGATCATGTCCCCGCTACTTAGTTTTCTGCTTCTTTTCAGCACCTGCAAATCATTGCAAATGTGAGCTCCACAGCCGGTATCCAATACCCAAGAGGCAGAATTAGTGACCATATTAACCTCAATCACATATATACCTTGGTTTGAGAAGAGTTTGGGGCACTCTCTCTTCCAATGCCCTTTCTCACGGCAGTTGATACATATGTCATATGCCTTTGACTGTTGCTTGGAGACAACCTTTTCCCTTTCCTTTGCCTTTCCCCTCTTTGGCAATGGGAACACTCTGAGTGTTCGTAGCTGCTATGACGGCTTTTCCCTTCCCCTTCTTCCTTTTCCAACGTCCGGCACCCTTGCCTTTTGTCTTGGAAGTTGAAGCACCTCCAAACAATACCGAAGGCGTGGACTTCTTAGTCGTTGCCTCGTATTGCACCAACATATTGATCAACTCATGAATGCCCTTCTCAAGTGCATTCATGTTATAGTTGACGATAAATTGGTCGAAGGAGGGTGGGAGTGACTGAAGGATCACATCTATGTACGTTTCGTTTATCGAGACCTGCCTTTAGGTCCTCGAGCTTTTCCACTAGGGTAAGCATTTTAACCCCATGCTCTTGTACAGAGGATCCTTCTGTCATTTTAGTTCCAAAGAACGCCTTGGTCGCGACATACCTAGTATGCCGGTCCGGGACTGCATAGCAATCCTTAAGGCGAGCCATAATGGAAGGGACATCGTCTAGCCTTTCATATTGCTTCTGAATCTCATTGGTCATCGAAGCAAGTATGATGCTACGGACCTTCCGGTTATCCTTATGCCAAGTCTCAAACGTCTCACGTTTCTTCTGGCGTGGATCCTTCCGGCAAGGTCCTAGGGAGAGGCTCGTCCATGACGTAGCCTTGGTTCTCGTAATCTAGGACTATCCTGAGATTGCGCAACCAGTCGTTGTAATTTGTTCCATTGAATTTGTTTGTCTCAAGTATGGTTGATAGTGGGTTCTTAGACATTTTAAAATCTATATGTAGAAAAAACAACGCGCGATCAGCAGAAAGTAAAGACGGTGGTTTGATAAAAATAATTAAATGCTTGGTCTTTAGTCATTTAATCCTCCCACTATTTATACGAAAACACGGTACTCTCAAACGTGATTTTCGGGAAATCCTTTCCTAGTGGGCTAGGGATCCACAGCGATTTTCCCATACCGCGCTTTTACGATTCGCATGGAAAAATCCTGTGGGAGGTATTCCATACCATTCTCGTTCCACGAGATTCCCAAGATTATTGCCTCACCCTTTTGCATGATCCCGAGGACTCCAAGCGAATCATGCTAATTGGGCGTTAGACCCGACCCAATCGACCGAGCCATGGACCCTCTAGTACCCCCACGACTCGTGAGACAGGTAACAGCAGCCCATTTTTCGTTCATGACACAGTGCAGCTTCTTTTAAGTACAATAACGTGCCACGACTCGTGAGACCACGCTATTGACCTAAAACAGCTTCCTCACTGTGCCATGGATTGGAAGGCATGGACAAACTCCTAGAGTTCATGTCCACTTTATCTAGGGTCTAATATTTCAACATTGGTCCAACCAATGTGAGAGTAGTGAATGACCGAGATCTCATAATATATCCATACATTCATCCATAATGCATAAATAAAATCCATCCATAGCAGTTATATGATAAATAAAAGCCATTCATCCATCATAATAACCACATGCAAAATTAAAGCCTAGCACGCCCCTGTTGGATGATCACGAGCCCGAATCCTATGCGATCCACTGAGCCTGCAGTGGATCTATGGTCAATCTAGGGTTGGTCCTATACTATTACAATAATAGTAACCCAATCATCATGCTGATGGGCCTTGGTCTCTTTCCTCTTTCTTCACTTCATGGAAAACGCCAAGGGACCTCCGGTCTGGGCTCTCCATGTGGTCCTTCCTTCTTCTCCATCAATTACAAAAAATGGAAACCTCACTCCTAGTCTACTCTCATTACATATTTAAAAAATAGAAACCCCAGCGAAAACCCGGGGGGAGTACATAAGGAGGGAGGTAGAAAGCCTTATTATTCCAAGGCACTAGAAAGAGAGAAGGAGAAAGCAGTTAAAGAGGCACACAGGCCCAACAGAAAATTAAACCATACATCCGGTCTAGGGCTCGTGATCATCCATTTCCATCCAACACACATAATCACATGATCCAATCACATAATTACAATATACCAATAATTCATGATTTCCAATCATAATAATCCAAAACAGAAATAAATGATCATGTGCGCAACGTGTGAAAAATAAAACACAAATATTGGTAATAATATTTTTCTCGTTTTAGGAAAACCTTTCCTCATTATTTTAAGTAAAATAACCCCGGGATTCCAAATCCAATTTATTTTACTCCTAAAATAATGTCTTTAGGAATTTAGGCAAAATTGAACCCAAAAACGAATTTTCAGAATTAATTCAAAATTAAAACTGAAAAGTAAATAAATAAATAAAATAAAATAAAATAATACTAGGGTTTCAAGAAACCCTAGCTGCAGCAGCCACCGGCCGCCGCCACCGGCAGCAGCCGGCAGGCCGTGCGCGCAGGCACTGCCTGGCCGGGCGCGCGCGCGCAGGCCCCTTGCCTGCGTGCGCGCGCGCCTGGCCGGCAGCGCGCTGCGCGGCCTGGTGTTCCGGCAGGCCGTCGCGCGCGCAGGCTCCTCTGCCTCGCGCGCGCCGGCCTGCTGGTCGCTAGCCGCGTGCCTGGGCTGCGCGCAGTGCGCGCGCGCGCAGACGCGCACTGGGCACGCCTGCCGGGCGCGCGCGCGCAGACGCCTCCGTCTGCGTGCGCGCGCGCCTGGCAGCGCCTGGTGCCGTCCGCGCGCGGGCTCTCCGCCCGACAGCCTTCCGCGCGCGCGCGCGCATGAGCGCGCTTACCGGCCGCGCGCGCGCAGACACCCTCGTCTGCCCGCGCGCGCGGCTGGAGGCGCCCCCTTGCGCGCGCGCCCGCGCGTAGCCATCCTGGCTGCGCGCTGCCCCTGCGCGACCGGCTGGGAGGGCGCGCGCAGGCTACCCTTGCCTGCGCGCGTCTGCCCTGCCGGCAGCGCTCGGCTGCGCGCGGCCAGCCTTCCCGGCTGGCCGGCTGTGGCGTTTCTCGTTTTCAGTTCAAATTTTCCCGTTTCCCAAGAAAAACAGAAAAAATACCAATATTCAGAATTTCACACGAATTAAAAGCAATAAAACAACATGCTTTAATAATCAAGAAAATCAAGATTCAATTAAAAACATGCTCAAAACACGTTTCATGCTTAAAACGCACATAAACCCTGGTCTATACACCGAACCGGGCTCTGATACCACTGAAAGAAATTGTGGATCGTCCCGGGAAAAGCGCGAATGCGGAAGCGCGGTATAATTAAAATTAAAACGGAATTTAAACATGCTTTTAAATTAAAACACGTTTCAAAGGGTGTGCCTTTGAAGTTTCCCGGGCGTTCGATGTATCTCATGAACGAATAACACAAAATAAATCATGGAGGCCATAGGGTTGGAAATTAAAGAGAGGACGAAAAATTAAAACGAGACCTACCCGTTGTCGTTTTCGTCTTCAACGGCTACAAGCGTTGTTCCCCGTTTTTCACCAAGATCTCGTCTTTGAGACCCTCTAAATCGTGACACACGATCCACCCACGTATCTTGCACGTCGTGCTAGCAACGAACATGTTTATGTTTTTGGAGTGGATGAATCAATAACACATTATGGATTAATGATATTGATTCATCAAGTTCTTAATGTTCCAAGAACAAAAAGAACCAAGAAAATATTTCTTGGAGAGGGAGAGAGAATCGGACGAGAGAGAGGAGAGAGAATCCGTGTGTGTGTGTTGTAGTGTGTGTGTTGGAGTTTCATCATCATCCAACTTGTAGGATGCTAGGGGTTTATATAGAAGAGGAGTTTAATCCTCTTTAAACTCCTCTTTCAAGAACTCTAATTTGACTAGGATTTTGACCTAGTCAAAGTCCTAGTCAAAGTAGTGTTTTGACCTAGTCAAAACAATCCTAGCCATCCATCTCTCCCATTGATCTCAACCGTTGATTTAATTTAATTTAATGGAATATTTAAAACCTATTTAAATATTTCCAAGAGGCTAAAATAAATATAAATATTATTTAAGCCCATTAAATAAATCCCTTTGATAAATCTAATTTATCAATTTAATTCCTTATATCTAATAGAAGGAATTATTTCTCCAAGAAAAAATAGAGGACCCGATTAAATCCAATTTAATCATTCCTTTACTCCAATATTTAATTCCTAATTAAATATCTAAATGTGTGTGGATAGTGTGTGACTCTTTAGGTTCACCTTTCAGCTAGACTTGGTCGGATTCCTAGAATCCTTCCGTTACCATGGGTGGCCATCTAGCAACGGTCCATGGCACTAGAGACTAGGTGAAATATTCAGGGATGAACATTTAGGCTCTAACAGTACACTTGTCCTTCTGTCTTCGGTCTCATCACTTAGAGTCTAGGGCACGGAAAATGCAGGTACCCATTTTGGACCTAAGTGTTGGTCTGTCCTCACTAAACGCCGCAAGGGAATCCTTCCCTTCTGTTCAGTCACTGTGGCCACAGTTTTAGGGACAAGACCTAGAGCATATATGAGACTCAATTGCCAAAACCTATTGACAGGAGACAGATCCTTTCTTGGAAACTACTGTCACTTTGCACACCAGAACTGCACTAGACATGGCTTATGACTACCCAAGAGAATTCTGGCAATCTCTCACCATACCTAAGATACAGCCCTGATGTACAGGTAAACTCAGCAATTCCTCAAGTCAAAGGACTTGACCTGTACCGTTGGAACCGGGAATACACGTCATACCTTGCTGACCATACTCAAGGTCCTCCGTAAGACGGTTCCCGCGAGTCACCTCAGTCAGCTGCGTCCTAGCATGCTAACCCACTAACACTGCTTAGACGACCCTCGTCACCTGTCGATGAAACACGACAGCAGGTGCTTAGTGCAAGTCTTAAATGGAATCCCGGTACCCATTTTCGGGATTCCTTGACTTGGAGATTTCCGGACTGATTCGGGAAGACTGATTCCATGGACCTACCTCCAAGCGTAGTCCCAGTCCCCGAAATTGATTCTCAGTCCGTGGGCTTTGTTTGCGTAGTGAACAGATATAGAAAACAGATATAAGTGAACACAAACAAAGTAATGCCAAATGAAATTCACTTCTTTATTCATTAATGATTTATCAAACACCTATAATTGTCTAGACATAGGTTACATATACCCGCCAAAATTGGCTTACATGGTCACCTATTCTAACAGGACATTTAGGCTCTAACAGTACACTTGTCCTTCTGTCTTCGGTCTCATCACTTAGAGTCTAGGGCACGAAAAAAGCAGGTACCCATTTTGGACCTAAGTGTCGGTCTGTCCTTACTAAACGCCGCAAGGGAAACTTTTCCCTTCTGTTCAGTCACTGTGGCCACAGATTTCAGGGACAAGACACAGAGCATACATGAGACTCAACTGTCAATACCTTTTGACAGGAGACAGATCCTTTCTTGGAAACTACTGTCACTTTGTGCACCCGAGCTGCACTAGACATGGCTTATGACTACTCAAGAGTATTTTGGCAATCTCTCACCATATCTAAGATACAGATCTGACGCACAGGTAAACTCAGCAGTTCCTCAAGTCAAAGGACTTGGCCTGTACCGTTGGAATCGGGAATACACGTCATACCTTGCTGACCATACTCAAGGTCCTCCGTAAGACGGTTCCCGCGAGTCACCTCAGTCAGCTGTTTCCTAGCATGCTGACCCACTAACACTGCTTAGACGACCTTCGTCACCCGTCGATGAAACACGACAGCAGATGCTTAGTGCAAGTCTCAAAGGGAATCCCGGTACCCATTTTCGGGATTCCTTGACTTGGAGATTTCCGGACTGATTCGGTGGGACTGATTTCATGGACCTACCTCCAAGCGTAGTCCCAGTCCCGAAATCGTTACTCAGTCCGTGGCTTTGTTTGCGTAGTGAACAGAAATGTAAATGCAGATATAAGTGAACGTAAACAAAGTATTGCGATATGAATTTTCACTTCTTTATTCATAAATTTTTTTTCAAATACCAAAGAATTGTCTAGACATAGGTTACATATTCCTGCCAAAATTGGCTTACATGGTCACCTATTCTAACAATGCTCCCTTGGAGGAAGCAAAATCAGCCATGTTTCATGCTAGGTGGTATGTTGACTTATCTCTTTTGGAAAGAGACAAATCAACTCCAATCAAGCTCTTCCCTTTTGGTATGATTTGATCATACCATAAATTTTGGTAGGCTTGATTGAAGAATTGATGGTGATTGATTGAAATGAATCTAGACATCCTTGGATGAACCTAGACACATTCCAATAATCACATTAATTATGTATATATATTAGAATATACTACACCAAGCATAAGTAATTCATTATTCATCTTTTTCTAGGAAAAAGAAGAAGAGAAAATCGGATCTCCTCTCCATCTCTAACTCTCGATTATTCACTCCCCCTCTCTACTAGTGTTCTTCACTTGATTTTGAATCAAGAAGAAGAATAAAGTAGGTTTAAGAGTACACTAATCCATAGTGTTCTTCTCTTAAACCGATTCCTTCGTAAACCCGTTTTCTTCTAGCAAGGAGAACGTGCATTTCTTCCGGTGTGGTGTGGATCACCTTTGCAGAATCCATACGTTTTGATTTCGTGAGCATTCCGGAGAAGGAACAACGCAAGTAGCCGGGAGCATACGTTAAACAATCAAAGGTAACGGATTTATTACGCTTTGGTTGATTTAATATATATCTATGCCCTATGTGTTTAAATATACGTTTCCAATATTTACACATCCTACATCGAACGCCCAGTTGAGCACCCAAGGGTACACCCCTTGGGATTCGTTTATTTAAATTAGATTTAAATTTACGCACCCTTTCTCGCTTTCTTGCTTCCGCTCGCGCTCCAGGGCGGATCCGTTTGTCCTTCAGTATATATATTATTTTTATTCAAAAGTCTAGGTAATAATTCTTCATTCTTTTTACTTTTGTAAAATGATTATCTATTTAATTTTTATTTAGAGTTAAACTAATGTGTATTATTGATGAAAGTATTTTAAAAATATTTAAATACAAAAGAATTAAGAAATTACAACTTATTTGATTTTAATAGTATCATATCCTTTTTAGTCATTTTACCAATAAAAAAACCTTATTATGCGAAATACCCTAACATCTTATAAGATGTGAATGTAGATGTCTAAAAATCCACTTGTGGTAATTCTTGAGACTAACGAATTTGACGGGACAAACTATAATGATTGGCTGCGAAATCTGAGGATTGTCCTCGATTTCGAAAACCAGGCTTACGTTCTGGATAAGCCTCTTCCTCGGGTCTTGCCGGGGGGAGGGGGGTCCTCGTTAGAAGAGCGTTCGACGTTCAACGACTGGCAAGAGGACAACCACAAGGTCCGCAGCATCATACTGACAACCATGACTAATGAGATCCAGAAACCGTATGATCAACTTGATGATGTCAGCTCGATAATGCTCCGCATGAAAGATGTTTATATGATACCAGACCGACATATTAGATATGCTGCGACGAAGGCATTTAAGAGCTAAGATGACAGAAGGGTCTTCTGTACACTAGCATAGGATGATGATGCTATCCCTAATGGAGAAGCTCAAAGACCTCCGAGCTGATCTTGGAAAAGAGACGTACCTCGATGTGATCCATCAGTCTCTTCCTCTCTCCTTTGACTCGTTTATTGTCAACGATAACATGAATGGGCTTGAAAAAGACCTTCATGAGTTGATAAACATGTTGGTCCAATATGAGACAACGATTGAAAAGTCTACGCCGTCTGTATTGGTGGGGGAGGCTTCGATCTCAAGAGCGAAAGGCAAAGAGGCCGGACTTTGGAGGGGGAAGAAGGGTAAGATAGAATCAGCCGTTATAAGCGCTCAGAGCAATCCTGTTTGCCCGCTAGGCGTTGTTGGAATAGGTGACCAGAAAGCCAATAGGTTTGGCAATTTGTAACCTATTCGACAACTTGATGTAGATGTAATATTATTATGTGATGAATAAGATGAGTGTTCGTCACCAATGGTACCTTCTTTGTTGCGCTCATCTTACATTTGTTAAAACGGTGTTTAACTTATATCGCAACAAAGCCCACAGACCATGGATAACAACTCGTGCAGTTGGGCCACGCATTGGATGGTGGTCATGAAACCAACTGATTAAGAGTTAGGTCTGAAACGTTCCAAGTCGAGGACCTCGAGACAGGGCATCGAGAGTCCTATTGAGACTTGCGTCAAGAGTCATGTTTATTGGATGAGTGCCGTGTTTCATCGACGACAGGCGTGGGACGCCTACACGATCTTGATGGGTTGGTCGACTGGGGTCGAGCCGACTGGACTGACTCGCGGGGATCATCATATGGAAGCCTTGGAGGCTTGGTCGGTATGATTGGTTTTTCCCGGTTCCGATAGTACGGGAGTAATCCTCAGACTTGAGGAATCATGGCAGTCGCGTGCACAGGACGGCTGTATCTTGGATCTGGCGAGAGGTAATGTGACGCCCACAAATTATTATACATAATTATGCGGTTAATTGAAAATTATTTAAGAAAATTTAGTTAATTAATAAATGAATTGTAGATTAAATTGTATTCATATTAAGACTTGAACGGAGTGAACCGGGGCTTTACAAAAAAATAATTGGGATCAAATTATATAAAGTTATAAATCAATATACTAAATTATAATTTTAACAAAATAATTAAAATTTAAAAGCAAGTAAAAGATGAGGATGCACTTTGGTGGGGCACGTGTGCCATAAATTGAAATTTACAAACCACTTTTTGACTTTTGGATGTATATTTATATATTATATAAACAAAGAAATTGAAGGAGAATTATACTTAACTAAAATTTGAAACAAAACAGAGGGTTTGTTCGGCTTCGTCTGAAGGTAAGTGCATTTAGATTCAAAAGAATAAAATAAACTTATTGATTAATTCATATATTATATTATTTGAGTAATACATTTATTAAATGTTATTTATACTCTTCGATTTAGTGTTTAACCAGAAAATTTTATGAAATTGAGTATATATAATTAGTGCCTGGTTAAATGTCTCAATTGAATTAGGGGTGTTATAATTAATGGCTTAAACTGCTTAATTTACTAGATTTAATAATTTCTACAATTGATTGGTTAGTTTAATCGGGTTGAAAATTTTATTTGAGAAATATTATAGAATATAATTGAAAATATTATATTTAGTAAAGATAAGTATATTTTGAGATAAATATAATCCAAGAATTATTATTATGAATGGTAGTTATAATAGGATGAAGGGTTTAATGAAATATTGAGATATTGGTGAAATATATATATATATATATAAATACTATTTAATATTTTATTTAGAAATTGGCATTCTAGATATTAATTGTACGCATTAAACCTTATGATAGGACACGGGGATAAAGTAGATGATCGTACGACTTCATATCAGCTAGCTAAATCTATAAGATCGAGGTAAGTAAATAATTAGTGCTGCTTATAGATGTTCCTTTTTCCTATTAATGTTGTGTGCGTAAATAATTAGTATTATTTGTATATGTTTCATTTCTTGGTGATATTACTTTTATGTGAGCCTATGATTCGTGCTTGACTAATCTATTTTAAACTGTACGAGTGGTTAATGATTACCTTGAAATGATTATGTCGTGAAAGGGAAATGAGGAAGATATGCCATTGGCTGTTGGATACCAGTGTTATGTGCTTGTACGTGAAAAATGCTGCTATGTGGTTTTATGTAGCTAGTTGGCTTACAAGAACGGTGATATGTGGAATCGAGGGAGTAATGGAAATCGAATGTAATTATAATATGAATACCCCTTGATGTTGTTGAAAAGCCTATGTGGCAAAATGATATGAAAGAGCTAGGATGCGATGTGAAAAGAGCTATGATGCGAAATAAAAAGAGCTATGATGCGAAATGAAAGAGCTTTGATGCGAAATGAGATTGATAAGCATGTGTGGCATGCCAAGGGGATTCATGTATATATATGAATGAATAGTGAGGTTGAGTTGGTGGAGAAAAATACTATATCACATTTCTGGTAAGCCAACTAGGAAAAGACAAGTTTGATTGGTTGTCGTGTTATGGGATGACTACGTGGAGTAAAGAAATGAAATGTGCATGATTAAATTGATTATATTTTATATACATTGCTTGTTCTTGTCTTGTTGATATAATTGAGGTGCGTGTATAGTGGTACCTGTTATTTACTTATTGAGTTGCAGGCTCATCCCTCTGCTAATAATTTCAGGTGTAAACTTTGCTGTGCCTATCCACGACAGATAGGTTCACATTTTGCATTCCAGTCAGGTCGGGCCAGTATGCAGTTTTTTCCTCATTGTAAATAGAAATAGAAGTCTCATTTCGAATTAAAAGCGAGAATAGTATGTGAACTAATTATAATAGTCCCATTTTTGTCGTACTTGATATATGTATATATGATCTTGCGGATGAGATGATAAATATTCTTGTTGTGATGATGAGACTATGTCTATATATACTCAACAGGGACTAGATTATGTGCTTAATGATACATATAATTAGGGTTTACATTAAGTGTGATATTTAGGGAAGATATAGTCGTAGTGCCGTTAGAAGGTGCTACAGGTAATCATTCTGTAAGATGATTATCATAAGCCTTGTCCAGTGCAGTCGGAATGTGTAGCGAGGACGGTGGATTCCAAGAAGAGGATCCGTCCCCTGTCAGTATGTGACAGAGGTATCTCCTATGCACTCGGAGACACGTTCATGCTGTTTAAAGCTGTGGCCACAGTGGTTGATCGAATAGGGAATGGTTTCCTATGTCGACGCAATGAAGCATACGTGGTCTCGAGTATTAAGCATAGATGCCTAGTCAAGGATGGGAACCGACGCCCAATTCCATACCCTAGACTAAGGCCGGGAGATGGTAGACGGAAGGATCGTACCCCTACGGAATCGGCGCCTAAATGTTCACGCCAATTCACCTAGTCTCTAGTGCCATGGACCGTTGCTAGATGGCCACCCATGGTAACGGGCCCTTGTGGGACACGGGCCTAAGTCTAGCTGAGGGTGAACCTAAAGGGTCACACACAAATTACCGAGGAGGTTGAGAGATCGACTTGGAGTCAATCTCGAAGGATAAAATAAGTAATTAGATTACTTAAGGGAAAGTCCATTGGATGGACGGGCCGATAATGTATCAGGCTATTATTTAATCGGCAAATTGAATTTTTGATTAAATATGGAAAGTTGAGACGTTGAGATGTTGGATCTTTTAATTGGATTAGAAGATCAACGGGAATAATTTAAATGGACATTAAATTGGATTTAATGTTGGGTTCGTCGTAATTGGATTACGATAAAACCCGATCGTTAAATTATATCCGAGAGGAGATTTAATTCCTATTTTGGAATAGGAAGAAGTTGGACTTCTTCCCTTAATTAAACATGGCCGACATGCTCCCTTGGAGGAAGCAAAATCAGCCATGTTTCATGCTAGGTGGTATGTTGACTTATCTCTTTTGGAAAGAGACAAATCAACTCCAATCAAACTCTTCCCTTTTGGTATGATTTGATCATACCATGAATTTTGGTAGGCTTGATTGAAGAATTGATGGTGATTGATTGGAATGAATCTAGACATCCTTGGATGAACCTAGACATATTCCAATAATCACATTAATTATGTATATATATATTAGAATATACAACACCAAGCATAAGTGATTCATTATTCATCTTTTTCTAGGAAAAAGAAAAGACAAAAATCCTCTCCTCTCTCTCAAACTCTCGGCCTCTCTCTCTCTCTTACACCTGTGTTCTTCACTTGATTTTGAATCAAGAAGAAGAACAAAGTAAGATTAAGAGAGCACTAATTCATAGTGTTCTTCTCTTAAACCAATTCCTTCTTAAACCCGTTCTTTTCTAGCAAGAAGAACGTGTGTTTCTTTCGGTGTGGTGTGGATCACCTCTGGAGAATCCATACGTTTGGATTTCATGAGCATTCTGGAGAAGGAACAACGCAAGTAGCCGGGAGCATACGCTGAATAATCAAACGTAACGGTTTATTACGCTTTGATTGATTTAATATACATCTATGCCCTATGTATTTAATATATGTTTCTAATATTTACACATCCTACATCGAACGCCCAGTTGAGCACCCAAGGGTACATCCCTTGGGATTCGCATATTTTAAATTAGATTTAAATTTGTGCACAATTTCTCGCTTCCTCGCTTCCGCTCGCGCTCCCGGGCGGATCCGCTTGTCCTTCAAGTGGTATCAGAGCCCGGTTCGATGTAAGGGGCATAGATTTATGTGTTTGGCATGATCTACTTGCTTTTAAATGGCTTTATTGGCATGTTAGATTGTATAAATATATGAGTAATATGATAATTCAATTGTTTGGATTTAATGGACTTTTGGCATGCTTTATTTTGTTAGATGGGATCTAAAATTGCATGCTTATTTTCAGAATAATATTACTATTATTGTGTTGAAACAGTTTTGAAAAACAAAAAAAAAAAAAAATGATCGGGCCGGCAGTGGCCGCGCGCAGGCGGGCGCCTGCGCGCTCGCTGTGCGCAGCCGGCCGCTGTTGGCCGAGGCCAGCGCGCGCGCAGGGCGTGCAGGCTTGCTGCCTGCGCGCGCGCGGCCGACCGGCCAGCACAACGGTTGGGCCGTTTTGTTCCGTTTTTCGACTTTTTCCGGAAAATTTAATTTTCTGTATTTTCTGCACAATATTCTTGAAATATATTATTTTGCATTTTTGATTTTGGAATAATTGGATTATTCCTTGAATTAAATTTGCTTAATTAATTTGGGATTAATACATGCATTGCATGTATTGTTTAAAATGTCCATTAAATTTAAAATTTGAATTTTGCATATTATTTGTGTGTTTATACTTTTGTGATGTTGGACATCACTTGGGTATTTGGAATATCCATTGGTATTTATGCATGATTATTTGGAATAATTATGTTATGTGTGTTGATGGAATCAACATGGGATGATCACAAGAGCCCTAGACCTTATGTATGGATGAATGTATGATCATTTATTTTCTGTTGGGTGGGGCCTGCGTGGCTCTTGTTTTTGGGACTATCATCTCCCGTATTTTCAGCCTCATGATGTTAAGGCTTGTTTTCTTTATTACCAATGTATTACTTTTAGTTGTAATGAGAGTAGATAGGATTGGTGATGTTTTAATTTTAACAGGCAATTAGAGTCGGAGACCCCAAGGAGAAGCATCAAGGCGTGAAACAAGAAGCACTTCAAGGCCCATTGGAATGACAATGGGTTTATTATTATTGTAATAATTTAGGACCACCCTAGACAGACCATAGACTCACTACGGGCTCAGTGGGTCGCATAGGTTGGGCTTGTGATCATCCTAACAGGGGTATGCTATGTTTTATGCATGCGGCGTTTTTATTTATCGCTTTAAATATTGGATATTTATGCATGCTAAAACACCATAATGTGATGAGGTCTCGATTACACTCAAAACTCTCATTTGGTTGGACCAAATTAAATGTTAGGCCCAGAACGGACTTGGATCAAAATGGTATTTTGATCTGTCCGAGCCTTCCATCCACGACAATGTGGTGAAGAAGCTACCACTACCCAAGTGTGGTCTCACGAGTCGTGGCACACTTGGACTAGCGGAAAGCTGCACCATTGTTGTGAACAAAAAGACTGCGCTCGCTGTTTCCCTTTCTCACGAATCGTGGGGGCGACAGTTTGAGGCATGATTTGGTTGATGGGTCGGGCCCAACACTGAGTAACATGGTTCGCTTGGAGTCCTCGGAACCATGCGAATAGGTGAGAAAAAATATCTTGGGAATCTCATTGGATGAGAATAATATTAGATATCTCCCACGAGGTCTTCTTCCTGTGAATCGTAAAAGCGGGGCATGGAGATTACGCTTGTGGATCCCAAGCCCACTAGGAAATGGTTTCCCGAAACTCCGCTTGAGAGTGGCAGACTTTCGTATAAATAGTGGGAGGGTTAAAGACTAAAAGACCAAGTCTTCAACTTGAACAATAATATTACCATCATCTGCTAATTTCTGCCTTACATTTTCATTAATGTAGATATGTCTAAGAACCCATTAACCATGATTCTCGAGACTAACAAATTCAACGGAACGAACTACTTGGACTGGTTGAGAAACCTGAGGATTGTCCTCGGTTTCGAGAACCAAGGCTACATCTTGGACGAGCCGCCACCGAGCGACTTACCGGAGGGGTCCACGCCTGAAGAACGTTTGACGTTCGAGAAATGGTATGAGGACAACCGGAAAGTACGCAGTATCATACTGGCTTCAATGTCTAACGACATCCAGAGCAGTATGAGAGGCTGGACAACGTCTCCGCCATAATGCTCCGCATGAACGAGGTTTATGCGGTTTCGGATAGGCATATTAGATATGCCGCCACAAAAGCATTCTTTGGCACCAAGCTCGCTGAAGGAGCGTCTGTACAGAGTCATGGGGTCAAGATGCTCTCCCTAGTGGAGAAACTCGAGTACCTTAAAGCTGGGCTTAACAATGACACGTACATTGACGTGATCCTCCAGTCGCTTCCTCCATCCCATGACCCGTTTGTTGTAAACTACAACATGAACGGACTTGAGAAGTCTATTCATGAGTTGATCAACATGCTGGTCCAATACGAGGCAACGACCCACAACTCGGCGCTGGCGGCATTGATAGGAGAGGCTTCAACCTCCAAGGCGAATGGCAAGAGGGCCGGACACTGGAAGAGGAAGAAGGGCAAAGGGAAGACGGTTGCGGCCCCTGCTCGCGCTCCGGGCGTCCCTGTTGCTCCGGTTGGACCGAGCAAAGGGAAAGGGAAGGCCCGTGGTTCTCAGCGGTCCAAGGCAAATGATGTCTGCATGCATTGCCAAGGGAAAGGGCATTGGAAGAGGGAATGCCCACAACTCCTCTCCAATGCAGGTATGTTTGTGGTTGAAGTAAATATGATTACTAATTCTGCTTCATGGGTATTGGATACCGGGTGTGATGCTCACATCTGCAATGATTTGCAGGCACTGCAAAGAAGCAAAAGGCTAACCAAGGATGAGATGATCCTGAGGCTAGGCGATGGCAAGGCCGTTGCTGCGGAGGCCGTAGGATCACTAGAGGTAGCCATTAGTAGTCATGTTAGGATTGTACTGAACGACTGTTTCTATGTACCTAGCATGATTAAAAACATTGTTTCCATCCCGGTCCTTGATAAGGAGGGATATGAATTTACCATCAATAAAAACGGTTTTTTCATTATCAAAGATGGTATTTCTCATTTACTTGGTACATTGGTCAACGGTCTGTACATACTTCAACAGTCTAATTGGATTATGACTACAGAACACAAACGAAAAACGTGATAATCATAATAACGCATATATATGGCATGCGAGGTTTGGTCATATCTCTAAAGATAGGATAAGAAGGTTGGTGGACTCAAAGAGTCTAGAAATAGACGATTTGGACAACCTACCGACCTGCGAATCCTGTCTAAAGGGAAAGATGACCAAGAAACCCTTTGTTGGACAAAGTACGCTAGCCAGTGGTTTGTTGGATTTGATCCATACAGATGTCTGTGGTCCACTAAATACTTAGGCTAGAGGTGAGTACTCGTACTTCATAACCTTTACCGATGATCACTCACGGTATGGTTATGTTTACCTGATGAGGTACAAGTCTGAAGCCTTTGGAAGGTTTAAGGAATACAGACTTGAAGTAGAGAATCAAACTGGTCGAAAGATCAAAGCCCTTCGGTTGGACCGAGGTGGAGAGTATTTGAGTGGTGAGTTCACTGATTATCTAAAAGAGAATGGGATTCTCTCTCAATGGACCCCTCCTGGAACACCGCAGCTTAATGGTGTGTCTGAAAGGAGGAATCGGACCTTGTTGGACATGGTCCGATCCATGATGAGTTTTACCGAACTTCCCCTTTCCTTCTGGGGATACGCTCTTGAGACGGCGGCCAAAGTTTTGAACTTGGCGCCATCTAAAAAGGTATCCCAGACGCCATATGAGATATGGCATGGCAAGCTTGCCTCCTACAAATACTTGAAAGTGTGGGGTTGCCCCGCATATGTCAAGAGATTAGTGGGAGATAAACTGGACTCGAGGTCTAGTTTATGCAGGTTCATCGGCTATCCACAAGAAACTGCAGGGAATTATTTCTATGATCCCTCTGAGCAAAAGGTTTTTGTCTCGCGAAATACAGTGTTCTTGGAAAAAGGTTTTCCATCGGATAGTCGACGCGATGAGGTACTCCTTTAGGAATCAAGTGAGGTACCCCAAGAGGCGGCAGTGACATGTGAGCCAGAAGTTCCCACTGATATTGTTCCAGTCCTTTGTAGGTCGGCTAGAGTATCCCATGCACCTGATAGGTATGAATTTATGGGCCTGACCGATCAATTGGATAATGATCCGAAGACGTACGGAGAAGCGATGTCGGACATCGATTCGGACAAGTGGCTTGAGGCCATGAAATCCAAGATGGACTCGATGGGTACAAACAAGGTTTGGACCCTAGTAGATCCACCTAAAGGGGTTAAATCCGTAGGGTGTAAATGGGCCTACAAACGTAAGCTTGGAGCTGACGGGGAGGTTACAACCTTCAAAGCCAGGCTTGTGGCAAAAGGTTACGCTCAGCGACCCGAGATCGATTTTGAGGAAACCTACTCGCCCGTAGCAATAGCCAAGTCCATTCGAATACTGCTTGCCATAGCAGCATGGTATGACTATGAAATATGACAGATGGACGTTAAAACGGCCTTCCTCAATGGTTTCGTAGAGGAAGAGATCTATATGGATCAACCGGAGGGTTTCACAACTGTTGGAGAAGAGCAGAAGGTCTGCCGTCTCCAAAGGTCCATCTATGGCCTCAAACAAGCTTCCCGAAGCTGGAACATACGTTTTGATGAAGTCATACGGGGATATGATTTCATCAAGAACGAGTCCGATCCTTGTGTATACAAGAAGATCAGTGGGAGCTCAGTTGCGTTTCTAGTGCTTTACGTGGATGACATGTTGCTCATTGGGAATGATGCTAAGATGTTGGGTACCACTAAAGCTTGGTTGTCAACGCAATTCTCCACGAAGGATATGGGCAAGGCATCCTACATCCTTGGCATCAAGATCTACAGGGATAGATCTAGAAGGATGTTAGGAATGGCCCAGTCCTCGTACATTGAGAAAGTCTTGAAGAGATTCAAGATGGAGAACTCAAAACGAGGATTCCTTCCTATAAGGCATGGAATTAAGTTATCCAAGAAGCAGTCTCCTAAGACTGATGAGGAGCTTAAACGGATGTTGGACATCCCCTATGCTTCAACCGTAGGCAACATACAGTATGTTGTTCAGTGCACTAGACCTGATGTGGCTTTCGCTTTGAGCGTAACTAGCCGATATCAGTCGTGTGCCGGGGAGGCACACTGGAGTGCAGTCAAGACTATCCTGAAGTACCTGAAAAGGACTAAGGACATGTTCTTGATCTACGGCGGTGGAGAGTTGATACTGGAAGGCTATAGCAACGCTAGCTTCCAGTCGGATGACGATGATGCCAAGTCGCAGTCTTTTTTTGTATTTAGACTAAATGGTGGCGTGGTTACTTGGAAGGGTTCCAAGCAGACTTCCACGGCGGACCCCACCATAGATTTTCGAATACATAGCGACTTTGGAAGCTGCTAAGGAGTGGTTTGGTTGATGAGCTACATCCAAGGGTTGGATGTAGTACCTAGGATTGCTAAGCCTGTAATTATCTTTTATGATAACAACGGGGCGATAGCGCTAGCAAAGCAACCGAGATCTCATCACGATCCAAGCATATTCTTAGACGCTACCATCTACTTAGAGATGGATAGCAGGAGTGACGTTCGGTTGGACCGAGTCAGCTCCGCAGAAAACATAGTAGATCCACTTGCTAAGCCCATGTCGCAAGTTGCCCACACTCACCATCTGAATCAGAGGTTTGAGGTCAATGGGTGATTGGCTTTAGGTCAAGTGGGAGATTGTTGGAATAGGTGACCAGAAAGCCAATAGGTTTGGCAATTTGTAACCTATTCGACAACTTGATGTAGATGTAATATTATTATGTGATGAATAAGATGAGTGTTCGTCACCAATGGTACCTTCTTTGTTGCGCTCATCTTACATTTGTTAAAACGTTGTTTAACTTATATCGCAACAAAGCCCACAGACCATGGATAACAACTCGTGCAGTTGGGCCACGCATTGGATGGTGGTCATGAAACCAACTGATTAGGAGTTGGGTTTGAAACGTTCCAAGTCGAGGACCTCGAGACAGGGCATCGAGAGTCCTATTGAGACTTGCGTCAAGAGTCGTGTTCATTGGATGAGTGCCGTGTTTCATCGACGACAGGCATGGGACGCCTACACGATCTTGATGGGTTGGTCGACTGGGGTCGAGCCGACTGGACTGACTCGCGGGGATCATCATATGGAAGCCTTGGAGGCTTGGTCGGTATGATTGGTTTTCCCCGATTCCGATAGTACGGGAGTAATCCTCAGACTTGAGGAATCAAGGCAGTCGCGTGCACAGGACGGCTGTATCTTGGATCTGGCGAGAGGTAATCATTCTGTAAGATGATTATCATAAGCCTTGTCCAGTGCACTCGGAATATGTAGCGAGGACGGTGGATTCCCAAGAAGAGGATCCGTCCCCTGTTAGTATGTGACAGAGGTATCTCCTATACACTCGGAGACACGTTCATGCTGTTTAAAGCTGTGGCCACAGTGGTTGGTCGAACAGGGAATGGTTTCCTGTGTCGACGCAATGAAACATACGTGGTCTCGAGTATTAAGCATAGATGCCTAGTCAAGGATGGGAACCGACGCCCAATTCTATACCCTAGACTAGCCGGGAGATGGTAGATGGAAGGATCGTACCCGTACGGAATCGACACCTAAATGTTCACGCCAATTCACCTAGTCTCTAGTGCCATGGACCGTTGCTAGACGGCCACCCTTGGTAACGGGCCCTTGTGGGACACGGGCCCAAGTCTAGCTGAGGGTGAACCTAAAGGGTCACATACAAATCACCGAGGAGGTTGAGAGATCGACTTGGAGTCAATCTCGAAGGATAAAATACGTAATTGGATTACTTAAGGGAAAGTCCATTGGATGGACGAGGCCGATATTGTATCGGGCTTTTGTTTTATCGGCAAATTGGATTTTTGATTAAATATGGAAAGTTGAGACGTTGAGATATTGGATCTTTTAATTGGATTAAAAGATCAACGGAAATAATTTAAATGGACCTTAAATTGGATTTAATGTTGGGTTCGTCGTAATTGGATTATTATAAAATCCGGTCCGTTAAATTATATCCGAGAGGAGAAATAATTCCTATTTTGGAATAGGAAGAAGTTGGACTTCTTCCCTTAATTAAACATGGCCGACATGCTCCCTTGGAGGAAGCAAAATCAGCCATGTTTCATGCTAGGTGGTATGTTGACTTATCTCTTTTGGAAAGAGACAAATCAACTCCAATCAAGCTCTTCCCTTTTGGTATGATTTGATCGTACCATAAATTTTGGTAGGCTTGATTGAAGCATTGATGGTGATTGATTGGAATGAATCTAGACATCCTTGGATGAACCTAGACACATTCCAATAATCACATTAATTGTGTATATATATTAGAATATACAACACCAAGCATAAGTGATTCATTATTCATCTTTTTCTAGGAAAAAGAGAAGACAAAAATCCTCTCCTCTCTCTCAAACTCTCGGCCTCTCTCCCTCTCTTACACCTGTGTTCTTCACTTGATTTTGAATCAAGAAGAAGATCAAAGTAAGTTTAAGAGGGCACTAATTCATAGTGTTCTTCTCTTAAACCAATTCCTGCTTAAACCCGTTCTTTTCTAGCAAGAAGAACGTGTGTTTCTTCCGGTGTGGTATGGATCACCTTTGGAGAATCCATACGTTTGGATTTCGTGAGCATTCCGGAGAAGGAACAACGCAAGTAGCTGGGAGCATACGCTAAATAATCAAAGGTAACGGTTTATTACGCTTTGATTGATTTAATATACATCTATGCCGTATGTGTTTAAATATATGTTTCTAATATTTACAGATCCTACATCGAACGCCCGGTTGAGCACCCAAGGGTACACTCCTTGGGATTCGCCTATTTTAAATTAGATTTAAATTTGTGCACAATTTCTCGCTTCCTCGCTTCTGCTCGCGCTCCCGGGCGGATCCGCTTGTCCTTCAGGCGTGGGTAAAGAAAAGAGGAAGGTGGTTCGACAGTCAAAGATTGCAAAAGATGTTTGCAAATATAGCCGTGAAAAGGGGCACTAGAAGAGGGAGTGTCCTAAAGTCCTCTCCAACCAAGGTACATTTGATTTGAGTTTTAACATAATTACTATTATGCTTCTTGGGTATTGGATACTAGCTGTAGAGCTCATATCTGCAAATGGTTTGCAGGTGATGGAAAGGAGTAGAAAGCTAAGACGGAGATGGTTCTAAATCTAGGCAATGGCTGAGCTATTGCTGTAGAAGCTATAGGACTAGTTAGGCTTAGCTATTGGTGATCATGTTAGGATAGAGTTGATAGGTCACAATTATGTAACCTAGCATGATCAAATTATGTTTTTCTATTGTTGGACAATTAGAATTACATGTTTTTGATCAGTGAAAGTTTCTTTTATTTGACAAAGGATGGTTATTCTTGTCTGCTAGGCTGCTTGCATAATTATTTCAGTACTATTCAATATTTAGATTATGAATGCTCAAAACAAATAATTAAGTGGATAATCAAGATAAACTCATAGATTTGGCATACAAAGCGACGTCACATTCCTCTAGATAGGATCAGGAGGTTAGTAGATTCTAGGAGTCTAGAAATAGACAATTTGAGCCTGCTAGCTTGCAAGTCCTTCCTGAGTAGGAAGATGGCCAAGAAGCTCTTTATAGGACAAAGTATGTTTGCTAGTGGTCTGTTGGATTGGATCTAATCAGACATCTGTGGGTCACTGAATGCACAAGACCAGAAGAGGGCTCACAAGTCTAATTACCTTTGGAAGGTTTAGGGAGTTAGATTTTGAAATGGGAACCGAACTGGTTGCAAAATTAACCTTCGATTGGATCTAGTGGTGTGTATTTAGTGGGAGCTCTTGATGCATGTAAATGGGAATGGAATTCTCACTCAGTGGAATTCTTCCTAGAACGCCACAATTGAACGGCGTCTCTAATAAGGGAGGAATCAAACCTTGTTGGATATGGTTCGATCGGTGTTTCACTGAACTACCTTGGCCCATCTGGGTGTGTTCTTAAGACAACAACCAAGTTGTAAAACATGGCACTTTCTAAAGATCGTGGCCCAGATGCCATATTGGATATGGCATGGCAAACCTGTATCTTACAAAGTACTTGAGTATGTGGGATGGTATTGCATACGTCAAGGGACTAGTGGGAAGAAAACTAGGTTTGCACAGGTTCATGTGCTGTCCTAAGGGAAATTGGATTTCAGAGGATAACCTGTGTGAGGAGTAGCTGCTTGAGGAATCAAGTAGAGCGACACCTCAGTACGATATAACACACATCATTTAAAATCAAGTTTGCTCACTGACTATATTCCAGTCCTCCTAAGGACGACCGTGATATCTTAGATACCTGAGAGGTACCGGTCAATTGGATTATAATCCAAAACACATAAGGAGAAGCAATGTTGGACATTGGATCGAATCGATGTCTTGGAGCAGAATGATTAGAAATGGAATTCAAACTAGGTTTGAAACTCCATGTAACTGGAATATTCGTCTTGAAGAGTTCATACGGGGTATGACTCGATCAGTAACGAGCTTGAGGGTCAGTAGGAGTTTAGTTGTGTTCCTAGTGTTTAAAGTGTGTAACGTCTCACTCATTTGGAATGAATTTAAGATGTTAGGAAACACTGAACACGAACGTTGTTCACACAATTCTCCATGAAAGGAATTGGATTCCTATATATAGGGTTCAACTGTCCAAGACTCAGTTAGGGTTGACTGGTGAAGAAGCTTAGATGTTTGACATCCCCCACGTCTTTGCCATAGGTAGCATGAGTATGTTGTTTGGTGCATTGGACTTGATGTTGTGTATGCTTTGTGCATAACGACGAAAATTGGGTGTGTACCAAGGAGGAAGTAGACTACTGTTGAGAACAGTCTTTAATACCTGAATAAGGATTAAAGAAGTGTCTTGATGCACGTTCTATGGAGAGTTGATTCTGGAAGGCTATAGCGATACTAGCTTCTAGTATCATGTGAATAATATCTAGTCTCAGTATGAACATATTACAGTCTTAATCGTAAGGTGGTGGCTTGGAAAGGTTTCAAGCGGGATACCATGACAGACCATGAAATTTGAATGTATGGAAACTTTAGAAGTTGTTGTGGAGAGTAGTTTAGATGAAAAAACCACATCTAATAGTTGGGTGTGGTGCCTAGCATGGCAAAGCCAGTAGTTACCTTGGAGGATAACTACATGGCTATAGCGCAAGCTAAAGGACCGAGATCTCATCATAGATCCAGGAAAATGAAGGACAAGCGGATCCGCCCGGGAGTGTGAGCTGAAGCATGACAATGCAGTATATTAAAACTTAAATAGCATAATCATAAAATCCCAAGGGGTGTACCCTTGGGTGCTCAACCGGGCATTCGATGTAGGATGTATCAATATTAAAACACATATATTGAACATAGGGCATAGATCAAATGATAAACTACGAAGGCGTAATAAACTGTTACATTTGTAGTTTTTCACGTGCACCGCTACTTGCTTTGTTCCTCTCCGGAATGTCCACAAAGTTCAAACATATGAACTCTCCAAAGGTGATCCACACCATACCGGAAAAAAACCCTTGTTTTCCTTGCTAGAAGAAAACGGGTTTAGAAGGACTCGGTTTAAGAAGATGAACACTATTGAACTCACTTTGTTCCATCAAATGATCCTAGATTAGATGAAGAACATAAGTGTAGGGAGAGGGAGAGAGAGTGGCCGAGAATAAGAGGGAGAGGATGTGTGATTTTATTTCTTCTTTTCCTAGAAAAGATGAATAATGAATCTTGTTACATAGGTGTTAGTATATACTCATATATATACATAATTAATGTGATTATTGGAATGTGTCTAGGTTCATCCAAGGATGTCTAGATACATCCCAATCAATCACCATCAGTTCTTCAATCAAGCCTACAATCCTTTAAGGTATGATCAAATCATACCAAAAGGAAAATGCTTGATTGGAGTTGATTTGTCTCTTACCAAGAGAGACAAGTCAACTAACACCTAGCATCCAACATGGTCGATTTTTGCTTCCTCCAAGGTGGCAATTTTTGGCCATGCTTATTTAGGGAAGAAGTTGGCTAACACCTAGCATCCAAGATGGTCGATTTTTGCTTACTCCAAGGTGGCAATTTTTGGCCATGCTTATTTAGGGAAGAAGTCCAACTTCTTCCTATTTCAAAATGGAATTAACATACCTCTTGGGTCAAAATTTAACGGATCGGGTTCCACTGTAATCCAATTACAACGAACCCAAAATTAAATCCAATTTAATTTAATGTCCACTTAAATAATTTTCGTTGATCTTATAATCCAATTAAAAGATCCAACATCCTAACTTTTCATATTCATCGATAAATTCTATTTACCGATTAAACGAGGGCCTGATACAATATCGGCCCGTGCATCCAATGGACAATCCCTTAAGTAATCCTATTACTTATTCATCCTTCGAAATTGACTCCAAGTTAATTTCTCAACCTTCCCGGTGATTTGTGTGTGACCCTTTAGGTTCACCCTTAGCTAGACTTGGGCCCGTATCCCACATGGGCCCATCACCATGTGTGGCCGTTTAGCAACGGTCCATGACACTAGAGACTAGGTGAATGTTGGGCTGAACATTTAGGCGCCGATTCCGTACGGGTACGGTCCTTTCGTCTACCGTCTCCCGGCCTTAGTCTAGGGTATGGAATTGGGCATCGGTTCCCACCTTGACTAGGCATCTATGCTTAATACCCGAGACTACGCATGCCTCATTACATCGACACAGGAAACCATTCCCTGTTCGACCAACCACTGTGGCCACAGGTTTAAACAACATGAATGTGTCTCCGAGTACATAGGAGATACCTCTGTCACATACTGACAGGGGACGAATCCTCTTCTTTGGAACCCACCGTCCTCGCTACACATTCTGACTGCACTGGACAAGGCTTATAATGATCATCTTACAGAATGATCACCTCTCGCCAAATCCAAGATGCAACCGTCCTGTGTACGCGACTGCCATGGGTCCTCAAGTTTGAGGACTACTCCCGCACTATCGGAACCGGGGAAATCCAATCATACTGACCAAGCCTCCAAGGCTTCCATATGATGATCCCTGCGAGTCAGTCCAGTCAGCTCGACCCCAGTCGACCAACCCATCAAGATCGTGTAGGCATCCCACGGCTATCGCCGATGGAATACGGCACTCATCCAATGAAGACGACTCTTGATGCAAGTCTCATAGGACTCTCGATGCCCTGTCTCGAGGTCCTCGACTATGAACATTTCAGACCAACTCTTAATCAGTTGATTTCATGACCACCATCCAATGCGTGGCCTAACTTCATGAGTTGTTAATCGTGGTCTGTGGGCTTTGTTGCGATATATGTAAAACACCATTTTAGCATATGAAAAATAAGTGCAACAAAGAGAATACCAAAGTAACGAATACTCATTTTATTCATTACATAATATTACATTACATTAAATTGTCAAATAGGTTACAAAATGCCAAACCTATTGGCTTTCTGGTCACCTATTTTAAGAATCTCCCACTTGACTTAAAGCCAATCGCCCATTGATCTCAAACCCATCTTATCCAGATGCTGAGTCTGGGCAACTTGCGATACGGGCTTAGTAATTGGATCTGCCATAATTTCTACGGATCTAACTGTATCGGGCCTTCATTTAATCGGTAAATTGGATTTTCGATTAAATATGGAAAGTTGAGATGTTGAGACGTTGGATCTTTTAATTAGATTAAAAGATCAACATGAATAATTTAAATGGACATTAAATTGGATTTAATGTTGGGTTCGTCGTAATTGGATTACGATAAAACTCGGTCCGTTAAATTTTACCCGAGAGGAGAAATAATTCCTATTTTGGAATAGGAATAAGTTGGACTTCTTCCCTTAATTAGCCATGTTTCATCCTAGGTGGTATGTTGACTTATCTCTTTTGGAAAGAGACAAATCAACTCCAATCAAGCTCTTCCGTTTGGTATGATTTGATCATACCATAAATTTTGGTAGGCTTGATTGAAGAATTGATGGTGATTGATTGGAATGAATCTAGACATCCTTGGATGAACCTAGACACATTCCAATAATCACATTAATTATGTATATATATTAGAATATACAACACCAAGCATAAGTGATTCATTATTCATCTTTTTCTAGGAAAAAGAGAAGACAAAAATTCACTCTCCTCTCACTCCATTATTAAGTGTACCAAGTAGATGAGCAATTCCACACCTCATCAAATAAAAGCAATTTTTGTTGATCATAAACTTATAACCACTATTGTCTAACAATGGAATAGAAATGATGTTTTTAATCATACTAGGTACATAATTAACTTGCTCTAATTCTACACTAATATGATCACTAACTACTAGAGTGGCGGATCCTACTGCTTCTGCCGAGATAGCCTTGCCATTCCCAAGCTTCAGGATCATATCCCCGCTACCCAGTTTTCTGCTTCTTTTCAGTACCTGCAAATCATTGCAAATGTGAGCTCCACAGCCGGTATCTAATACCCAAGAGGCAGAATTAGTGACCATATGAACCTCAATCACAAATATACCTTGGTTCGAGAGGAGTTTGGGGCACTCCCTATTCCAATGCCCTTTCTCACGGCAATTGATACATATCTCATATGTCCTCGACTGTTGCTTTGAGACAACCTTTCCCTTTCCTTTGCCTTTCCCCTCTTTGGCAATGGGAACACTCTTAGTATTCGTAGCTGCTTTGACGGCTTTTTCCCTTCCCTTTCTTCCTTTTCTAACGTCCGGCACCCTTGACTTTCGTCTTGGGAGTTGAAGCACCTCCAAACAATACCGAAGCGTGGACTTTTTGGTCGTTGCCTCGTATTGCACCAACATATTGATCAACTCATGAATGCCCTTCTCAAGTGCGTTCATGTTATAGTTGACAATGAATTGGTCGAAGGAGGATGGGAGAGACTGAAGGATCATATCTATGTACGTCTCATTATTGAGGCTTGCCTTTAGGTCCTCGAGCTTTTCCACCAGGGTAAGCATTTTAACCTGGTGCTCTTGTACAGAGGATCCTTCTCTCATTTTGGTTCCAAAGAACGCCTTAGTCGCGACATACCTAGTATGCCGGTTCGGGACAACATAGCAATGCTTAAGGCGAGCCATAATGGAAGGGACATCGTCTAGCCTTTCATATTGCTTCTGAATCTCATTCATCATTGAAGCAAGTATGACACTACGGACCTTCCGGTTATCCTTATTCCAAGTCTCGAACGTCTCACGTTCTTCTGGCGTGGATCCTTCCGGTAAGGTCCTAGGGAGAGGCTCGTCCATGACGTAGCCTTGGTTCTCGTAATCCAGGACTATCCTGAGATTTCGCAACCAGTCGTTGTAATTGGTCCCATTGAATTTTTTGGTCTCAAGTATGGTTGATAAAGGGTTCTTAGACATTTTAAATCTACATTTAAAAATAGAGTGCGCGATCAGCAGAATTGAAAAGATGGAGGTTTGATAAATAATTAAATGCTTGGTCTTTAGTCATTTAATGCTCCCACTATTTATACGAAAACACGATACTCTCAAACGTTGTTTTCGGGAAACCCTTTCGTAGTGAGCTTGGGATCCACAGCGAATTTTCCCATACCCCGCTTTTACGATTCGCATGGGAAAAATCTTGTGGGAGGTATACCATACCATTCTCATTCCACGAGATTCCCAAGATTATTGCCTCACCCTTTCACATGATCCCGAGGACTCCAAGCGAATCATGCTGATCGGGTGTTAGACCCGACCCAATCAACCGTGCCATAGACCCGCTGCTACCTCCACGACTCGTGAGACAGGTAACAGTGGTCTACTTTTCGTTCATGACATAGTGCAGCTTCTTTTAAGTACGATAGTCGTGCCACGACTCGTGAGACCACGCTATCGACCTAAATCAGCTTCCTCACTATGCCATGCACTGGAAGGCATGGACAAACTCCTAGAGTCCATGTCCACTTTGTCTAGGGTCTAATATTTGGACATTGGTCCAACCACTGTGAGAGTAGTAAATGATCGAGATCTTATAGATAAATATTAACACATTCATCCACAATGCGTAAATAAATAAATTGCATCCCATAGCAGTTATATGATAAATAAAACACCATTCATCCATCATAATAACCACATGCAAAATTAAAGCCTAGCACGCCCCTGTTGGATGATCACGAGCCCGAATCCTATGCGATCCACTGAGCCCGCAGTGGATCTATGGTCAATCTAGGGTTGGTCCTACACTATTACATTAATAGTAACCCAATCATCATTCTGATGGGCCTTGGTCTCTTTTCTCTTTCATCTTCATGGAAACGCCTTGGATCCTCCATTCTGGGCTCTCTATGTGGACCTTCCTTCTTCTCCACCAAATACATAAAAATAAATCCTCACTCCTATTCTACTCTCATTACATATGTAGAAAAGAAACCCCAGCGAAAACCCGGGGGGAGTACATAAGGAGGGAGAAAGAATGCCTTATTATTCCAAGGCAACTAGAAATGGGAGAAGGAGACAGTAGAAAGAGGCACACAGGCCCAACATAAAATTAAACCATACATTCGGTCTAGGGCTCGTGATCATCCATTTCCATTCAACCCACATAATCACATGATCCAATCACATAAATATGTGCCAAAATACCATGATTACCAATCACATCAATCTATGATAAAATAAATGCATCACGTATTAAAAATATGGTACAACAGTTGGTAATAATATTTTTCCCTGGTCGGCAGTTTCCTGCAGGGCCGTGCGCCGGCAGGCTAACGCGCGCAGGCGCCTCTGCCCGCGCGCGCCAGTGTATCGGCCGCCAACCCTGCGCTTGCACTTCACAAGCGCGCGCGCATGGCCATCGTCTACGCGTCTGGGCATCCTTCGCCGCGTGTTCGGGCACGCAGGAGCCCTAGCCTGTTCGCCTGGCGCGCGCGCGAGCTTCCCTGCCCGCTTGCGCGCGCGCCCGGCCACAGGCCAGCGCCTATCGCCCGGCCGCGCCACCCGGCTGGCCTGACTGCGTGCAGCCATGCACGCCTGGCGCAAGCGGCCGCGCACAGGCTCCCCTGCCTGCGCGCGTCCGCTTCGCTTGGGCGCACGGCCGCGTGCTGCGTTTCTCCGTTTCGTTTGATTCTTGCCCCCGTTTCCCAAGAAAAAACAGAAAAATCCCAACATACCAAAAATCATACGAATTGAAAGCAAGAAAAACGACATGCTTTAACGATAAAAATCTCAAGAAATAATTAAAACATGCCAAAATACATTTTCATGCTAAAACGCACATAAAACCCTAGGCCTATACACCGAACCGGGCTCTGATACCACTGAAAGCCGAGGATAGGCGTGTGGATCATGCTGGGAATTGCGCGAATGCGGAAGCGGGGTATAAATTTAAATTACAAAATTTAAACATGCATTATACGTATAAAATTAAAACACGTTCAAGGGGTGTGCCCTTGAAGTTCCCGGGTGTTCAGTGTATCTCATGAATTAAAACATACATGCAATCATGGAGGCTATAGGATTTACAAATAGAAGAGGACGAAAACGTAAAAGAGACATACCGGTTCGTCGTTTTCCTCTTCTAACCGGTACTCGCGTTGTTCCCCGATTTGCTCCAAAATCTCGTATGTGAGATCCTCTAAATCGTGACACGCAATCCGCTCGCGTATCTTGTACGTCGTTCTAGCAAACGAACAAGTATTTTCGAGAGGATGGATCAATCACACGTTATTACTTAACGGGATTAATCCTCCTTTTTGTTCAATTGTCAACACAAAAGAACAAGAAAAGAGTTTTTCTTGGAGAGAAAGAGAGAGAGGCGGACGAGATGGGGAGAGGAGAGGGAGCACACGATTTTGGTGTGTGTTGGTATATGGAATCATCATCTCTCTAAAGGTCAAGGACTAGGAGTTTATATAGAGGAGGAGTTTAATCCTCTTCAAACTACAACTCTAAGAAGACTAATTTGACTAGGATTTTGACCTAGTCAAAGTAGTAATTTGACCTAGTCAAATTAATCCTAGCCATTCATCTCTCGTTTCAATCTCAACCATTAATTTAATATAATGGAATATTTAAAACCTATTTAAATATTCCAAGGGCAATAAATAAATATATTAAATATAAATATTTATTCTAAGCCCATTAAATTAATTTTCTAATAAATCTAATTTATTAGATAAATCCCTTTTATCCAATAAAAGGAATTAATTCTTTCCAAGAAAATTAAGGACCCGATTAAATCCAATTTAATCATTCCATTTCTCCAAATATTTAATTCCAAATTAAATACTTTTGTGTGCGGATTGTGTGTGACTCTTTAAGTTCACCTTTCAGCTAGACTTGGTCGGATTCCTAGAATTCGCCCGTTACCATGGGTGGCCATCTAGCAACGGTCCATGGCACTAGAGACTAGGTGAATTTAAGGGGATGAACATTTAGGCTCTAACAATACACTTGTCCTTCCGTCTACGGTCTCACTACTTAAGGTCTAGGGCACAGAAATGCAGGTCCTCCGTAAGACGGTTCCCGCGAGTCACCTCAGTCAACTGTTCCCCAACAGGCTAACCGACTAACATTGCTTAGATGACTTTCATCACCCGTCGATGAAATACGACAACAGATGCTTAGTGCAAGTCTCAAGGGGAATCTCGGTACCCATTTTCGAGATTTCTTGACTTGGAGATTTCCGGACTGATTCGGCATGACTGATTTCATGGACCTACCTCCAAGTGTAGTCCCAGTCCCCGGAATACGTTTTCAGTCCGTGGGTTTTGTTTGCGTAGTGAACAGATAAGTATAAAGTAGATAAAGTGAACGCAAATAAAGTAATGCCAAAATGAATATCACTTCTTATTCATTAATAATTTATCAAATCCCTGAAATTGTCTAGACATAGGTTACATTTTGCCTACCAAGATTGGCTACATGGTCACCTATTCTAACATGTCCTTCAACTTTTGAATACCAAGCGTTGCTTTAGCTGTCGACCCCTCCGGCAAGGGCTGAGGAACGTCCTCATCCGGTATGTGAGTTAACGTTTTGGAAATCTAAGACCATTTTAAGATTTCACAGTCAATTCGTATAGTTGGTTCCTATTTAATAAACCTCTTAGTAATGTGTTTGGTGGATACTTAGACATTCACAAATATATAAAGCAGAAAATAATAAGCAGAATGAAGTAATATTGAGGTTGAGTCTCGGTCTTTAGTCCTTAACCCCTCCCACTATTTCTACGAAAACATGGCACTCTCAAACGTTGTTTTCGGGAAATCCCTTTCCTAGTGGGCTTAGGATCAACAGAGATATCCCCCATACCCCGCTTTTACGATTCGCATGGGAAATAACCTGTGGGAGGTATTCCATACTATTCTCGTTCCACGAGATTCCCAAGATGATTGCCTCACCCTTTTACATGATCCCAAGGACTCCAAGAGAATCACGTTATTCGGGCATTAGAAAACCCGACCCATCAACGGATTCATAGACCCACTGCTACCTCCACGACTCGTGAGACAGGTAACAACAGTCTACTCCTCGTTCATGACAAAGTGCAGCTTCTTTTAAGCACGATAGTCGTGCCACGACTCGTGAGACCACGCTATCAACCTAAAAGATCTTCCTCACTTTGCCATGGATGGAAGGCTTGGCCAGACTCCCAGAGTCCTAGTCCATTTATTAAGGGTCTATATTTAGCTTGGTTCAACCAAGTGAGAGTTTTGATAGAACGAGACCTCATCACATATTAAGTGTTTTGCATGGATTATAGCAGAAATATTCTAAGCATAAATGTAAACATACATAAAGCATATAGAATAATCATAAGCATATAAAATGCATCGCATGCAAAATAAAACCTAGCACGCCCCTGTAGGATGATCACAAGCCCAAACCTATGTGACCCACTGAGCCTGCAGTGGATCTATGGTCAATCTAAGGGTACGCCCTATGCTATTACAAGATTAATAACCCATTACATGCAATGGGCCTTGTAAGTCCTCTTTATCTTCTTAGGATATGCATCGTGGGCCTACACCGGGCTTCTTCTCCATGGATCCTCCGTGGGCCACCTGATGGCTACCTCCATGGGCCTCCAACACCTTGGGCTTGTCTTCTCTTGCAACTTTTACTTACAAAAATTAAAACCTCACCACTAATTCTACTCTCATTACATCATGGCATAAGAAACCCTAATTAAACATTTGGGGAGAGTACATTAGGAGGGAGAGAGAAAACCTTATTATTCCAAGGCAACTAGAAGAGAGAGAGAGAGAGGAAAATATAGAGGCACACAGGCCACAACCCAACAAATAAATATAGATAAACCATACATGCGGTCTAGGGACTTTGTGATCATCCTTCGTCAATCCAATTACACATATAGCACAAATACATATATCACGTAAAACATGCTATTCAAATATCCATGATATCCCATACCATAAAATAAATGCAGAAATTGAATGCAAAATATTCACACCAAACATTGGATAACGGTGCAACCTATGCACAACGATTTTTGTTGGAAAATCCTTTTCCATAATTAACAAGGCAATATTAATTCTAGGAAATATGAAAACTCAACCAAAATTAAAATGCCCCAAGTTAATTAATTCAGAAAATTTTTCAAAATTATACAGAAAAATCAAATTTTCTAAAAACGCACGAAAACAACGAAAAATCGAAAAACGATCCAGCACGATCGGCTACGCGCGCAGCCTGCACAGGACGCGTTCCTGCGCGGGCATGGGCCCTCACCTGCGTGCGCATGTGCTGTACTTGCTCAGCTGCTACGCAGCAGCACGCACGCCTGCTGTTTGCTGTGCAGCCTCCCTGCCGACCGTCACCGTTTTTCATGTTTAAATGTTTTCTTGCAATTAAATTTCTAAAACACAAAAACCAACAATTTAAAATATGCCCATATATTCAAGAATTCCAAAATCCAACATTTGTGCAATATTAATACATTTTAAGATCTACTCATGCTCAAGACATAAAATAACCATGATGTCCAACATCATAAAACCCAGAAATTATAGCGAAATTTTACATTTAAAACTTGATCATTGGTGCAACAATTGCAAGAATTAAATCTTGTAAGGAAACCCTTTCCTCATCAACCAAGCAATATTTATTTTAGGAAATTCCAAATCTCAAAATAAATATTCTAAGTCAAAGGGTTCAGAAAAATGCAGATAATATTATAAAAATAATTTAGTAAAACCAGTTTTGAAAAACGAGCCAAAAATGGGAGAGAAACGGAAAACGGCACAGCCGCCCGGCCAGGCGCGTTGGCGCGTTGAGCGGAGACGACCGCGCCGGCCGTGCGCTCGCCCAGCGCGTGCCTGCGCCTAGCGCTTGCGCGCGCGCGCACGCGTGCAGGCGCCCATGCCTAAGCGCGCGGCCGGCACAGCGCCCCTGCCTGCACGCGACCAGCATGCTGCTGCTGCCGGTTCGCCGTTTTTCATTCCATTTTTGATTTTTCATGCCTTTTTCTGAACCACAAGATGAATTCAACCCAAGAACATGTAGAAACACATTCAAGAAAACCAAGATCCAATATCCCATGCAAAATTAAACGTCAATCAAGATCTACACTAAACATGCTATAAACGTAAATTAAAATACGTTTATCGTGCTTAAACACACATAACACATAGAATTCTAGGTCTATACACCGAACCGGGCTATAATACCACTGAAACGTTATGTGGATCGGCCAGGGAGATGAACGCGAATAGCGAAAGCGCGAAAGATTGCATAATAAAAATTGCAAAGCATAATTAAATGGAATTTAAAACATGCATAACATACATAAACGAATCAAAGGGTGTGCCCTTGATTCTCCCGGGCGTTTGGTGTATCTCATGTTCAATAAAACACAACATGGAGGCCATAGAATTAGGACCGAAAAACATAGTTAAAGAACCTACCCGGTTGTAGTTTTGTCTTTGTTCGGCTACATGAATTGTTCCCCGTTTTGCACCAAGATCTCAAGAAAGAGACTCTCTAAATTATCTCACTCGCTACACCGGAAAGGAAAGAACCCTTGTGCTAGCAAGAAATTATTTGGGGAGAAAAAGATATCGATACACGCTATCAATTAACGCAATCGACGTCTCTTATGTTCTAGCTTGAATAAAATCAAGAAGAGCAAAGTAGAAATCTTGGAGAGTGTATGAGGGAGATGGACGAGAACTTGAGGGACAATTGAGGGATGAGAGTTGTTGAGATTAGTAGGTGTGTGTGTATGTTTTTGAGTATTTATAGAAAATAGAATTTCCTATTCCTTCTCAACTTCTTCCAAAGAGGCACACTTGACTAGGATTTTGACCTAGTCAAATTTTAGTCAAACTAGGCTTTGATTAAGTCAAATTAATAATGGCCCTTCATCTCATCAATCCCTTGATCAAATCTTGTCCATGCATTTTGATGGGCTTTATGGAATGGGCATATTTAATTATAAATTAAATAGTCCTATGGACTTTATATTAAATCCTATTTAATATACCAAGCCCATTAATTAATTAATGGAATGGACTTTATTTTATTCTAAATTAAATAGTCCCATGGACTTTATATTAAATCCTATTTAATATACCAAGCTCATTAATTAATTCACCCCTTTTAATCTAATTAAAAGGAAAGCCCATGCTTTATAAAATCCATAAATCTAATTTATGAACTTAAGCCCAATTATTCCAAATAATCCATCGAGGCTTGAATCTCCAAGAAGTATAATTTAATTCCATTAAATTAAACCTTCTCTCAGAATTAATTCCAAATTAATTCCCTTTCATTTAGTGTAGTGGGTGTGACTCTTTAGGTTCACCTTTCAGCTACCATGGGTGACCATCTAGCAACGGTTCATGGCACTAGAGACTAGGTGAATGTTTGGTGTGAACATTTAGACTCCGAGTTACATGCAGGTACGGTCCTACCATCGCTCGATACGTAGGGGTACGATCCTACTGTCGCCTGTCTCCCGGCCTTTAGTTTAGAGCATGGAATTGGGCGTCGGTTCCCATTCTTGACTAGACAACTATGCTTAATGCTCAAGATAGATTTGACTCTATGTAGGAATTCCTTTCCCACTAGATCAAGTGCTATGGCCATAGACTTTGTGAGTCTAAACCATCTCAGAGCGCATAGGAGATCTCGCTGTCATATCCTTTGATAGGGGATAGATCCTATCTTGGAATACACTGTTCTTACATACTCCGACTGCATTAGACAAGGCTTATGATGACCATGTGGTATAATGCGGTCAAATTTCACCAGATCCAAGATACAGCCTTAGTATGTAGGGGACTACCGTGATCCTCAATTTCGAGGACTAATCTAGTACTATCGGAACCGGGAATACGAGTCATACCGACCAAGCTTGAGTGGCTTTCATATGACGATTCCCGCGAGTCACCTAAGTCAGCAGCCACCTAGTTGGCTGACCCACTAACACTGCATGGACGAGCCTCGTCACTTGTCGATGAAATGCGCCTACAGATGCTTAGTGCAAGTCTCAAATGGATTCTCGATGCCCTGTCTCGAGATTCCTTTGACTTGGAGTATTTCAGACGATTTGGCGAAACTGATTTCATGAACCTACCTCCAAGCGTAGTTCCAATTTTCCGAAATGTTATTTCAGTTTGTGGGTGTTTGTTGTGACATCAAAATGATGCAGGCAGTAAGCACAACAAACGTATGCCTATGAATCCTTACTACATTCATTAAAATAATATTACATGTTCAAAGATTGACGAATGGTTATCAGAATAGCCAATACCATTGACTTTCTGGTCACCTATTCTAACATGTGTGTGTGTGTGTGTATTTTGAGAATTTATAGGAAAGGGGTTTTTCTATTACTACTCAAACTCGCCTAAGAGAGGGACACTTTGACTAGGATTTGACTAGCCTAGTCAACTTAGGACTATGACTAAGTCAAACATTAATCATGGCCTTCCATCTCATCAATCCCTCTAGAATCAATCTCGTCCGTCCATCGCTTGATGGGCTTTATGGAATATTTTAAATCCTATTTAAAATAGTCCATTGGGTTCCTAACAAATATTAAATAAATATTTGAGCCCATTCCTCAACTCCATAAATCCTATTTATAAGTCAAGTACATTTAATCCAAATAAAGACTTGACACTCATAGAAGAGAACCATTTTAATCCCATTAAATTGTTCGATCTCCTGGAATTAATTCCAAAGTAATTCCATCATTACCGGTGAATTGTGTGTGACTCTTTAGGTTCACCCTCAGCTAGACTTGGCCGAATTAGCACTCATCATATGACGGGAACTCGTCGATCACCATGGGTGGTCGTCTCGCAATGACCCATGGCACTAGAGACTAGGTGAATATTGTGGCGTGAATATTTTGGTTCTTGAGTACGCATGTCCTTCCATCTACTACCTCACAGCCTTAGTCTAGGGTATGAACTTTGGATGTCGGTACCCATTCTTAGCTAAAGATTAGGCTTGTCCATACTAAACGTCACTGGGATCCCATCCCGCTGTTCAGTTACTGTAGCCACAGATTTATTAGAGGACAAGTCTTTGAGTGTGTGTGAGATATTACCGTCAATCATTTGATAGGAGACAGATTCTATCTTGTGACCTATTGTCTACACTACAAATCTTGGCCGTACTAGATAGGGCTTATAGCAACCATGTCTCTCGACAGGCACACAGGCCCCACCCAACAGAAAATAAATGATCATACATTCATCCATACATAAGGTCTAGGGCTCTTGTGATCATCCCATGTTGATTCCATCAACTCACATAACATAATTATTCCAAATAATCATGCATAAATAACCAATAGATATTCCAAATACCCAAGTGATGTCCAACATCACAAAATCATAAATATACAAATAATATGCAAAATTCAAATTTTAAATTTAATGGACATTTTAAACAATGCATCCAATGCATGTATTAATCCCAAATTAATTAAGTAAATTTAATTCAAGGAATAATCCAATAATTCCAAAATCAAATATGCAAAATTAATATATTTTCAGAATATTGTGCAGAAAATATAGAAAATCAAATTTTTCGGAAAAACTCGAAAAATGGCACAAAACGGCCCAGCCGTTGTGCTGGCCGGCCGGCCGCGCGCACAGGGCAGCGCGCGCGCGCGCGATCATAGCACATGAAATGCTTCATTCGATGAAAATTTAAAAAGGTAAACAATATTACTGAAGGACAAGCAGATCCGCCCGGGAGCGCGAGCGGAAGCGAGAAAGCGAGAAATGCTGCGTAAATTTAAATCAAATTCAAAATACGCGAATCCCAAGGGGTGTACCCTTGGGTGCTCAATCGGGCGTTCGATGTAGGATGTGTAAATATTAAAACATATATTTCAGCACATAGGGCATAGATATATAAATGAAATCAATCAAAGTGTAATAAACCGTTACCTTTGATTGTTTAGCGTATGCTCTCGACTACTTGCGTTGTTCCTTCTCCGGAATGCTCACGAAATCCAAACGTATGGATTCTCCAAAGGTGATCCACACCACACCGGAAGAAGCACACGTTCTTCTTGCTAGAAAAGAACGGGTTTAGAAGGAATCGGTTTAAGAGAAGAATACTATAAATTAGTGTTCTCTTAAACTTTCTTTGTTCTCTTCTTGATTCAAAATCAAGTGAAGAACACAAGTGTGGGAGAGGGAGAGAGCACGAAATTTGAGAGAGAGGAGAGGGATTTTTGTCTTCTTTTTTTCCTAGAAAAAGATGAATAATGAATCACTTATGCTTGGTGTTGTATATTCTAATATATATACATAATTAATGTGATTATTGGAATGTGTCTAGGTTCATCCAATGATGTCTAGATTCATTCCAATCAATCACTATTAATTCTTCAATCAAGCCTACCAAAATTTATGGTATCATCAAATCATACCAAAAGGGAAGAGCTTGATTGGAGTTGATTTGTCTCTTTCCAAAAGAGATAAGTCAACATACCACCTAGCATGAAACATGGCTGATTTTGCTTCCTCCAAGGGAGCATGTCGGCCATGTTTAATTAAGGGAAAAAGTCCAACTTCTTCCTACTCCAAAATAGGAATTATTTCTCCTCTCGGGTATAATTTAACAGACCGAGTTTTATCGTAATCCAATTACGACGAACCCAACATTAAATCCAATTTAATGTCCATTTAAATTATTCCTGTTGATCTTTTAATCCAACGTCTTAACGTCTCAACTTTCCATATTTAATCGAAAATCCAATTTACCGATTAAATGGAAGCCCGATACAATATCGGGCGGTCCATCCAATGGACTTTCCCTTAAGTAATCCAATTACTTATTTTATCCTTCGAGATTGACTCAAAGTCGATCTCTCAACCTCCTCGGTGATTTGTGTGTGACCCTTTAGGTTCACCCTCAGCTAGACTTCGGCCCGTGTCCCACAAGGGCCCGTTACCATGAGTGGCCGTCTAGCAATGGTCCATGGCACTAGAGACTAGGTGAATTGGCGTGAACATTTAGGCGCCGATTCCGTACGGGTACGATCCTTCCGTCTACCGTCTCCCGGCTTTAGTCTAAGGTATGGAATTGGGCGTCGGTTCCCATCCTTGACTAGGCATCTATGCTTAATACTCGGGACCACGTATGCTTCATTGTGTCGACACAGAAAACCATTCCCTGTTCGACCAACCACTGTGGCCACAGCTTCAAACAGCATGAACGTATCACCGAGTGCATTGGAGATACCTCTGTCACATACTGACAAGGGACGGATCCTCTTCTTGGAATCCACCGTCCTTGCTACACATTCCGACTGCACTGGACAACTCTTATGATAATCATCTTACAGAATGATTACCTCTCGCCCGATCCAAGATACAGCCGTCCTATGCACGCGACTGCCATGATTCCTCAAGTCTGAGGATTACTCCCGTACTATCGGAACTGGGGAAAACCAATCATACCGACCAAGCCTCCAAGGCTTCCATATGATGATCCCCGCGAGTTAGTCCAGTCAGCTCGACCCCAATCGACCAACCCATCAAGATCGTGTAGGCGTCCCACGCCTGTCGCCGATGAAACACGGCACTCATCCAATGAACAGGACTCTTGACGCAAGTCTCAATAGGACTCTCGATGCCCTGTCTCGAGATCCTCGACTTGGAACGTTTCAGACCCAACTCTTAGTCAGTTGGTTTCATGACTACCATCCAATGCGTGGCCCAACTGCACGAGTTGTTATCCATGGTCTGTGGGCTTTGTTGCGATATAAGTTAAACACCGTTTTAACAAATGTAAGATGAGTGCAACAAAGAAGGTACCATTGGTGACGAATACTCATCTTATTCATCACATAATAATATTACATTTACATCAAGTTGTTAGATAGGTTACAAATCGCCAAACCTATTGGCTTTCTGGTCACCTATTCTAACAATTACATGGCCTTAAAACTCGATCTTGAAAAAGCTTATGATAAATTGGATTGGAGGTATATTAAATATTGTTTACTCAAATATAATTTTCCAATTAAATTTATTGATTGGATTATGACATGCATTTCCACAGTTTCATTCTCACTTCGTATAAATGGCATGAATTCGGAAAGTTCGAGCCCTTCGAGAGGAATTCGTCAAGGGGATCCATTATCTCCGTACATTTTCATTCTTTGCTTGGAACCTTTAATTCAGAATATTATTATGGATGCTAAAAACCTAAAAGTAGATGCTATGTGTTCTAGTAGAAATGGTCTTCAAATTCCTATTTTGTGCTATGCTGATGATTGCTTAATGTTCCTTAAGGCAAATCATAAATCCATTGCTTATATTCATGAAGTATTGGAAGCTTTTGCTACCTTTTATGGGTTGAAAGTTTGTTGGGAGAAATCCAGTTTCACTTTGTCTCCGAATTCGCCTAACTGCCTTAAAAAAGATATTGCTGATGCTCTGAATATTCCATTTCGTAATACAAAAGATAAATACTTAGGCCTTCGTTATGTGATGGGGAGGATGTCCAAATCTGAATTTTATACGATTATAGATAAAACGGTTTCTCGTATAGACAATTGGTATAATCGTTGTCTTTCTTATGCGGGGCGTGCAATTCTTATTAAACATGTGTTACATACTACTCCCTTATCCACTCCCTCTTCCAATGCCTCTTTCCTTGGCAATGCATGCAGACATCATTTGCCTTGGACCGGTGAGAACCATGGGCCTTCCCTTTCCCTTTGCCCATCCCCACTGGGGCAACAGGGGCACCTGGAGCGCGAGCAGGGGCCGCAACCGTCTTCCCTTTTCCCTTCTTCCTCTTCCAGCTTCCGACCCTCTTGCCATTCGCCTTGGAGGTCGAAGCCTCTCCTATCAATACCGCTGGCGCCGACTTGTGGGTCATTGCCTCGTATTGGACCAGCATGTTGATCAACTCATGAATAGACTTCTCAAGTCCGTTCATGTTGTAGTTTACAACAAACGGGTCATAGGACGGAGGAAGAGACTAGAGGATCACATCAATGTACGTGTCATTATTAAGCCCAGCTTTAAGGTCCTCGAGTTTCTCCGCTAGGGAGAGCATCTTAACCCCATGACTTTGTACAGACGATCCTTCAGCAAGCTTGGTGCCAAAGAATGCTTTTGTGGCGGCATATCTAATATGCCTACCCGAGACCGCATAAACCTCGTTCATGCGGCGCATTATGGTGGAGACGTTGTCCAACCTCTCATATTGCTTCTGGATGTCGTTAGACATCAAAGCCAATATGATACTGCGTACTTTCCGGTTGTCCTCATGCCATTTCTCGAATGTCAAACGTTCTTTTGGCGTGGACCCCTTCGATAAGTCGCTCGGCGGCGGCTCGTCCAAGACGTAGCCTTGGTTCTCGAAATCGAGGACAATCCTCAGGTTTCTCAGCCAGTTCGAGTAGTTCGTTCTGTTGAACTTATTGTCTTAAGTACCATGGTTAATGGATTCTTAGACATATCTTTATTAATAAAATGTAAAGCAGAAATTAACAGATGACGGTAATATTATGGTTCAAGTTGAAGACATAGCCGTTTAGTCTTTAACCCTCCCACTGTTTATACGAAAGTCCGCCACTCTCAAGTGGAGTTTCGGGAAACCATTTCCTAGTGGGCTTGGGATCCACAAGTAATCTCCATGCCCCGCTTTTACGATTCACATGAAGAAGACCTTGTGGGAGATATCCAATATCATTCTCATCCAATGACATTCCCAAGATATTTTGCCTCACCTATTCGCATGGTTCCGAGAGGACTCCAAGCGAACCATGTTACTCAGTGTTGGGCCCGACCCATCAATCAAATCATGCCTTAATCTAAGTGTGCCACGAGTCGTGAGACCACACTTGGGTAGTGGTACCTTCCTCACCACATTACTGTGGATGGAAGGCTCGGACAGATCAAAATACCATTTTGATCCAAGTCCATTCTGGTCCTAATATTTAATTTGGTCCAACCAAATGAGAGTCTAATGTACGATCGAGACCTCATCACATTAAGGTGTTTTAGCATGCATAAATATCCAATATTTAAAGCGATAAATAAATACGGCGCATGCAAAAAACATAGCATACCCCTGTTAGGATGATCACAAGCCCAACCTATGCGACCCACTGAGCCCGCAGAGAGTCTATGGTCTATCTAGGGTGGTCCTATATTATTACAGAATAATATATGAAAGAAATCAGTGGATCGTCCCGGGAATTGCGCGAATGCGGAAGCGCGCGGTAAAAATAAACATACAAAAATAAAAGGCATGCTTTTAATTTAAAGAACACGCTCAAGGGGTGTGCCCTTGAGGTTCGGTGTATCTCATGATCATAAAACAAATAAAGAAATCATGGAGGCCATAGAGTTGAAAATTGAAGAGGGACGAAAATCTTAAACGAGACCTACCCGTTGTCGTTTTCGTCTTCAACTGCTACTCGCGTTGTTCCCCGTTTTGCACCAAGACCTCGTTCTTGAGATCCTCCAAATCGTGACACACGATCCACCCACGTATCTTGCACGTCGTGCTGGCAACGAACAAGTGTATAATTTTTTGGAGTGGACGAATCAATAACACGTTATCAATTAACGGTATTGGTTCGTCTAAGTTCTTAATGTTCCATGAACAAAAAAGAACTAAGAAATATTTTCTTGGAGGAGAGAGAGGGGGCGGACGAGAGATAGGAGAAGGGGAGAGTGTGTGTTGTGTGTGTTTTCAAGAATCATCAATCTAACAAATGTTGGAAGCTAGAGGTTTATATAGAGGAAGAGTTTAATCCTCTTTAAACTCAAACTCTAAGTAACCTAATTTGACTAGGATTTTGACCTAGTCAAAGTCCTAGTCAAAACTAGTGTTTGACCTAGTCAAATGAATCCTAGCCTTCCATCTCCCCTTTCCATCTCAACCGTTGATTCTAATTTAATGGAATATTTAAGTCCTATTAAATATTTCAAAAGGCTAAAAGAATAAATATAATATAATAAATAAATATTATAATTTATTCTAAGCCCATTAAATCAACCCTTTTAATAAATCCTATTTATTAATTTAATTCCTTTTATCAAATAGAAGGAATTAATTTCTCCAAGAAAATATAGGACCCGATTAAATCCAATTTAATCATTCCTTTACTCCAATATTTAATTCCAAATTAAATACTAAGTGTGTGTGGACAGTGTGTGACTCTTTAGGTTCACCATTCAGCTAGACTTGGTCGGATTCCTAGAATCCTTCCGTTACCATAGGTGGCCATCTAGCAACGGTCCATGGCACTAGAGACTAGGTGAAATATTCGGGATGAACATTTAGGCTCTAACAGTACACTTGTCCTTCTGTCTTCGGTCTCATCACTTAGGGTCTAGGGCACGGAAAATGCAGGTACCCATTTTGGACCTAAGTGTCGGTCTGTCCTCACTAAACGCCGCAAGGGAAACCTTTTCCCTTCTGTTCAGTCACTGTGGCCACAGTTTTCAGGGACAAGACAAAGAGCATACATGAGACTCAACTATCAACACCTTTTGACAGGAGCCAGATCCTTTCTTGGAAACTACTGTCACTTTGTGCACCCGAGCTGCACTAGACATGGCTTATGACTACTCAAGAGTATTTTGGCAATCTCTCACCATATCTAAGATACAGATCTGATGCACAGGTAAACTCAGCAGTTCCTCAAGTCAAAGGACTTGGCCTGTACTGTTGGAACCGGGAATACACGTCATACCTTGCTGACCATACTCAAGGTCCTCCGTAAGACGGTTCCCGCGAGTCACCTCAGTCAGCTGCTTCCTAGCACGCTGACCCACTAACACTGCTTAGACGACCTTCGTCACCCGTCGATGAAATACGACAGCAGATGCTTAGTGTAAGTCTCAAAGGGAATCCCGGTACCCATTTTCGGGATTCCTTGACTTGGAGATTTCCGGACTGATTCAGTAAGACTGATTTCATGGACCTACCTCCAAGCGTAGTCCCAGTCCCCGTAATCGTTTCTCAGTCCGTGGGTTTTGTTTGCGTAGTGAACAGAAATGTAAATGCAGATAAGTGAACGTAAACAAAGTATTGCCATATGAATTTTCACTTCTTTATTCATAAATGTTTTTATCAAATACCAAAGAATTGTCTAGACATAGGTTACATATTCCTGCCAAAATTGGCTTACATGGTCACCTATTCTAACAATATACCCATTGTCATTCCAATGGGCTTTGTAATTCTCTTGTTTCACGCCTTGATGCTCCACCTTGGGTCTCCGACTCCATTAGCTTGTTAAAAATAAAAAACCTCACCAATTCTATCTACTCTCATTACAATTGAAAATAATACATGGAAAATAAAAACAAGCCTTAACATCATGAGGTTGAAATACGGGAGATGATAGTCCCAAACAAGAGGCACGTAGGCCCCACCCAACAGAAATGTAAATTAATCATACATTCATCCATACACAAGGTCTAGGGCTTTTGTGATCGTCCCATGTTGGTCCCATCAACGCACAGAACATAATTATTCCAAATAATCATGCTTTTAACCATGGATATTCCAAATATCCAGGTGATGTCCAACATCACAAAGCATAAATACATAAATAATATGCAAAGTTTAAATTTCAAATTCAATGGACATTATAAACAATGCATCCAATGCATGTATTAATCCCAAATTAATTAAGCAAATTTGATCTAACGAGCAATCCAATTATTCCAAAATCAAATGTGATAAATTAATACATTTTTAGAATAATGTGCAGAAAAAACATAAAATCAAATTTTCCAGAAAACATCGAAGAACAGCACAAAACGGCCCAGCCGTTGTGCCTGCCGGCCTGCCGCGCTGGCCTCGGCGGCAGCGACATGCCTGCGCACAGCGCGAGCGCTGGTCGAAGCCTAGCTCGCGCAGGCGCCCGCCTGCGCTGCCGCGGTATGCGCCTGCCCGCACGTACGCTGCCAGGCACGCCAGCCAGGCCTGCGCGGGGGCGTGAGCCCGCGTGCGCCTGGCAGTGCGCCTGCCAGCCAGTGATCGGCCGGCAGGGGCGGCAGCCAACCGCTGCCGCTGCTGTCCGTTTTCCATAATGTTTCGACATTCTTTTCAGCAGAACACATTAATAATAAACTTAAAATAAGCATGTAATTCTAGATCCAATCTCACAAAATTAGCATGCTTAACATCCATCAAATTTAAACAATTGAATCATCACATTTATTCATATATTCATGCAATTGATGCTATTAAAGCCATAAAAGCAAGTAGATCATGCCAAGCACATAGATCTATGTCCCTTACATTGAACCGGGCTCTGATACCACTTGTAGGACAAGGGGATCCGCCCGGGAGCGCGAGCAGAAGTGAAGAAAGCGTGAAAGGTACGTAAATTTAAATAATTTAAATAAACGTGATCCTAAGGGGTGTACTCTTGGGTTCTCAACCGGGCGTTCAATGTAGGATGTATTAAAATAGAAGCATATAATACAAAGGGCATAGAAGAAATGTAAATCTACAAAAGCGTAATAAATCATTACCTTTCTAGATTTCACGTGCGGGCGGCTACTTGCGTTGTTCCTTCCCCACAATGTTCACTAAGTCCAAACGTATGGATTCTCCAAAGGTGATCCACACCACACCGGAAGTAAAACGCACGTTCTCCTTGCTAGAAGAAAACGGGTTTGTGAAGGAATCGGTTTAAGAGAATAAACACTATGAATTAGTGTTCTCTTAAACCTACTTTGTTCTCCTTTTGATCCAAGATCAAGTGAAGAACACAAGTGGGAGAGGGAGAGAGTGACCAAGAGTTACAGGGAGAGAGGAGGCCGAATTTTGTCTTCTCTTTTCCTAGAAAAGATGAATAATGATTCTTTTTTTACAAGGTATTGTATGTACTCATATATATACATAATTAATGTGATTATTGGAATATGTCTAGGTTCATCCAAGGATGTCTAGATACATCCCAATCAATCACCATTAATTTTTCAATCAAGCCTACCAACTTTTAAGGTATGATCAAATCATACCAAAAGGAAATGGCTTGATTGGAGTTGATTTGTCTCTTACCAAAAGAGACAAGTCAACCGCCACCTGGCATGGAACATGGCTGAATTTTGCTTCCTCAAAGAGAGCATTTTCGGCCATGCTCAATATGGGAAGAGGTTCAACTCCTTCCTATTCCAAAATAGGAATTCATTCTCCTCACGGGTCAAAATTTAACGGACCGGGTTTTATCGTAATCCAATTATGACAAACTCAAAATTAAATCCAATTTAATGTCCACTTAAATTATTTCTCTTGATGTTCTAATGCAATCAAAAGATCCAACATCTTAACTTTCCATAATTAATCGATAAATCCATTTTACCGGTTAAACGAGGGCCCGATACAATATCGGCCCGTCCATCCAATGGATTATCCCTAAAGTAATCCAATTACTTATTTATCCTTAGAGATTGACTCCAAGTCAATCTCTCAACCTTCTCGGTGATTTGTGTGTGACCCTTTAGGTTCACCCTCAGCTAGACTTGGGCACGTGTCCCACAAGGGCCCGTTACTATGGGTGGTCGTCTAGCAATGATCCATGGCACTAGAGACTAGGTGAATGTTGCCGTGAACATTCAGGCGCCGATTCCGTACGGGTACCGTCCTTCCATCTACCGTCTCCCGACTTTAGTCTAGGGTATGGAATTGGGCGTCAGTTCCCATCCTTGACTAGGCATCTATGCTTGATACTCGAGACTACGCATGCTTCATTGCGTCGACATAGGAAATCATTCCCTGTTCGACCAACCACTGTGGCCACAGCTTCAAATAACATGAACGTGTCTCCGAGTGCATAGGAGATACCTCTGTCACATACTGACAGGGGATGGATCCTCTTCTTGGAATCCACCATCCTCGCTACACATTTTGACTGCACTGGACAAGGCTTATAATGATCTTACAGAATGATCACCTCTCGCTAGATCCAAGATACAGCCGTCCTGTGCACACGACTGCCATGATTCTTCAAGTTTGAGGACTACGGCCGTACTATCGGAACCAGGGAAATCCAATCATGCCGACCAAGCCTCCAAGGCTTCCATATGATGATCCCCATGAGTCAGTCCAATCGGCTCGATCCCAGTCGACCAACCCATCAAGATCGTGTAGGCGTCCCACGATTGTAGCCGATGAAACATGACACTCATCCAATGAACACGACTCTTGATGCAAGTCTCAATAGGACTCTTGATGCCCTGTCTCGAGGTCTTCGACTTGGAACGTTTCAGATCCAACTCTCAATCAGTTGGTTTCATGACCACCATCCAATGCGTGGCCCAACTGCATGAGTTGTTAACCGTGGTCTGTGGGCTTTGTTGCGATATAAGTAAAACATTTTTTTAATATATGTAAAATGAGCGCAACAAAGTAGACACCAATAGTGACGAACACTCATTTTATACATCACATAATAATATTACATTTACATCAAGTTGTCAAATAAGTTACAAATCGCTAAACCTAGAGGCTTTCTGGTCACCTATTCTAACAATTCTCACTCATCATAGGAAGGGATCTCGTCTGTCACCATGGGTGGTCGTCTTGCAATGATCCATGGCACTAGAGGCTAGGTGAATATTGTGGGGTGAACATTTCAATTCTTGAGTACTCATGTCCTTCCGTCTACTACCTCACAGCCTTAGTCTAAGGTATGGACTTCGGATGTCGGTACCCATTCTTGACTTAGGCCTAGGCTTGTCCATACTAAATGTCAGTGGGATCCTATCCCGCTGTTCAATTACTGTAGCCACAGATTTATTAGAGGACAAGTCTCAGAGTATGTGTGAGATACTACTGTCAATCATTTGAGAGGATACAGATTCTATCTTGGGACCTACTGTCCATACTACACATCTTGGCCATACTAGATGGGGCTTATAGCAACCATGTCTCTCGACGTGATAGCCTCTTGCCCAACCTAAGATACATGCATGGTGTTTATGTGACTATAGTAGTCCCTCAAGTTCGAGGACCAATCTCGTACTGTTGGAACTGGGAATTCAAGTCACACCGACGAACCCTACTCAAGGTTTCTCATATGACGATTCCCACGAGTCACCTCAATCAGCCGGCACCAAGCTGGCCAACCCACTAATATTGCATGGACGACCCTCGTCACTTGTTGATGAAAACTGCAATCACTTTGTGCAAGTCCCAAATGGACCTTCGATACCCAATTTAGAGGTCCTTCGACTTGGAGTATTTCAGATCAATCCACAGAAACTGATTTCATGACTTGCCAACCTATGCACAGTCCAGTTTCTTGGATTAACCTTTCGATCTGTGGGCTTTGATTGTGCATTGAACAGCCACATCAATTAAAGAAATAGGTGAACAAAATCAAAGTATTAATGTCGTATCTGAATCTCACTTTTATTCAGAATGAACTTTATTTAAACACCCAATGTCAAAAATAGGTTACATAAGCCCAACAAGATTGGCTTCACGGTCACTTATTCTAACACTTTCTACTACAGGCTTCCCATGGACACCCCTGGACCATCTCGATCCCATCATTGCCTCAGCCGCAATAGTGTCACCCTTCCATTGGGCAACAACGATCTTGGAGGCCACCTTACGTTCTGTTCGCAGCGCCACTGTGAGAGGTACGCTATGGTTTCTTCTCTACGTATTCTCCCAGGGAAATCTCTCCATCGCCCCACCCTTATTGTACTGCAACTACTTGATACTGCCAGTAGGTTGATTGGAAATTCTTGCTGGGAATGTTTCTGCTTTGTCCAACACCCTGTTTACATTGAGTTAATTCATGAGTTTTATGCTACCTTTGAGTTTGCACCACCCGCACATTTGAGCACGCCAGGTGCAATTAAGTTTCGTCTGTGTGGTCGTGCTTTCCATCTATTTGTCACGGACTTTAACGTGGCCCTTAGTTTCATCCACCCCACTTTAGCCACTAGTGATGCCTATTTGTCCAGTGCATGTGATTTTCCTGATGAATTTGTGCCCCACCAATTTTATTCCGAGATAGTCGGGAACATAGCTCCGGACAACCATTTTTATAATTCCAGCAAAACTAAGGATACCTATCTTTCGACCCTGCCCTCAGGTACCTACACTGTTTCCTTGCATTTACCTTTTCTGATCGCAAGGATTCGACGGCTGTTTTGAGTAAAACTAAAGTTTTTCCCATTAAGCATGCTTACTCACACTCGGATTAATTTGGGATTTTGGGTCGCTTCTCAGTTCCAAACCATAGTTTCTAAACAACGACCTCTCATCCTTAGGTCTTTGGTTACACATATTGTTGTGACTGCTGGCTTGCTTGATGTCACGCACACTACTTTTCACATTACATGCAACCCCAGCCTCTTGATGTTGGGGCCTTAGATCACATGGGTTTGATCGTCCGCCAAGGCGGCATTATTCGTTTTGCAGCTGTAGGTTCCATGTGACTGTCTTGGCTGCCGCTAACGGGAGGCTAGCCCTAGATCAGACGAGGACCCCACTCTTCTTGCCTTCCAGACTCTATGACCGGATGATGACATTGATGAGTGGTTGCGCTGGATGGAGCTGAACCTACACGCCTACTTCAAGTTCATGCAGTTCCACCCGCCCCACTCCCCCCTCCCCCCCCCCCCCCCCCCCCCCCCGCGCGGGCGTTAGCCGCTGGGCGCCCTGCACCCTCAGGGACGTATATCTATATCTTTATCTTTATAACTTTCCCTGAGGCACCGACATTGATGACAATGTCGGGTTTAAGTGTGGGGGGAGTTAAGGTCCTCTGATTTTGTGCATATTGATGATTGTGGTTGATGCGTGCTGAAATAATATTTCTTTGCCATGATTTTGTGTAAATTCATGAGTCTTGATGATTTGGTCGGGTAGTATGTTGATGAACCTTGATACATTACATCTCCATTTAACTCATGTCGACCTGATTAATGAATGCACTGTTAGGATTGCAATGGAATAATCAACATGATTCAAACATGCCACATGTGTTATGATTGTCTTGACGATCCCTTTTGGTGAAAAATACTTGTGAGTAACACACATATGCCTTTATTTAGTGAGCTTTTGAGCCTATAAGCACACATCTTATTGCTCCATTGTTTTGTTTGGCTGTGTGATTATCATCTTTGGCTTGGTTTTCTAGAACTTGCTTGGTTATGCATGTCAAGACTGCAATATTGAGTTGGGTGTGTTGAAAGTGATAAGGGCATTAGGATCAAACCAAAATTTTCTATTGATTGAGCCTGCCTAAATATCCAACCCTAGTAGCCCAATCGAGCTTGAGCCTGATTTTGTTGTTATATTAAACACAATACAAGCTCTGACAACCTTTCTTTGTCCTAGATCTTTGAACCCCAACGTTGAAGGATTGGGATGACTGCTCGTAATGTGATTTCCTCATTAGTGTATGGTTGAAGTGCAAGTCTTAAGTACTCCTTGAAGTTATGTCTGTAAAAAATAATTGGGGATTGGGGGGGGGGGGGGAGAAAAGAAAAATTAAAAAATCCCAAAAAAAAAAGAAGAGAAAAGGTATCGAGAAAGCTATTAATGCCATAAAACAAGAAAGATGCAATGATAGAAAACTGCAGAAAAAAGAAGAGTAAGTAAAGAAGAAAAAAAATGGAGGGAAAAGATGAGAGACACACTTGGACTAGGAGGATTCATAGTGTGGAAAATATTCGAGCAATGTCACCCAATTTCTTTAACCCCATAGAATCTTCCTTTCATTCTCATTTACTTACTACCTACACCTAAAGCCCCATTACAACCCGGAAAAGACCTTTGATTCTCACGTCCAACTCACTTCAAGTGGTGGAGATGTGATATTAGAGCAAGTTTATGGCAAAACCTTATTAAAGCATGACTTGAGAGTTGTTGTTCACCCTTAAATACTTCGAGCATATTGAGTGTATCTCAAGCGAGGGTGCTCACTCACTTTGCATTTTGATTCCGAATGGATTGTTAAGATAGTTGTTATATTATGTGGCTTGTGTGAATTGCTACTGTGTAGTCTATTGTTGCTTGCACCTTGATGGTAAATTCATTTTGAATCTTGGCATGCGTCAACTGGGGTGAGATGTAAAAAGGGGGATTTTCTTTTGAGAGTTGATTAAATTACACGGTTATATGCTTGAGGCAAGCATGGTCTAAGTGTGGGGATATTTGATTAGAGAAAATTATACGATATATTCTTTTTTATGCCCTTATTTCTCTCGATATGAAGTTTGTTCTTAGGTACATTTGTGACATTTAGGAGTTTTCATGGACAAAAGGTGAATACAAGCAAATAGCCAAACATGGAAGAAAAAGTCAAAAAACTACAGAAGTGAGCACAAGTTAGCCCGTGACCCACGGGCTATCAGATATTCATGTAACAAAGCACAAATCACATAACTCGTGGCCCACGGGTTATCAGATATTGGCTGCGCGAAAATCACAGATGGGCTGATCATAAAGTCTGAATTTCAGCAACGTGAAGAAGAATTTATTTCTTTTTTCATCTCCTTTGTAATTAGGGCTAGAAGTTTGATAAGGAAAGAGTTAGGAAAGGAAAAAAGAGTTTAAGGTAGGTAAAATACTTTCCTTTCTTACCATATCTAGGACCTATTATAAAAGGAGGAGAAGATGGAAAGAGAAGGGCACTCTCGATTTTCAGGAATTCGCAGAGACATAGACGTTTGAGAGCAAGGGAAAAGGGCGATGAGCACGCGAAGAAGCAGATCCGGCATTGGAGTGACAACCATCAAGCCAATCTACTACTTCATGAGTTTTTCTCAATCTTTATGTTTAGCTTTAGTTCAAGTTAGGATGAGCTAATATCTTTTGTGCTAGGGCTTATGGAAAGCCTAATTGATATAATGTGTTAAATATTTTTCGGATTAATATAATTGTTATTTTCGCATATCCATGAATTATTGTGCTTGTTGTTGTTATTTGGGAGATTGATCACCTCTTAGATTTTATTAATTATGTTGATGAACCGAGAGGGAATTTAGCATAGTGGATAGAATAATTCATGGTGTGGATTGAATGATGTGTAGACATACATAGGCATGATCAATCTAATTCCATAAGGGCATACATACATAGGCATGATCCATCTAATTAGGGTGAATTTCAACCTTTCTGATAATTTGAACACATCTCTTTAGATTATTTCATTATAGGATCGCCTTTTATGTTTGGTGATTGTACCCAATAGTTGGAGGTCATCTCATTTGAAGGATTTGTTTGCAGCTCATTTGTTATGATTTTGCTAGGAAAGAAATTGGAGAAGATAGAGAAGATTGCCTTTTCAACTGAAACTTCTAAAATTAGGCTCAAAACTGGAATGTCTGGAATTACATGAAAAAGGGCTATTTATAGCCATAACCCTAACTGCCTAAATAAAGATAGAGGCTTTTAATGGAATCGTAAATGTAGAGAAAGTAATTAAAGTGGAGCTGTAAGTGCTGCAGCCATGGAGTGCGTGCAGTGTCTGTTGGGGTTGTTGAGCTGGGGGCCAACATGGGTCGTTGGATGAGGGCGGATCTGCTGGATATGTTTTGGGTGGTCCCTCCATCAAAACGGCGTCGCAACAACTTAAATTAGGGTTCACCTCTTTACGTGAAACGTTGTCGTTTGGCCCTGGAATTGATCCCTGGATCGGACGGCGGAATTTGATCCTCAATGGACGGTTGCGATTACTTCTTCCTGCTGAGGCTCAACATTGCCTCCTGGTGAATTTGACCCTCGTCTCTGGGGGTCAATCCCAAAGTCTAGAAACCAAGTATCTTGGATGGATAAACCCTGCAAACACCATGGTCAGAAAACATAGGAAGGATAGGTGAGTGTGTGTGCTTGTGTCCAACTTTTTTCTTGACGAGGGAGACCTGAACTGTGGGATGGATATTTGAGTTGGGTGGAAGTTTCAGTCTATAGGCAACCTCGCCTATCTTCTCTAAAATCTGGAAAGGTCCATAATATTTGGGAGCTGGCTTCAAGTTCCTTCTCATCTGAAGCGAATTCTGGCAATAGGGTTGCCACTTCAGGTAGACAAAATCACCCACTGCAAAACTCCTTTCAGTCCTGTGTTTATCTGCATAGGTTTTCATGCGGTTTTGTGCTTCAGTCAGATTGGTTTTCAGCATGCCCAACAGTTTCCTTCGTTCCTCCAACTATGCATCTACTTCAGGGTGATCCGCCGGAATGTAAGGATCAATTGTCAAGGGACCAGGCAGATAACCATAGAGTGCTTGAAAGGGGGTCATTTTAAGGCTTGTATGGAAGTTGGTATTGTACCAGTATTCTGCCAATGAGAGCCATCTGTTCCAATGCTTGGGCCTTAGGTGACGCATGCACCTGAGATAGTTTTCCACACATTGATTTACCCTCTCAGTCTGCCCATCGGTTTGAGGGTGGTAAGTTGTAGATAAGCTCAAAGTAGTGCCCAATAGTCTTAAGAGCTCCTTCCAGAAAGCACTGGTGAATATCTTATCTCTGTCAGAGACTATATTCACTGGCAGGCCATGAGGTCTATGTATGTGATCCATGAAAACCCTGGCTATTGTTTCTGCAGAAAAAGGGTGTGTGTGTTGGAATAGGTGACCAGAAAGCCAATAGGTTTGGCAATTTGTAACCTATTCGACAACTTGATGTAGATGTAATATTATTATGTGATGAATAAGATGAGTGTTCGTCACCAATGGTACCTTCTTTGTTGCGCTCATCTTACATTTGTTAAAACGGTGTTTAACTTATATCGCAACAAAGCCCACAGACCATGGATAACAACTCGTCCAGTTGGGCCACGCATTAGATGGTGGTCATGAAACCAACTGATTAAGAGTTAGGTCTGAAACGTTCCAAGTCGAGGACCTCGAGACAGGGCATCGAGAGTCCCATTGAGACTTGCGTTAAGAGTCGTGTTCATTGGATGAGTGTCGTGTTTCATCGGCGACAGGCGTGGGACGCCTGCACGATCTTGATGGGTTGGTCGACTGGGGTCGAGCCGACTGGACTGACTCGCGGGGATCATCATATGGAAGCCTTGGAGGTTTGGTTGGTATGATTGGATTTCCCCGGTTTCGATAGTACATGAGTAATCCTCAGACTTGAGGAATCATGGTAGTCGCGTGCGCAGGATGGCTGTATCTTGAATCTGGCGAGAGGTGATCATTCTGTAAGATGATCATCATAAGCCTTGTCCAGTGCAGTTGGAATATGTAGCGAGGACGGTGGATTCCAAGAAGAGGATCCGTCCCCTGTTAGTATGTGACAGAGGTATCTCCTACGCACTCGGAGACACGTTCATGCTGTTTAAAGCTGTGGCCACAGTGGTTGGTCGAACAGGGAATGGTTTCCTGTGTCTATGCAATGAAGCATACGTGGTCTCGAGTATTAATCATAGATGCCTAGTCAAGGATGGGAACCGACGCCCAATTCCATACCCTAGACTAAGGTCGGGAGACGGTAGACGGAAGGATCATACCCGTACGGAATCGGCGCCTAAATGTTCACGCCAATTCACCTAGTCTCTAGTGACATGGACTATTACTAGACGGCCACCCATGGTAACGGGCCCTTGTGGGACACGGGCCCAAGTCTAGGTGAGGGTGAACCTAAAGGGTCACACACAAATCACCGAGGAGGTTAAAAGATTGACTTGGAGTTAATCTCGAATGATAAATAAGTAATTGGATTACTTACGGGAAAGTCCATTGGATGGACGAGCCGATATTGTATCGGGCCTTCGTTTAATCGGTAAATTGGATTTTTGATTAAATATGGAAAGTTGAGACGTTGAGACGTTGGATCTTTTAATTGGATTAAAAGATCAACGAAAATAATTTAAATGGACATTAAATTGGATTTAATGTCGGGTTCGTCGTAATTGGATTATGACAAAACCCAGTCCGTTAAATTTTTACCCGAGAGGAGAAATCATTCCTATTTTGGAATAGGAAGAAGTTGGACTTCTTCCCTTACATAAACATGGCCGAGATGCTACCTTGGAGGAAGCAAAATCAGCCATGTTTCATGCTAGGTGGTATGTTGACTTATCTCTTTTGGAAAGAGAGAAATCAACTCCAATCAAGCTCTTCCCTTATTGTATGATTTGATCATACCATAAATTTTGGTAGGCTTGATTGAAGAATTGATGGTGATTAATTGGAATGAATCTAAATCTAGATATCCTTGGATGAACCTAGACACATTCCAATAATCACATTAATTATGTATATATATATGAGAATATACAACACCAAGCATAAGTGATTCATTATTCATCTTTTTCTAGGAAAAAGAGAAGACAAAAATTCACTCTCCTCTCCCTCTCAACTCCCCAATTTCACTCCCCTCTCTACTAGTGTTCTTCACTTGATTTTGAATCAAGAAGAAGAACAAAATAGGTTTAAGAGTACACTAATCCGTAGTGTTCTTCTCTTAAACCGATTCCTTCATTTAACCCATTTTTTTCTAGCAAGGAGAACGTGCGTTTCTTCCGGTGTGGTGTGGATCACCTTTGGAGAATCCATACATTTGGATTTCGTGAGCATTCCGGAAAAGGAACAACGCAAGTAGCCGGGAGCATACGTTAAACAATCAAAAGTAACGGTTTTATTACGCTTTGGTTGATTTAATATTTATCTATGCCCTATGTGTTTAAATATACGTTTCTAATATTTACACATCCTACATTGAATGCCCGGTTGAGCACCCAAGGGTACACCCATTGGGATTCGTTAATTTAAATTAGATTTAAATTTACGCACCATTTCTCGCTTTCTCGCTTCCGCTCGCGCTCCCGGGCGGATCCGCTTGTCCTTCAAGTGTGTGAGGGAGATGAAGTGACCATAGTTAGTCAAGCGATCCACCACTACCATGATACAGTCCCTTTCTTCTGACTTAGGTAGGCCTTCAATAAAATCCATAGAAATAGAGGTCCAAGCCTGGCTGGGGATTGGAAGGGGCTGAAGTAACCCTGGATATGGTGTATTTTCAGACTTTGCTCGCTGGCATACATCACAATTCTGAATCCACTGTACTACATCATCTTTCATCTTAGGCCAATAAAACATGCTTTTGAATCGTTGAAGTGTCCCATTAATACCCGAGTGTCCCCCTATTGCTGTGTCATGTAACAAGTTGATAATTTTCTCTCTTAGCCCTGTACCTGCTCCAACACATATTTTCTGACCCTTCCTTAGTATACCCCCTTGAAGGGTGTGTGATGGGTAAGCTAAGTCCCTTACCACCTTAGCCTGTATGATGGCAGTGAGCTCCTGGTCCCCTTCATAGCTCTTTTGGACATCTGTAACCCAATTTGGTATAATCACTGTAATGGTCATACAGTTACCATGGTCCCTCTTGGACAAGGCATCAACTACTTTGTTCTCCCTTCCCTTTTTGTATTACATCTCATAGTCCAGGCCTAGGAGTTTAGAGATCTACTTTTGTTGTAGGGCAGTCTCCACCTTTTGTTCCAAGATATGTTTGAGGCTCTGGTGGTCTATTTTGATCACAAAATCGTGCCCAATGAGGTAGTGTTTCCACTTCTGTACTGCCTGTAATATTGCTAGGAACTCTTTTTCATATACTAATAGCCCCAAATTTCTTGGGCTTAATGCCTTGCTGAGGAATGCTATGGGCCTCTGATTCTGCATAAGGACAACTCCTGTGCCTTTATCACACACATCATCTTCAATCACAAACTGCTGAGAGAAGTCAGGAAGAGCTAGGATAAGAACAATGGTTAGAGCCTGTTTCAGACACTCAGAATCGGCAGTGGCCGCAGGATTCCAATGGAACCCCTCTTTTTTGAGTAGTTCTGTCAGTGGTTTGCTTATCACCCCATAACCCTTGATCAATTTTCTGTAATAACCTGTTAAACCAAGGAACCCCCTCAACTCCTTCAAGTTTTAGGTAAGGGCCAGTTTTTCATGCATTCCACTTTTGTAGGATCTGTGGCTACCCCCTCCTTAGAGATTATGTGTGGCCTCGATACTCAATGTTTTCCTTCCCAAAGTCACATTTACTTCTTTTAGCATATAGTTGATTTTGTCTGAGCAAGTCCAGTATGATCCCCATTTGTTTTAAGTGGTCTGTCCAACTCTTCCTATACACCAATATGTCATCAAAAAACACTAATATAAACTTCTGGAGGTAAGGAGCAAAAACAACATTCATTAATGACTGAAATGTGGATAGGGCATTATAAAGTCCAAAGGGCATCACAAGAAATTAATAGTGACCTTGATGTGTGACAAAGCTGGTTTTATGGACATCTTCTTCATGCATGCGGATTTGAAAATAGCCAGAACGTAAATCAATTTTTTAAAAGAAACATGCTCTATGTAACTCATCTAAGAGCTCATCAATAATGGGGATTGGGAAGTTATGCTTCACAGTGAGGCTATTCAAGTATCTGTAATCCAGGCACATACGTCATGAACGATCCTTTTTTTTTTACTAACAAAACTGGAGAACCAAAAGGGCTTGGCTGGGTTGAATGATACCCTCCTTCAACATACCTTTTACAATGGTCTCAATCTCACCTTTCTTAGCACAGGAATACCTATAGGGGTGCATCTTCTTGGGTATTGCATCTGGCTTGAGGATGATTTTATGCTCAATTGACCTTCTAGGCGGTAGACTTTGGGGCTCATGGAACAAGTTTTGGTAACCTGTCTACAACTGCTCAATATCAGTGTGGGTACTTTCATGAGAAGGTATAGCAGATATAGACTGCAGCTGGCCTACGAAACCATAGGCCCCCTCATTGACCAGTTTAGACATGCTTCTTGCTGAGATGAGGTGTATTTCAGACTGTTGGGTAAGGGCCTGAAGTCCCATTTTCTTGCCATTTCTGGAAACTGTCACTGTCATGGCTTGGTAGTCATACTCCACTGGGCTATAGTTTCTTAACCAGTCACCTCCTAGGACCATGTGACAACCACCCAAGGTTAGAGTTCGCACTGGATAACTAAAGGGCTGACCTTGGATCTCCTAGGTAAAGGTGGGGCAATACAGCTGGCTAACAATCCTTCTACCATTAGCTACACTGACCACCATGGGGCTGGTCTGCTCCAGCTGGCAACCAAGTTTAATACCTGTTTCCTCATCTAGGAAACAATGTGTACTCCCTTCATCAATCAACAGTTGTATATCATGATTGTGGGCTCTTACTTTGACTCTAAAGGTATTAAAGTCAGTATTGCCACTGATTGCATTAATTGATACAGTCATGTCCTCCTCCTCCTCAACCTCCTCCTCAACCTCCTGCGTTTCCTTTTCCCCCATGGCAGCCTCTTCCTCAGTCATAATACAGTACATAAATTGTTGTTTACATTTATGCCCAGGTTTGAAACAGTTCATCAAAGTTATAGCATAGGTTTTTTGCCCTGCGGTCATGCATTTCTTCTTCTGGAGGAACTCTGCGAACTGGGGTACGTGGGTTAGTCTTTTTTGGGATTTTTTTGGGTGGAGGGAGGTATGTTTTTTTGGGAACTGGTTTGCTGTAGGTAGGTTTTGGGGAGGTGAAGTGTTTAGGGTTGCTTACAGGCCATGGCTTAGACGTAGGGTTCATCAATTGTAGTATGGCTCCCACAGTCTGTTCTTGATTTTTGGCAAGGGCTAAGGCTTGGTGCAGTCTGGTTGGGTGTAGGGAGATCACAGGACCTCTAATATCTGGTCTTAGTCCGTTGACAAAGCAAGTCACGAAATAGACTTCAGAGAAGTCACTATGAAAGATCATCACATGTGATCTCAGTTCTTCAAACCGTTTAAAGTATTGATCAACTGTGTTTGTCCCTTGCTGTAGTGTGTTAAACTCCCCTAGTATGGCTCCAGGATCCACTCCTTCAAATCGTTCATAAACTGCCTTAATGAAATGCTGCCAATCAGGGAGATCCTTCCCCTTGATAAGTCCTTGGAACCAAAGCTCAGCCCTTCCATCCAGGTAAATGGATGCAAGGGACACGCGTTGGTCTTCAAGAATTGTATAGACCATCTGGAAGTACTACTGAAACTTTCGTATCCAGCCTCTTGGTTCATCCCCATTGAACCTAGGGAATTCGATGTTAGAAAGAAATGGCAGGTGATTCTGATTTCCAGAATAATCAGACTCCGTTGGTATGCTTGGTGATCTCTCTTTAGGTGTAGTTGGTTTTTCTCCTGAGACTGATTGCTCTTTATTATTTTTCTGCAACTGTTCCATTAGTCCTTGCATCTGTAGCTGGGGGGCCTTCTGTCCCTCTACCAACTCGGTGTACGAATTTTGGAGGCCTGCTTTTAACCCCATCAAGTTATCAAATTGTGCTCTCATTTGTTCTTCACTGACTTGTCTTTTTGATCTTTCTTCCATCAACCATAACTCCTTTTTTTTTTTTTAACATCCATAATTTCCTTCATTCTGGTGCCGTCTGCCATGGTAGAGTAAGGCCGAGGATAGCCTTGCTCTGATACCAAATGGTATGATTTTGCTGGGAAAGAAATTGGAGAAGATAGAGAAGATTGCCTTTTCAACTGAAACTTCTAAAATTAGGCTAAAAACTGGAATGTCTGGAATTACATGAAAAAAGGGCTATTTATAGCCATAACCCTAACTGCCTAAATAAAGATGGAGGCTTTTAATGGATCGTAAATGTAGAGAAAGTAATTAAAGTGGAGCTGTAAGTGCTGCAGCCATGGAGTGCGTGCAGTGTCTGTTGGGGTTGTTGAGCTGGGGGCCAACATGGGGTCGTTGGATGAGGGCGGATCTGCTGGATATGTTTTGGGTGGTCCCTCCATCAAAACGGCGTCGCAACAACTTAAATTAGGGTTCACCTCTTTACGTGAAACGTTGTCGTTTGGCCTTGGAATTGATCCCTGGATCGAACGGCGGAATTTGATCCTCAATGGACGGTTGGGATTATTTCTTCCTGCTGAGGCTGCAACATCATTCTAGATCATGTTGGAAATGGGAGGCAGTAGGGTGTTGGACGATGGAAGGATAAGATTTCTTCAGAGGAGGGGCGTTGGGAGTTGGTGGGGCATGGTTTGATTGGGTTAGAGGAAGAAGAAGGTTGGTATTTGTGGGGATCAGCCATATGGGGGGAGAAAAGGGTTCGAAGGGAAGAAACAACTAGGATCTGGGATCCATACGGTAGGTGGAGAAAGGAAGGAAGAAATTGATTGGAGGAAAGTGTTAATGGAGGTTAAGCGATGAAAGGGGAAGGCCCGGTAATGAGCAGAGTCCACTGGCGCTGGGAGGGTTGGAGAGAGAGAGGTGTGGATGAAGGGGGTGTGTTTGATCGAGGGCGTGTAAGGACATGTCGCCCTGGCGGAAAAAAAGGTCTGTTCGGAGAATGGGGTTCTCGTCTGGACGGGGGAAGGAGACACTGGCAAGAGTTGCTGGTGACGGTGGTTGGAATGGCTGGTCAGATTTTCAGGAGAGACTCCCACTAACGGTCATATTTTAGAGAGAAAAGTCTTTGCAAGCAAGCCACAATCGTTAAAAGTAAGGTTATATTGGATTAGAGCTAAAGTTTTGTACTGAAATGTGATAAGTCTTATATATAATTCTTTTTTATTTTGGAAGGAATGAAATTTATCGTTTGAATCTCTCTATTCGAACTTTTTTTTTTACCTTGTATCAAATTAGATCATAATATAACTAAGTTAAGTTTGTAAGGAAAAAAACGTTCCATTATTAGTATATATCATATACAACATACAAACTGTTAATATAGTTATGTGATGTGAACAACTCGAATATATGTCAAAGAGATATTTATAACGTCTAACAGTATTAAGGGTTCAATTTCATATTTCATGAATTTAAAATTAGTCATAATTGTAATCATGAACATCAAGCTGTCGTAAATGAATAATCTAAGAAACTAAAAGTATCTTTAGAAACACAATCCGCCGACGAACGTGTTTGTAGTAGTTGCGTGATCACTAGATCAATGCTACAAGGAAAAAATTAAAGAACAAACAATTAATTGGGAATTTCATTAATGGACGTATTTGCCCCATCAGAGACGGCATGGCATATAAAATAATAAAGAGTACAACACGAATACATCGAGATGTACTACATAGAGTAGCTCGAGCACATAGAACAATGCACACTGATAAAACTCCTACCAACTCAGTTCTGGATAGAAACATAGCACAAAACACAAGGAAAACATAAATCCCAAGTTATTAATCAATGAAAATGAAGAATGGAATGGCATCCTGGAATCTCATGCTAAGAACTAGTTTGAGGGAGGTGGTGAGAGGAAAGGGAAAGAAGGCATTGTGGTAGGGATTGTTGGAATAGAAGGCATTGTGGTCGGGATTGTTGGAATAGATGGCATTCTCGGCAATGGAGGCAGTGCCATGTTTGGGATGGTGGGCATGGAGGTTGGCAATGGCGGCAATGTGGGCTTTGGCAGAGATGGATTGGTCGGCAGAGTCGGGAGAGGCGTGCTTGGTAGCGGTGGTAGTGTGGCTGTGGGAAGATTTGGCATTGCAGGCAGAGGCGGCAATGTGGCCTTAGGCAATGGTGGGATTGTTGGCAATGCTGGCTGCGTCGGTAGAGAAGATTGTAACAGATGGCGGGCTGCCCGAGCTGAATGGATGTTGCTTGAAAGTGAGACTGCCAGAATTAAAAATACAAAAAAGTGGAAATCGAAGGCTGCCATTGGTTGATTTCTTGACAATAGATTGATTGATTATAGAGTTTACAGAGACGATGTTCGTTGTGTGTTGATTTAGAATCGGAGTTTGGGCCACATATTTATAGATGAGAATGTGATGAAAAGTCTTTCATTCGATAGGATGTAGTTAGGGTTGGTATGAGAAGGAACTTATTAGGTTAACTTCTCTTGATTCTAGTTATACTTAAAGTTTAGTTGTATGAAGGCCAATTATAGTATGAAATTTTAATCTTATTCAGCGTCTTGGCGCAACAACAAATTCCAGCGGGAGGTTCGTAAGAATCTGTACTTGGAATGCATGGGTAGTATTGGCCAAATAATGTGATTAATTTGAATATGAAGTAAGTTTCTTGTATCAATAAAAAGTAGGTTGTTGATCACCAAGTTATCAACTCATCTTATCACCAAGTTAATTCTCACGACAGCCTTCAAATGTGCGTCTCTCTAAATTTTTTCAGTTAAACACCAGCAAAGTTAAATTTAATTACACAAACACTTCGTCATTTTTCAAAAATTATAGGCACATCCTATGGGAGTTGTGTAAAATAATCTATATCTATATTTATATAAATAAGGATTTCGGTTTCTTTCATTCTTTTATTGGACTAAATTAACCTTGTAATATTATTTTTCCAAGGATAAAAAATATTCGTAAAATAATATACTTATTGATTCCTTTTAAATACTTTTCACATTATACATATTTACTCTTATTAATTACTTTTACATTATCCATAATTATTCTAAGTAATTACTTTTCACATTATACTTATTTACCCATATTATTTTTATTATATTATACTCATAATATAATATACACTTACTAAATCAAAAATAGCCCAATGATATAACATGAAATGACTAGAAAAAGTTATGAAAATTGAAAGGGTTTAATGTTGAGAATTTTTCTAGCATGGATATAAATGAGAAATAATTAGATCACTAGACATTAAAATATAGAGGTTAGATGACAAATGAAATCAATTAAATGAATTGTCATGTAAAACAAACATTTTGAAAAGTAAAATAGGTTAAAAGAAAAAATGAGATTAATAAATTAAATTAGTTATCATGTAGAGTGAATAATTTTTGTTGTAAGATAGACTAAAATGTAACTTGAGTATTTGAGATGTCATTAATAGGTACGTTATATGATTCTTTAATAATCTCTAATATAATAGAACAAAATGACAGTTTACATATTTGATGTTTTCAACTATATACGATAAAAATCGCCTTGTAAAAAAAATATCAAAAGGTGTAAATGTTACTCCTAAATCATCACCACACATATCCTTTTTTCTGAAAAAAGAATCAAAAAGAAGAAAAAATGGGCATCCAACCATGGATAAATATTGTCTATATCTATACATATATTATAAAAGTGTGAACGAGTTGCCACGTTTTATGTTTCTTTCTGTTTTTGTGATGTCAAGTATATCATTTTCATAGAATATTAGATTATAAATTTATTTGGACAAATAAGTAATTTTGTAATAGCTGTTAATTACTTAGATAGTTGATTGAGATAGAATTATAATAAACATAAATTATAATAAAGAGTTCCATTCATAATACAAAGTTTTATTTAAAATTAATTAACTAAAATTAGTTAAAAATCTTAATACTAATTAGGAAAAAATATAGGTTATATAATTAGAAGAAGATACACTTTAGAAACTTGAAGAAGCATATCTTTGAAAGCAAGGAAAGCAGTCCATGGGATAATTTGCCATTAATTTAATTTAAGTTAAATTTTATAATAAGATATTATAAAAATATGAGCAACTTGAGATATTTTATATATTTTTTTGTGTTCATTAAAAATATTAAAATTTTATAGAAAGTATAATTTTATATGTCCACAAAAAATATTCCGGGGTACCTAATTGAAGTATAATACCGCAACTCAACGAAAATAAACTTCAATGAGAAACAAGCACATTATATAAGTTTATCTTAAATTATTTATGAAAAAGAAACTTAGACTATGATAATTATTTCATAAGTGGTTTTATAATTAATTATCTTTATAATATTAATTCTGAAATCATAATAATATTATTCAAAACTTATTTTATGAATTAAATAAGTTTATGATTTTTTTGATTATTTAATGCATAGATTACTTGGTCTATAAGATTTCTACTACATCATTTTCAATAATAAGTAATTTAATTTATGTACATTTATAATTTTAATGACCCTAACTTATAAAATTAGTCAATGATTTTATGCTTATCCATTCAATTTAGACTAGTTTCTACCAACATGAGGAATAAAATAAAAATTAAAGAGATTATTACTAGAAAATTACATTATAAACAACTTTATTGATAATTAGTAAAAGTTCAAAAATAAAAATCAAAATCGAAAGCTAAAATTTTTATGTATTTCTTGCTTTGCACAACTACAAAATAAAAATAAAAATAAAATCTTATTTCATTCGTGAAGTAAATTTAGAATATGGATTAATTTAAATATATATTTTTTTATTGCAAATATAGGCATGTGAAAACTAAAGTAATATTTTATAAGTAAGACAAATATAAGGATGAAAAATTAATATTATAAAGAGAAATAAATATAGGATCTAAAATTTCAATAGAAGGCAAAAGAACAAAAAGATTAATTATCGATGTTTTTATTTAAATAATGATGAATTTCTCATCACAAATATAGAGATGAAAGATAAGTATTATGGAGAGAATTAATTTTAAAATCTAAAAGTTTATAAGGGGGAAATATCTAAAATGTAAAAATACATACCTTCTTTTGTAAAATTAGAGATCATAAGTCCAATGAAACATAAGAGAAGATTCTTCAAGGGAGCTATTAATTAAGTGATATTTTTTAAATGTTTTTATTTGTAGTGGTTATCAACTAGCATTATATTTACTGAAATTTTAAATTGAAAGTCCTAATTTTAATCATCATTTGATCACATGACAACTTTCATGTTTATGTATAAGTATAGATTTGTACATACAAGATATTTATGTTATATATAAGATTATATTGATATCTACACCATAAGACTTATGAAATATTCAAAAAGTTTCTTGAAACAGATTTTCCTAATACCCAATAATATAATAACTATCATGTACTATAATTATTGTGGTTAAATACACTTTGCCCCTTGAACTATTCTTGATGTAACATGATTTACCCCCCTAAACTAACAAATGTAACATTTCCCCCCTAAAACTAAATATTTGGACAATATTTGCCTTATATTTACATATGTATATTTTTAAATTCGCTTCTTTTTTTTAGCACTTTTGCATTTAAGTTTTAATATTGGAAAATATATATTTTAATTTTAATAAAGTAAAATAAAATTAATAAGTTAAAGGCTTAAATTTTATTATATTTTACAAACTCAATTTAAGTAATGAATGAGTACAGTAAATACACAAAAAAACTTTCATTGTAAAAGATTTTATTAATTTGGTAATAAAATTAAGTTAATAATTATTTAATTTTTTAGATAAAAATGAGTAATTGCATATCCATATTTTTTCTTTAAAAACTATGACTATATTAAATTTTATTCATTTTTTTCCTAAAAGTGTTAACCTTTGGTTAAGCATATATATATATATATATTGTCAATTTCTTTTCAAAAGTATACATGAGTTGTTGGGATATTATATTTATTGTGTATCGATTATATATATATATATATTAACATATTACTCCACTTTTAATTAAATTCTTCATTTATTAAAAATTCTTTTCGTTAGAAAATAATTTGGTGATGATTTAATGTGCAAAATACTATATTATATTGTGAATAATACAATTAATTCAAGGCATGAGAGGCAATTTTGTCCAACCAGGGGGGTAAGTGTTACATTTTGTTAATTTAGGGGGGTAAATGTTACATCACGAATAGTTCAGGGGGAAACTGTATTGAACCCTAATATAAACTTAAGTTTGTAAAAGTACATATTCATATTAACGCACCCAATAGAATACATAATTTTGAATTTTTTTATTTTAGTTTCTAAGTATTCAGATTTAGAAAAAGACATAAAAGTAAGAAAGGTAATCAAATTTTAGTTCTTTTCATATTTTTTCTTGATTAGACTAATCAAATCATATATGGTCTGTTGGAAAATATAAAAAGGATAAATGATAAAAGAAAAAGAGAGGCTTAAAATAATTAATAATTTATTTTGGCCTAATATACTTTTTCTTCTGGTATATTTGTAATTTGATTTTGTCATGTTATTTTTTATGAAAATATCAGAGAAAAAGATAAAGATAATATTTTTCCGAAATATTATATAATAGCTACAATTTTATATGACGATAAAATAATATTATGGATGTCTAATTAAAAGTATAATTAGACCAATAATTGAACTCTTAAATTTTAATTAATTGAAGTTTTGATCATTAAAAATTTAAAATTGAAGTAATTATTTTTATATCATCTAGGTTCAAAAATTTAATATTTATTATTCCACTTTAAATCATTTCATAGACAGTTTAATCAATTTAGAACTTTATTTTAGAATCTCTTTGGACAACATGATGAATAAAATAATTTTTTTATAATGAAGCTATTAGTAGAAAATTATGTTATAAATAACCTTAAATATAGTTAACATAAGGAGTGAAAACATAAAAGAAAAATAAAAGAAATGAAAAATTATTTTTTCTTTTCAAACTCTCAAAACCCAAAAATATTAAAATATTATTTCATAAGTAAAAATAAGTTTAGAATAACCACAAGTTCAATGAAAAATAAAATTCAATTAAAACAAAAATTTTATGCTTATTCCATAATACAATATAAATTGTATTTTCTTCTTATACTTTATTTTAAATAGAGCTAATTAATAAGATGAAAGATTTAAATTTTTTTTCATTGTTTGTTCCTGTAATGTGATTCACAATGTAAAGCAACATTTATTGAGAGTATAAGAGCTTTACTAAACAAATATTGGATAACAAACTTAATACAATTAAAAGCACAAGTCAAAAATAAATAAATAAATATATATGTTTATTCTACTTTAATATATTTATATATTGTAAATTGATGCACATACTTCAATTTTTATATGCATAACTTCTCTATTTCAAAAATCAATCACTATATATTTATTTATTTATCAGTCTTTAGTCATTGTATATCCTACACACACATACATATTGTGTGGTTTAATTTTTTTGTGTGTTTATTATGTATGTATATGATTATCTTGACCAAAAATTTACTTATACGAATGTGATTTACTTATATTAAAAAAAATACATATATTGCAAAAGTAGAACAAATATAATTATAATATTAATAATAATAAAGTGGATAAAAAAATATTTATTTTTTTAACTATATTCTTTTACTTTATAAAATAATAATATTTATTTATAAAGTGCCTATTAAATTTAGTTAATATATTCTTATTATAAATTTATTTTATTATTATAATATAATAATTTATTAAAATAATACGAATCACGTACTTTTGACTAGTTTATCTCAAGTGTGTTGATATAAGTTATAATTACAACTTTAGAAAAATATATTTGTAATTTCGCAAAGGTTAAAATGTGCTGATATAATTAGAATTAACTTTAAGAGTGTCCGATGCCATTTTACAAAACTTTTTTAATTACGACAAGGAATGTAATGGAAAATATGAAATGATCTAAAACTTTTGAATCCATTTAGCCAATGAATGCGCATTTTTTCATAGATTAGAAACTTCATATGATTAGAGCGATCAAGTTGACCAACTCAATTATCTCGTAACCTTTTGAAGCATGAAATTTGTCTTGTGCACATTAGGAAAAAGGTAAATTACAACTAGCATCATAAGGTTTGAAATAATTATAAGGGTAAATTATATTTACTTTCCCTGAGATTTGGCATAATTACAAATATTCCTCGTTGTTTGAAAAGTTATAAATACCCCTCTAAGGTTTGTAATTATTAACCAAAGACCGAAAATTAATCATTTTGCCCTTAAATTTTTTTTATTAAAATTGTAGAAAAGTCACCCGAGGCAAATTGCATTATTCCTCCTCTGTGTAATAAACTTAAGAAATCTCTTCCTACGCATTATAGTCCAAAAAATTTTTAAATTTAAATAATTCAGTGCATAAGGGTATTTCGTCAGTTTACCCATAAAAATGGATGACAATGGGTTATTTGTTAGACGGTTACAAACCTCAAGGAGGGTATTTGTAATTTCTCAAACAACGATTATGCCAAACCTCAGGGGAGGTAGATGTAATTTACCCTAATTATAAATACTCTCTCGTTGTTTGAAATATATCAATATTTCTATGATTTTAATGTCCGTCAACCATTAGCCCAACCCATTAGTATCTATTAGTTTTTCATTCATTTTTTGTGGTGAATTGATCAAAATATCCTTAGTAGACTATAAATTATTATTTCTTGTTTTTAACAATTTTTTGAAATTTTTTATGAACTAAGTGCACATTCTTTCTAAAAAAATTTCCATCCACCTCGTCCAACTGTTTTATGTTTTTTTTATTTTTTTAAAAAAAGAAAATAATGCAAAAATGACAGAATTGACAATTTCAGGCATTCAAAGATTACATATGTTGACATCGAAATGTCATGGAATAAATTACCAATTAAAGCCCAAATAAATCGACTAATAATTGGATCCAAAATAAAAGTCCATTATAAATTTGCTTTGCCTGTAAAGAATTAAATTCATAAGCCCGTATTAAATTTGGATTTTATGTATTCTTTTGGTTTGATAAAAAAATAAAATAAAATTTATTATTTTGGGTTGGCTAAATCGAGCCAAATATATGTTCAAAGTGCAATCCATCAGAAGAATAGCTGATGTCAGCCTACGTTGTTCAAGCCCAACATACATGAGCTCAAGCCATTGTAGCCTCTACTCATGCCTATAAATAAGACCCCCACCATTCAAGTCAAAAAATTCCATACAACATTGGAGACAACCCACGCATTGAACAAATCGAGGGACTCAAGTCCAAAACCCCTTTGCCACGATGAAGTTCTTCAACCGCGAAGGTTACACGTTTTTCTTGGCATCAAATCCTTCCAGACCTTGATACCAAATTTTAAGATGCAGCATAGTTTGCTCCACAAATCAGGAGGAGATTACACATCAACATCCTAGAACAAGCTTCAAGCCCTTGCATTGAAATTTAGAGAGAAGAATCAGGGAATTACATCCAAATCAGAGATTGTATCCACTTTCTTTTTTGAATCAATCAAATCATTTGTCCATATCTTTCTTTTCTTTAGATTTTACTTTTGCAAACTCGAAATTTTTGTGTGAACAAATTTCTGGCACGCCCAATGGGACCATCTCTGACCCTCATCCCTTCCTCCTACTGTTAGAATAAGTGACCCAGAAAGTGAATTGGATTGTTGTTCTGGGAACTATTCGTCATTTTTATCAAAGTAATATTATACTGATGGATAAAGTAAGTATTCATCACTGGCAAAATGTGTTTGTTGTGTTTACTCCTTACATTGAATGTTGTTTCAATGTCACAAACAAAGGGTCCACAGACTGATTGGTTAAACCCATTGAGTTGAGCCTGCGCATAAAGTTGGCGGCTATGAAACCAACTCTGAGGTCTGTCTGAAACGTTCCAAGTCGAGGACCTCGAGACTGGGCCTCGAGTGTTCTATAGAGACTTGCACTAAGTATTGCATTCACTGGGTGAGTGCGAGTTTCATCGGTGTCAGACGTAGGTCGTCTATGCAATTTAGTGGGTTAGTTGGCAAGATAGTCGACTGACTGAACTGACTCGCGGGAATCGTCATATGGAAGCCTTGGAGGCTTGGTCGGTATGACTGGAATTCCCGGTTCCGATAGTACGGGATTAGTCCTCGAACTTGAGGAATCATGGCAGTCGCATGCATATGAAGGTTGTATCTTGGATTTGGCGAGAGGTGACCGTGTCTTTGATATGGTCATTATAAGCCTTGTCCAGTGCAGTCGGAGTATGTAGTGAGGACGGTGGATTCCAATAGAGAATCTGTCCCCTGTCAGTATTTGACAGCTATGTTTCCTATGCGCTCTGACATGGTTTTCGACTCATTAAGTCTACGGCCGTAGCGATTGGTCGAGTAGAGAATGGTTCCCTAGGTTGATCAATAGAGTAAATGCGTCTCGAATTAGTAGCATAGTTGCCTAGTCCAGGATGGGAACCGACGCTCAATTCCATGCCCTAGACCAAGGCCGGGAGATGGTCGACAGAAGGACTGTACCTGTATGGAATTCGGAGCCTAAATGTTCACGCCAACATTCACCTAATCTCTAGTGCCATGGACCGTTGCTAGACGGCCACCCATGGTAACGGGCATTTCTGATTTAATGGTTAATCAGAAATAATTAATTAAATTAGATTTAATTAATCAATTGTGTTTGGACAGAAGCCCAAGTCTAGCTGAGGGGTGAACCTAAAGAGTCACACACAAATCACTATGGAAGAAGTGAATTAATTTAATTGGATTAAATTAATTCAAGGAGAATATAAATGATTGGATCATTTATTGGGAAAATCCATTGGATGGATGGCCCAAGAATTAATTAATTGGATTAATTAATTTGGGCTTAATACCTTTAAATTATTGGATTAATTTATTGGGTTTCGTTTAATTAATTGATTGGATCAATTAATTAGTGTTTGAGCTTATGTTTATTTAATTGGATTAAATGAACTTTTGGATTTCAATAAGGTTTAAAATTAATTGGATTAATTTAAAATCCATGGATCACTTGATTTAATTTGATTAAATCAAGACCGGTCAAAAACCGGTCCATGACTTGAAATCAAAGCTCAAAGGTTTGATGCAAGTTTAAGAGGAGTTGAAAGTCCTCCATGTAAGCAATGATGTGGCTCCATGTAAGCGATGATTGTGGCTTGCCATGATGGCTAGGTGGTCCACATATTGTGCTAACATGGTTGGAGGTTGAGCACAAGTTGTGCATTAGTGTGTAGGTGGTTTTGGAAACTACCTACAACTACACAACACATGTATACACTCTTCATCTCCCTAACTTGCACTCTGTAGCACACAAGCCACGAAAATTTTCAGCTTTTTTCTCCTTCTTTTGAGTTCTCTTTGAATTGGATTCAAGATGAGAACATGAAAAATACGTATACACTAATCAATAATGTAATACGTTTTTTCGTTTCTTCCTTGATCTAGCTTCTACCTAGCAGTAGATGTGGATTTTCTTCCATTGTTGTGGTGTGGACAAATTAGAGGGATTCTAATTTGAATCCTAAGGTGAACGGAAAAGGAACGAAAAGAGAATCAAATCTTGTTGCCGTTGTGCATGTGAAACGATAAAGGTATGTTTCTATTTAAATTATTGTACCTTTTATGTATGTTATTATGCTTTTGAATACACCGAACGCCCGGAAATTCAAAGGGAACACCCCTTTGAAATTATTTTTATATTTATTTTATTTTTACGCTTCCGCCGCGTTCCCGGACCGTACCGATTCTTTCACCTACATCAAAGTTCAAGTCATCACATCCGAACGCTCAATGATGCCCAAGAAGGATCAAGTCACCGTCAACACCATACCGGCGGGGGCAAGATTGTTGACGACCCATTCAGACGTTCAATCTCGGCAAGTCCTACCGAGATCAACTCCAAGTCACGCATTTTGCTATCCTCCCCGCCATGGTGGCTGATGCGACTACAATGGAGGAACAACTAGCAAAAATAGCCGAAGCTTCGCTAATCTCCAGAAAATCGTCGGGGAAAAAGACCTCCAAATCGCCCAATTGATGAGAAACCAAGAGCATACAAACGTCGAAGAAACCAATGGCAGCCAAAACCATGCCTCCTTCTCAAATCACGTTGAAAGCGAGAAGCAAGTGGATAAAGCACCACCGACGCATGACTTCGTGCAAATGTCTATATATTCTGAACATCTATTGCTACATGGTCTATTCGACAATTACAGGAGATGATCACCAACACCATCAAAGCCCAATACGGCGGAAGGATCCAAAGCTTGCCCACGTATTCAAAATCTTATACCAAGTGCATCGACGCCTTGAGGATGCCAATCGGATACCTACCGCTTGAACTAGTGCAACAATTCGGTGAAAGAGGGCAACCCAAAACAACACATTATCTACTTCATCGAGACATGCAACGACATCGGCACTGACGGTGACCTCTTGGTGAAGCAGTTTGTCCGATCGCTTAAAGGGAACGCTTTCGGTTGGTATGTTGATCTACAACCCGAGTTAATTGACAGTTGGGACGAGATGGAGAGGCAATTCCTAAACTGCTTCTACAGCACCCGCCGAACGATGAGCATGTATGAACTTATCAATGCAAGACAGTGGAAGGACGAGCTAGTTATCGACTAGATCAACCGTTGGCGCGCTCTAAGTCTGAACTGCAAAGAAAAACTTTCAGAGGCTTCAGCGATAGAAATGTGCATCCAAGGTATGCATTGAGGTCTTGTTTATATCTTGCAGGGGATCAAGCCAAGAAGCTCTGAGGAGTAGGCTACCCGCGCCCATAACATGGAGATAAGCATCGCCAATCACAAACCTAAACTCCCAATTGACTACCAAAAGAAGGAGTCAAGAAAGGATGAAGATTTCAGCAAACTCGCTACCATAGGGTCCATGGCCATCAAAAGTAACTCCCATCATTTTTCCTCATTCCCAATTGACTACCAAAAGGAGTCAAGAAAGGATGAAGATTTCGGCAAACTCGCTACCACAGGGTCCATGGCCATCAAAGTAACTCCCATCAAATTTCCTCCAACCGAGAGAAGGAGCGAGACGCCTCAAAACGACCATATGAAACATTACAAAGGTTGGCTTACTTTGGATGGCAAAAAAACAACGGGCACGAACGTCTCCAATGCCACTTCGACAAATGACCTCCATGTTTCAGAAAACGAGGAGAGAGCTCTATCATCTCTACCGGTAGTGCCACCGAAACATCGATTGGGCAGTTTTGATCCTATACAAATGGAGGTCTCTAACACTGATATGAAGCCCTTAACCAAGGCAGAGTCATACTTGCTGATGCCAAGCTCCACCTCGACCCGAACGAGATGCAAGAAGCAACGCCTTCAAATATTGCAGCCTGTCAACCAATCAAGAAGCGCACTACAAACTTACTTCTTTAGAAAGAAATGACGAAAATCTCGACAAATTGTCCATTGGTGAAGCATTAGCTAGCAGGAATCATAAGTCGAAGAGGCCACCTTATTCGCTAGTATTCCTGTGTGTGGTTCTGTCCGACAACAAAGACAAACAAAGCTCATCACAAGACTATGCTCCTCCGTATTCAAAGGAATAAAGTAATCAAGTAAGATGAAATTAAGCGACCCTCAAGGTGCCAAAGTTGAACTAATCAAGCCCGTCACTGGTCTATACCCGTTAGTCTCACGGAACCACTTATGCTGAAAAATCAACCGAAAAAATGCCCGGGGCATTCAGCTCAAAAGCCTACCACTGCTTGGCGAAAGCAGGGTACAACTTTTTTGTTCCATCTCGACTCAACAAGTTAAATCTCTAGTTGACCGAAGAAAGGATTCACGGACTGACCAAAGCGCAACACGAGTTGAGAAGACAAGGCCTCCGTGTCGAACAACTGCGCATGGCTTAGGCTTCACTCCAAAAAAATCTATGAGGATGCACATAAGAAAGAAACACACGTGTTTAGCCACTCAGTACATCGTAGTGGAGAAAGGCGAAGACAACAAAAGTCACAGACCAAAAGACAATCGCGTCTCCGTATTCAATCGACTCCAGACTTCTATTCCTCGCACTTTTATCCTTAAAGAACTAGCTGAGACAAACAAACTCCATCTAGCAAAGTAGGCATTGCCAACAAGATTCTATGTGCAATCGCTTCGAAGGTGGTTTTATGCGACAACCGAAGAAAATAAGTCGACATGACCAGATGAACAAGTTGAGAAAATACAACATATCATGTGTCTCAGTCCCAGGGGAGTAAGACGTCATTCCTGCTCATCCCTGCAAACAAGCAAGGTGAAGCGACACATTGCTAGATGATCATATCATTCAGAAGGCACTTCAAATAAGGAGGACGAAGAAAGCATGAAACTACGTCCATCCAACCACATCAGTGTTGATGAAGACTCCAGTATAAACATCTCCAAAAATGAGATTCAAGACTCTCCCAATCACAACTTGAAGATGGAGAATATGAAACCTCCATCATCACAAATCAAATACACGACTTCGGCCTTGCAGACGACGAACTTATAACGAAGTATGCTCCTTGACGCACGAGCCTAAACTGCATGTTGTTCTTTGACGCATAAGCCTAAAATATGTTACTCCTTGCCCGCATGAGTATAAAACTGTGTATGGCATCCCCCCTGTTAAATAAAAAAGAAGAAGAAAAGAAAATTCAAGTTTCTTTGAATTACGTTTTGACTTGATTTCTTTACCGGGTATGTAGGCAACTTGAATTTTTTTCAATTTTGGTCATATTCTTAAATAAGTTTGATTATCTCAAAGTTATCCAAGTTTGTTTTTGAGCTTGAGCAGTTCATAAAGTTGTAATCATTCATATTCCACGACAACAAAAAGAAATAAAACCAATGCTCTAACAAAAGCACAAAGAGAATTTCAGTAAGGAAATGGAAGTCATTTTATTATGTGGTGAAATACTTGTTTACATTGAATAGGAATGAAGCAACAAAAGAAAGAAAAGGTGCTTAATGCTAAACACTCACGTGAACAAGTCAAAAGTTGTCAAATCTCGTCTCGAGTCTTCAAGAAGCACATCCATCTTCTTCAACTCCCTTTGTTGGATTTTCAAACAAATACAAAGTGTCTTCAAGCATTGAAGTCTCTCTCTTGACGATCACGTCCTTTGAGGTTGGACACGCTCTCTTCGACTTCTTGCCAAGGGTTCGTTCAAGTAGAAAAGGCTTCTCATCAAGTGCTTCACGGCTTGGAGGCAATAATCAACATCAACAAGTGAAGGTGATTGAAGTTGCTCAAGTATCAAAGAATGACTTTCGCCAATAAATGTATGAAGAATGCATCGTTTGATACGATGGCTAACTCGATCGAAAGAGAGCACGCCGTTTGAATCCATGGGAAGTCGGTAACGGGCCAAACGCAAATACTTGCAACTTCATGGTATGGAGGGCTTATAAGAGTTTCTCTCATCACTTAGAAACACTTGAAAAGAAGGGACAACTTGTGGTTGAACTCCTCGCGTACGAGCAGCCATAAAAAAGTGTCAAGGAGATGAGTCGTTCTCTGACAATGGCATGCATGGTGTCGCGGAAAGAGACCCTAGCTCGAGGAAAGCTTGAAGAACGTCCTAGTCGCAAACCTGCGTGAGAAGGATGCATGGGCAATGGCACGTAAAGTATTCATGGAAGGGCACCATTGATCGAGAAAAACTTGAAGAACATCCTCGTCACAAATCCATGTGAAAAAGAAAGCAATGAGTGCTGGTGACATGCATCTTGGCTTCTTGAAGGATGTCTGCATGATGGCCTAGCGCGTCTTCTATGGGATGAGGTTCTTGTTACAGATGCATGTGAGCAGAGATACATGGATGACTGCAAGAATCTTGGCTTCATGAAGGATATGCACGAGTGGCGAGATGAAACATGGTTGGAGAAATGATGTCACATTATGGCATAGCATGTCTTCCGCCCACCACCAAATACTCGATGTAAAGGGATGACTTACGAAACTTGGACTGTGAAATCCTCCATGGAGGTCCCCGTTGTTGATGAGATGGTGATTCAGAAGTATGAACTCGGCATCGACTCTAACGCCATGAAAGGAAGATTGATACATAAAGCCTTCAAGGGATGAAACATTGGAGTGAAACTGAAGCGCCTCTTCGGGCCACCGATGGATGCATGTAAACTTGAGAAACAAACCTTGGATCAAGATGAAGCGTTTGAGTGGGAGTCAAGTGCCTCTCTCATTGCCTCTTCAGACCACTCACAAATGTGCAAGGATTTGATCAGGGAACATGTCTTTGAAGGTTTAGCAAAGACGGTTGCTCATGAACGTGCAAGGTGGTGCTTCTGATTTTGATGTCAATCTCTCCCACTACAAATGACGAGGCAAGATATGGCACATTTTGATCATCAAATTCTGACTACAAAGAAAAAGAACAAAAATCCCCTAAGATTTGTGCCAAAAAAATGATGAGAGAAAGGAAGAAAATAAATAAATGCATGAGAAAAAAAAACCGTCGATGGTTTTGTCAAGCGAGGAAAAGCTCTATCACCAACTGGTAGCAACTAGCAAGTGTTGACAATAAACTTGGATTGTCTTCAAATGTCAACTGGCAAGTTTGACTTGATGGTTGCCGAAGGATGGGGGACCACTTTAGCAGGATCTTTGGAGAGGGCCATAGCTGCCTCAGAGTGCTCATCTTGCTCATCTTCTGGGATCTCCACCTCCGTACACTCCGGCTCGGGCGCTCTCACCTTCTCTATTACAGTGTCGAACAGTTGATCGAGCTCTCCCTCTGAAAATACATTTAGCGGACATATCATTTAACAACCCGAAAATCCCGGGCAAAAGAGAAGATAACTTAGTGATTTTAATACCTAGATCAATTGGGTGGGACTTGTCGCGCAGAGGAGGAGGAGCGAAGGGGCTCAGAGCATTCTTTAGAGTGGCCTTAAAAGTCATGGAAGGAAAGCTCCATCCCGTTCGAGGGATAGCCGTGGTTCGCAAATTGTGTCTGGCAAGTCCGGAAGCCATACTTCAAGAACGGCCCAGCAATATTGGCCACCTCCCCCTGATATTCCGCAGACTTCTTGTACACGGAGAAGTGGGCTCTCCCAATAGGTCTCCAGGAAATTCTTCCTCCAAATTAGGGAAGTCACGACGAGCTCGATCCACTGTGTTTGTAGCACCTTCTAGAATACTACACTTTGAGACCTCTAATTATAATACATCGTTTATATTAGAATCAATACATTGTGAAATACAAATTTAAATAAAAATCTATTTTCTTTGTAGTTATGTAGCTAGATATCTCAACCCAAGATGTCACTGCTGACCCACCTAATAAGACTTGGAGGACGGCTTATGATCCAATTCAACAAGTCACTATGACTTAAACCTTGAAAAAAATACGTGGTAAGGAATGAGCAGCCTACTCAATAAGTATAGAGAAATTAATTTATATATATATATATATATATATGCACATATGTAATAACACAAATCTCACACAACGACATCAATCAATGGATACTAACCATGCAATCACAATAAATTCAGGAAGTAACATATACCAATAATCATCTCAATTCACAACATAATACTCGACGTTCTTATTTAATATCTTAGGGCCCTATTTTCCCACGCTGGAGTGCATCACTCAATGGTCCTTTCCGGCTACCACCATCTCAGTAATAATATCTTCTCTTTTTTTTCTTGGTACCACACATCACACAGCTCGTATGATACCCCATCATCAATGATACCACACAGCACACAGCTCGTATGATATGTCACATCACTGATCAATGACAGCACACAACTCGTCATTAATCATATCATCATGAGCCATTGCACTATGCCCCCCAGTTAGGTAAGCCATCTCTTTATCTGAATTCACAATGTTCCTATCAATAACTCCATCGTTCAGTTTCATTCGACAATCAGTATCCCAATAATAACTTCATCATTTAATACAATTTAACAATCAAATATAGTATCACATAATCATTCATCTGACTCGTACACTATAGCCATGATAAGCACGTAATAATAATTTCACAGACCAAATAACATAACCCAAGTAGATAACCAATAATCCACAATTAGGTATAACAAACAATGGGTATATATATATATATATCTCCATATACACATATAAATATATATATATCCAATTAATTTTACTTACCTCAAACTCAAAAGTCACATTAATAGAAGGAACTGCTCAACCCTATACTCTTCCGATAATAAGATATAATATGTATAATTAATATATCAAAAATATTATAAATTCCGAATTGAATTACTAAATAATATTCGTACTTTTTTCACCAATATTTTAGTATTTCATATATATTAAAATTCAAACCTCCGTTCATGCCTCGTCTAAACAATTAGTCGTTATAAGCTTTCCCGGTATATATATATATATATAATTTATCAATTAACTCCGAAGAGCTTATTTCATCAAACCCCTCATATTTTTATAACTTTTGTTCTCTATAACATCCCTAAGTGAAATTACTACAAAATTCTTATATTTTTTTAATAAATATAATATTCTCAAATACAATTCCCTAATATTTCTCAACATAATTTTCTACTATTCCTATTAGTTTTTGCCAAAATTCTTCGCTATTATAATAATTATTTAAACATTAGTACATACCATTATGTATTTGGTAAATAAACCAGATTAAATTGAGTAAATAAATTATAACAACGGTTAAATCTAATTGATTAAATAGTTTTGATTATTGGTAATAATATCCCCGTTTCAATTAAACATATACTACAGTAATTTATATAAATACTCAAATTTATAAGATTTTTCGGTTAAATAGTAAATTGGATAGAACAAAGCATATTTAATAAAAGTACTAATCAAATAACATAGTTATATAATTTAATAATAATTAAAATAAAATTACTTACCTTATTGCGCAGAGAGGTGTTCGTGTGTGCATGTTTATGTGTTGTGTGTGTATTGATTTTAAAAGTATGGGTGCGCAACACCCATATTATTCCCATCTTTTTCTTTTTTTTTTTTAATTTTATTAAAGTTTTTCAAAATACCAATTATGTCCCTCCTAAGTTTCTTAAATAATATAATTAGCTCCCAAATATTTTATAAAGCTCGAATTAACTCCGTTCACGTTTTAATATGATCAAAATTTAATCTATAATTTATTTTTTAATTAACTAAATTTCTTAAATACTTATCAATTAATCTAATAATAATTTGTGGATGTTACAGTGTTGGCTAGAGCCTTCGATTGATCCCTCGATGAAGGCAGAAATTCCTAATGGACTTTTTTCCTTTCCTTCTTGGGCTACTGGTACTTCCCCTAGACATCCTCCTTCCACTCCTTCAGCTTGGCCAGCTCCGTGGCCATCCTCTCTAGGCGCTCCTCCAGCCTTTTTCTTTACTCATCAGTAGGAAGAGGGGGAGGCGTCTCCACGGGGAGGTCTAGCAACTCCCACACTAGCGTGGCCGCCTGGGAAAAAGAACACCCGTCAGGACAAACCCTAAGCAAAAATTCCAAAAAAAACGCAAGCGAGTCGAGGCACATTACTTTGAGATATAGCCTGAGATGGTCCCGACTATCTCCTCCTTGGGAAGGGAGGCCAGCAAGCATCTTCATTGGGGAGCGCCATCCCCCTCTGATGCTCCGCAAAAAGCCTCGATTCTCCTTCTTTCTCCCTCATAACCGACCGGTGGGTATACAACCCCCCACTCTAGAACAAACCTTTAGCATCAGGGGGAGGAGTCCCCAAGAGGGGGGCGGGGAGAGAAGGAGGGGGCACTACAACAAAATGAGTAACCACCCTTTAGGAGCTCCCAAAAGGAGGCTGGCAGGAGGAGCTTCCCTTAGCCCTCTTAAAAGACCCCCCATGGGCTGACCTCTTTCCTTTCACATCCCCCGAGGTCCCGTCGGGAGTCCAGGACGCCACCAGAGCCTCCTTCGGGTCATCACAAGTACTGTCCGCAATAATTTTTCGAACATGATTATCTGCAGAAAAAGAAAAATGCCAAACATACTAAAGCCTCAGAAAAGACAAGCAACATGCATCCTCTCATCTATCATGTCCAAGATGTCATAAGGATGGCGGTTCAACTACTCTAGAGAAGAAGAAAAAACTTCTGGCCGCTCCTACATTAAGAAGGAGTTGGAAGGGGGGAGGTCGCTTGTCTATTCGCAAGGGAAGGACCAAGGAGTAGGAGGCCTCACAAAAACGAAGGTCCCCATCCAACGCTTGCAGGCACTAGGAGCAAGCAACAACCGTACCCCCCGGCAAGGGAGGAAGTGAAAAATACGGGCCTCCAATCTTTTCAATTGAAAGCAGTAAAAGAAGCGCTGGCCTGTGACATACACATTTTGGTACTACAAGACCATGGCAAAGCTTGATTCAAAGGGACTTGGAACAACCTAGACACTCCTTGATAAAAAAGAAGGATGAGAAACCTAAGATCGACCCTAAACTGGGCTAGGAAAAAAACACAAACACCCACCGGAGGATGTTCCGACTGGCTATCAGGGGAGGGAACATAAATACGGAAATTTAGAGGGATCCCAAAGTCCTTCCTCAACTTGGCAATATCAGAGGCTTGGAAAAAAACAAGACCTTTCCACTATGATCGGACTTCCTCCCTTCCTTCCTCATCTTCTTCTCTCACAGCTCACCCCTCGCGTCGCCAGGAGACAATCCCTCATCATTTCCCTTAGCGAAACTCTCCTCCTCGGAATCCTTGACGGGCTCCAACTCCTCCTCTTCTACCTCATCCACCTTTTGGAAAGGGGTCCTTGAGAGTTGCCTAATGCTCCACCCTCCGGCCAACCGGCGGGTCAGAACCCGTGCCCCCAGAAATTCCCTAGAAGGGATCATCACCGGCCAATCATTTACCCATATGGCGAATAGACCCATTCGGAGGGAGTAGTAGAAGAAGACATTGGCAAAAGAAACCACCAAATAAATGTAAGTATAGGAGAAGTCAACTTACAAAGATTAAAGCAAAGAGCTCCCGCTTTTTCTCTCTCAAAGACGTGGGAAAGTAAAAGTGGCTCAGGGGGAGAGATTTTTGCTGCAGTTGAAGGAAGGAAAGAGGGGGGAAAAGTTGGAGTTACTCCCCAGGACGTGCACGCAACTGCCCCTCATAGGGTGGTTACAAAACAACCCAAGTAACAAACGTGGGTGGTTATAAAAAGCTACCCCTCACGTCTAGCAATTGACACCCACACGCCCGGGTCCCATGGCGCCCTACACCCCAAGACCCTGGGGCAGCTCTAGCCATCATGGCTAGGCTGACACCAGGAGACGCGGAGGTCGAGGGGGCTGCCCCTCTTCCCTTAACGGCAAAGGATGCTACCAGGAGATGGAAGACCTATTCTCAAACTCCCTCGGAAGGCTCTTACTCTAAGGTGGAGTGAAGGTGCTTCCTCCCCTCAGAGTGGGGGGGACTAATTGAGATGCCATAAAAGGACTGGCCCAAACACAAGGCCAAAAGTACCAAGGACTCATTAAAAGATGTCTAAACAAATAGGGAGGCCCAAACTTCCATTAGAGATAGCCCATGGAGGACCACGATCCAGCCAGGGGAGGAACAAGTCAGGCCTCTCAAGAGGAAGCAAGGCCAGGCCCCTATAAGGAGTAAGGAGGCCTAGCAAGGCCCCCACGGGAAAAGCTCTAGGCCGAAAGCCCATGAAGGAAGGTTTAATCCGACCAAGAAGACTGGATAAGGATTATCCAAACTCACCCTTATCCTGGAAGGACCACCCTCAACTACCTCCTACTTTTTAGGAGGTCACGCTCAGCAGTGCTATGGGAAGGATGCTGGCAGACCTTCTTAGAATCCAGTCCTGCAAGAGTCCTTATTCCTCAAGTAACTTCTGTATAATATCGGCCTTCTTAGCTGCACAAGTAACACTTTTTTACTACGCTTTAACCTCTCAAATTTCTCTCTGAATTACACCTTGCACACTTGATGCTCATTGCTCCTGAATTATTGCTATTTTCTTCTTACGTTCAAGCTTATTTTTATCACAACTGTTCATTGACTTGAGCGTCAGAGTGCTAACGCTTTTTTTGCAGGTCTCCTTTTTCAATTTGCAGAAATTCAAGCGCACTCCGTTAGAGTCCAAGAAAATAAGCTTGAGTGAGCACTTTTTGCTCACATCAAAGTTCACTCGATTTAATCATGCATATGACATGTAATTTTAAAATAAAAATATTTTGAAAATTATAAATAAGATTTATCAAATGAAGTATTCATGTTATTTTATATGATCGACATAAACTTGAATAAGTGAATAATATGGACTTTGCAAAATTTATCCCTTCAATATTTTTTTTTTCATATTGATCATGATATACGAAAAATAAAAAAAATAAGGCTTGAATATATTTTTAGTTCTGTAATTTTGGCACTTTGGCATTTTTATCCTTTATCTTCTAGGATTGCAAAAGATTCTTGTAACTTTTTGACATTTCGCAAATTTGGTCCTTCTGATGTTGGATTTTGTAAAAATCACCGGAAGATATCATGTGCGTCTCACGAGATTCATTTAAATTGGGGCTTTTGTTCAGATTGATTCACTTTTGCTAACATGGACGAAAAATTAAAAAACAACATGATATGGCACATGATTTATTCGGACAACTTTAGCAAAATCAGTCACCGAAAGGACCAAAATTGCGAAATATCAAAAAGTCAAAGGACTCTTTTGCATCCCCTAGAAAGATAAAGGATAAAAATGCCAAAATCGTGAGGGGCATATGATTTTCTCCCAAAACTTTTGCAAATTAAAGCACTGGAAGGACCAAAATCGCAAAATATCAAAAAATTACAGAATTATTTTGCAACACTAAAAAGATAAAGGATAAAAATACCAAAATACTATAATTACATGACAAAAAATTTATGAAATTCAAAAAACAATATAAACTATAATAAAGTATTCTTTATTATTTAGTCGTACATTACTTTAAGCAAAAAATTTAAAATAATAAATTTATTAAATGGTGTTATATATACTTATATTTCATTCTTTTATTGTTGTAAGATATATTTCATTAATTAATGTATTACATAGTCAATGATGCCACAATTAAAGGTTCTCAATGTAAGGTTGTCAACCTTAAAGATAAAGGAAAGCGGATCGGCCCGGGAACGCGGCGGAAGCGCGGTGGAGATAAAAACTTGCGGAATAAAAGAATTTAAATCGTGTTCAAGGAGTGTTCCCTTGAACGTTCCCGGGCTATCGGTGTATAAGCGCAGAATATAAACATATATAAAATAAATAAGCGTTCATGGCTATAGAATAAAGAAGAAACCGAGACCATAAATATAAATCGGAATACCGTTCTCGATTTTATATTCTGATCGGCTACACGCATTGATTCCTCCCGACGTTCGTCCATGCAAGGTCCCAACGTAGAGACCCTCTAACGTAGTCCACACCACACCGGGAGAAATCTCGTTTTTCTTGCTAGAAAAAACGGATCTAGAGGATGAAATCAAAGAAGAGATTACACTATCAATTTAGTGTTCCTTCTTGATCTTACTTTGTCCTTCAATTGATCATAGATCAATGAAGCAACAAAGAGAATTTTGAGAGTAGAGAGAGTGAGAGAGTGTATCAAGAGTTTTCATCTTTTTTCTAGAAAAAGATGAATAATGAAATTCATCATCAATAGGTGTTAGTATATACTCATATACATACATAATTAATATGATTATTGGAATGTGTCTAGGTTCATCCAAGGATGTCTAGATACATCCCAATCAATCACCATCAATTCTTCAATCAAGCCTACCAACTTTTAAGGTATGATCAAATCATACCAAAAGGGAAGGGCTTGATTGGAGTTGATTTGTCTCTTACCAAAAGAGACAAGTCAACTGACACCTAGCATCCAACTTGGCTGATTTTTGCTCCCTCCAAGGTGGCAATTTTCTGCAATGCTTATTTAGGGAAGAAGTCCAACTTCTTCCTATTCCATAAATGGAATTAACACACCTCTCGGGTCCAAATTTAACGGACCGGGTTCTACCATAATCCAATTACAACGAACCCAAAAATTAAATCTAATTTAATTTAATTTCCACTTAAATAATTTCCGTTGATCTTTTAATCCAATTAAAAGATCCAATATCTCAACTTTTTCATATTAATCGATAAATCCTACTTACCGATTAAATGAGGACCCGATACAATATCGACCCGTCCATCCAATGGACAATTCCTTAAGTAATCCAATTACTTATCATCCTCTGAACTTGACTCCAAGTCAATTCCTTCACCTCCTCGGTGATTTGTGTGTGACCCTTTAGGTTCACCCTCAGCTAGACTTGGGCTCGTGTCCAACAGGAGCCCGTCACCATGGGTGACCGTCTAGCAACAGTCCATGACAGAGACTAGGTGAATGTTGGCGTGAACATTTAGGCACCGATCCCGTACGGGTACGTTCCTACTGTCGATTGTCTCCCGGCCTTAGTTTGTTAGAATAGGTGACCATGTAAGCCAATTTTGGCAGGAATATGTAACCTATGTCTAGACAATTTTTTGGTATTTGATAAAAACATTTATGAATAAAGAAGTGAAAATTCATATGGCAATACTTTGTTTACGTTCACTTATATCTGCATTTACATTTCTGTTCACTACGCAAACAAAGCCCACGGACTGAGAAACGATTTCGGGCACTGGGACTACGCTTGGAGGTAGGTCCATGAAATCAGTCTTACCAAATGAGGCCGGAAATCTCCAAGTCAAGGAATCCCGAAAACGGGTACCGGGATTCCCTTTGAGACTTGCACTAAGCATCTGCTGTCGTATTTCATCGACGGGTGACGAAGGTCGTCTAAGCAGTGTTAGTGGGTCAGCATGCTAGGAAGCAGCTGACTGAGGTGACTCGCGGGAACCGTCTTACAGAGGACCTTGAGTATGGTCAGCAAGGTATGACGTGTATTCCCGGTTCCAACGGTACAGGCCAAGTCCTTTGTCTTGAGGAACTGCTGAGTTTACCTGTGCATCGGGTCTGTATCTTAGATATGGTGAGAGATTGCCAAAATACTCTTGAGTAGTCATAAGCCATGTCTAGTGAAGCTCGGGTGTACAGAGTGACAGTAGTTTCCAAGAAAGGATCTGTCTCCTGTCAAAAGGTATTGACAGTTGAGTCTCATGTATGCTCTGTGTCTTGTCCCTGAAATCTGTGGCCACAGTAACTGAACAGAAGGGAAAGGTTTCCCTTGTGGCGTTTAGTAAGGACAGACCGACACTTAGGTCCAAAATGGGTACCTGCTTTTTCCGTGCCCTAGACTCTAAGTGATGAGACCGAAGACAGAGAGACAAGTGTACTGTTAGAGCCTAAATGTTCATCCACGATTATTTCACCTAGTCTCTAGTGCCATGGACCGTTGCTAGATGGCCACCCATGGTAACGGACCGATTCTAGGAATCCGACCAAGTCTAGCTGAATGGTGTACCTAAAGAGTCACACACTATCCACACACACTTAAGTATTTAATTTGGAATTAAATATTGGAGTAAAGGAATGATTAAATTAGATTTAATCGTGTCCTATATTTTCTTGGAGAAATTAATTCCTTCTATTTGATAAAGGGAATTAAATTAATAAATAGAATTTATTAAAGGGTTGATTTAATGGGCTTAGAATAAATATTAATATTTATTTATTATATTATTTATTCTTTTAGCCTTTTGGAATATTTAATGGGATTTAAATATTCCATTAAATTAAAATCAACGGTTGAGATGGAAAGGGAAGATGGAAGGCCAGGATTTGTTTGACTAGGTCAAACACTAGTTTGACTAGGACTTTGACTAGGTCAAAATCCTAGTCAAATTAGAGTTCTTAGAGTAGGAGTTTTAAGAGGATTAAACTCCTCCTCTATAAATACCTCTAGCTTCCAACTTTTTGAAGGATGATGATTCTTGAAATCACACACACAACACACACTCTCCCCTCTCCTTACCTCTCGTCCGGCCCCTCTCTCTCTCTACAAGAAAATTACTTCTTGTTCTTTTGTTCAAGGAACATTAGAACTAAGGAAGATTAGTCCCGTTAATTCATAACGTGTGATTGATCTATCCTCTCCAAAAATACTTGTTCGTTGCTAGCACGACGTGCAAGATACGTGGGTGGATCGTGTGTCACGATTTGGAGGGTCTCAAGAACGAGATCTCGGTGCAAAACGGGGAACAACGCGAGTAGCCGTTGAAGACGAAAACGACAACGGGTAGGTCTCGTTTTATTTTTTCATCCCTCTTTATTTTTCAACTCTATGGCCTCCATGATTTCTTTACATGTCATATGATCATGAGATACACCGAACGCCCGGGAACCTCAAGGGCACACCCCTTGAGCGTGTTCTTTTAAATTAAAAGCATGCTTTAATTTTTGTATGTTTATTTTTATCGCGCTTCCGCATTCGCGCAATTCCCGGGATGATCCACTGATTTCTTTCATAGTTTAGGGTATGGAATTGGACGTCGGCTCCCATCCTTGACTAGGCAACTATGCTTCATACCCGAGATGCGTTTACTCTATCGATCGACGTAGGAAACCCTTTCCTACTCAATCAATTGCTATGGCCATAGACTTTCAGAGTCTAAACCATCTCAGAGTGCATAGGAAACATCACCGTCATGTACTGACAGGGGACAGATTCTATCTTGGAATCCACCGTCCTCGTTACATACTCCAACTGCACTGGACAAAGCTTATAATGACCATCTTACAGAATGATCACCTCTCGCCAGATCCAAGATACAGTCTTCATATGCACGTGACTGCCATGATTCCTCAAGTCCGAGGACTAATCCCGTACTATCAGAACTGGGAATTCGAGTCATACCGACCAAGCCTCCAAGGCTTCCATATGATGATTCCCGCGAGTAACTTCAGTCAGTCGACCACCTTGTCAACTAACCCACTAAAATTGCATAGACGACATTCGTCTGTTGCTGATGAAACTCGGCACTCACCCAGTGAATGCAATACTTAGTGCAAGTCTCAATAGGACACTCGATGCCCAGTCTCGAGGTCCTCGACTTGGAATGTTTCAGGCCAATCCTCAGAAGTTGGTTTCATAGCCGCCATCCAATGCGCAGCCCAACTACATGGATTATCCAATTGGTCTGTGGACATTTGTTGTGACGTTGAAACGCCGTTCAACGTTAGTAATAAGCACAACAAACACTGTGCCAATGATGAATACTTACTCTATTCATCAGGATAATATTGTATTAATAAAGATTGACGAATAGTTCCCAAGACCGCCAATCCAATTGGCTTTCTGGTCACCTATTCTAACAAAAGACCTATAATGCATGGACACTTCGAAAAAATATTCTATGCATTGTCGGAAAGGTGTCGGATACACAGATGACTCAAGCATGGCATAGGCATATCCAAAAGTATAAAATAAAAAAGAAAAAATAAGACATGGTTGTTAGTGTGTCCGATACATTCTGGACACGTTAGGGTTATTTTATAATTTTAAAAAAAAAGTACTATCTTTAAAAAAAAAAAGAGTTTATGGCTAAATTAAAAAGAGAATAAATTAATTCACTTATCTCAACTAAAGGTTTTGGGAAGACATTACTAAAAGCTCGAGAGATGATCATGTAATTTAACTAATTTAGATGATTCAAAAAAATTTCATTGCATTCTTTTTGAAATAAACTGATTATGTATATTTTTGAAGTCATCTATATTAGTTAAAAGTTTATATATAGGACATGCTTATTTTACATTTTATCTTGATATTTTTCATATTGCATATTTTAGTTTTATGAGAAATTTAGAATATATATTTATAAAAATATATATTATATATAGCCGTCTCCGTACCGTATCGTGTCCTAATCTTTTGAAATTCTTCGTGTGATCGTGTCTGTATTGTATCGTGTTTGTGTCTCCGTGTTCGGATCCATGCATCATAACTTAAGACAAAAACCCAAGGGCATAAGGCGTTTATGACATTGAAACTGGATATTATTAGGGGTTATGATTGCTAGGGAATTTGTTGAGCTCATCATGCATTGTGTATCTAGTGTTTCATATTCTTTCACGTTTAACGGGTCTTCCTTTAGTCACCTATTCCCCGGATGGGGAGCCCCCCTTATCTCTTTTTGCTATGTCCAGAGGCCGTCAGTGCAATGATCCAACAAGGTGGCCAGCGGGGTTAGGTAAATGAGTAACTTTTTCTTAACTAAATTCCTCCCTTAACATGAAACTACAAGATTTTGCCTTTAAAACAGTAATACTAACGGACACAGGTTAAGCATTTGGCATTTTCTTCACATTGTTTACGGTGGGGCTATTTTGTCCAAAAAAACTTTTAAAGTGCAATGATCCAACTAAGACATACATTGGTTCGATCTAAATTCACATTACAATAAACTCACATGGGCTTATGTCTGTATAATATTTAGAGTTATATTATAAAGGTCAAATCTCTTCATTAGTTCCTCATTTTTACTTTTTGTCCCACTTTAATCTCTCATCTTTTAAATGCATGTGATAGTTCCTAATCCTTTAAAAACATCACACTATGGTCCCCGATCGTTAAGTCTTAACGGAATCTAATTAAATTGGATGGAATATTCCACTAATGGGAGGTAAAATTAAAAAAACTCATGTATTATAATAATTTAATAATAATTAAAATATCATGTACCCCAACAATATGATTTTTTTTTATAACTAAACGAAAGAGAAATACTAATAAAACAACAATTAATTGTTCAGAAATAGAAAATTATTTAACAAATGCAAGTTGAATATATCCTTTTAAATTTCGCAATGCAATGCATTTTAAATTTGACTTTGAATATATGTTACTAAAAAGTGAGTTTCTCATAAACATTGAGAAATATTAAAGATGGTGGAAAATAACAAAAATATTATAATCAAGTTTGATAAGTGAAAAAAAAAATCAATAAGTTACAATAATGAAAAAGAATATGTTGATTGAGATTCATGAAATTTTATTTATATTTTGCATTTTAATACCTAAACATAAAATATATTTATGGAATTGATTTTCTTGTTGAATAATTAGTAGTTGTTTTATTAATATTTGATTTTTGTTTAGTTATAACAGGGTCTTTTTAATTATGACAAATTATTAAAGTATATGAATTTTTTTAATTACCCCAGATTAGCAGAATATTCCTTCCACTTTAATTAGATTCTATTAAATTTAACACTTAGGGACCATAGCGAGATCTATTCAAAAGATGAAGGACTAATATGGTACATTTGACAGATGAGGGATTAAAATGGGATGAAAAGTGAAGAGGAGGGACTAATGAAGAGATTTGGCTTATTATAAACTAAAAAATAGTAATTTTGAGAATGAATATACAAAAAATGGCCAACTTTATTGAATTAAAACTTTTTATACTTCAAAGATGAGAAATTGCTAAATGCTACAAATGCTAATGCTAAGACTAAAGAAACAAGATTTCATATGCTGATCATGCAAGCTCTGCAATTCTGTAGAAGAAGAAGTAGTTATGCACATTACAAAGAAAATTGAGCTCATTAAATAGGCGGAAGCAAGATAACAACTAACCTAACTATAAGCAGTTAATTAACAGCTTTAATCCAACCGCTAAATAGAATTGTAATTACTAAACCCTAATCCCTAACTTACAAAGGCGTGAAATACCAAACACAAACAGCATACAATGGAAACACAACTTTGACACTTGAAGAAGCAAAAACGCGTGTCCGTAAAGTCGTGCTCCCTTAGCATAAAACGCACCTACCTCCTTGGTGCGATTTCGAGTGATATGTGGTGATTTAGCCAATTTAGCAGCCTTCCCGCAAGTTGGACTTGGATCCAGTGATACCAAGCCCAACTTGCCACATAACTGAGTAAACTGAGGTGCACCTAACACCTTCGTGAACATGTCTGCCACCTGCCCTTTAGAAGACACATGCTGCGGATTGATGAAGCCTTCCTTGTACTTATTCCTTACCACATGACAATCTATCTCGAGATGCTTACTCCTCTCGTGAAATACTGGGTTTGCTGTGATGAGTAATGCAGCCCTGTTGTCGCAGTAAATAGGCACTGGCTTCTGGACTTGCATGTCCAGGTCCATCATTAGGTACGAGATCCAAACCAGACCACACACGGTAGAGCCCATGCTCATGTACTCCGCTTTTGCCGTGCACCTGGAAACGGTTGCCTGTTTCTTGGTCCTCCATGCAATTGGTGAAGGCCCTAGTAGGATGCAATAACCTGTCAAGGATTTCCATGAATCCCTGCAGGCTCCCCAATCTGCATCACATAAAGTTGTTAGTATTAAAGGATTATTAGAAGGGAAAAACAAACCTGTGGGTGCATGTCCCTTCAAGTATCTGACTAGGTGCATTACAGCATCCCAATGGCCCTTGCACGGCCGCTGTAGATGCTGACTTAGCTGCTGTGCAACATGAGCTACATCTGGCCTGGTAAAACCCAGGTATAAAACTCTACCAATGAGTCTCCTATACCTAGTTGGGTCTGGAAGTGGATCTCCCAAGTCAGACACAAGCTTGATTCCAGCTGGTAGAGGGGTGCTGGCTGCCCTCCCTTGAGAAAGCCCCACATCTTTTACAATGTCCCATATGTATTTCCTCTGCGTTGCCATTAACCCTCCTTGTGACCTGGCAATCTCTACTCCAAGGAATACCTTGCACTCCCAAGATCTTTTATAGTGAACATCTTGTCCAAATACTCCTTCACTTATTGTATCTGATCTTCTCTTGAGGCTGTCAACAAGATATCATCCACATAAACAATCAATACCACCATGGGTGTCCCTGAGCCCTTTACAAACAGGCAATGGTCATGTTGTGACTGCCTGAAGCTGAAAACTTCCATCTTTTTTGAAAATACTTGATTCCACTGTCTGGATGCTTGCTTCAATCCATATAAGGATTTCGCAAGTTTGCAAACATGTCCTGCTGGCACATGGTACCCCTCTGGAGGCTCCATGTAAATCTCCTCTTCAAGTGCTCCATGTAAAAAAGCATTGTTCACGTCTACTTGATGAAGAGGCCAACCCTTGGAGGCCACCATTCCTAGAACCAGCCACACTATCACAGGCTTTGCTACAGGAGCAAAACAATCTGTATAATCAATCCCCTCAACCTGGCTATAGCCCTTTTCTACTAGCCTTGCCTTGTGTCTATCAACCGTTCCATCAACCTTCAATTTTAGCTTATAGACCCACTTACTTCCTATACATTTCTTATCTGATGGAAGCTTAGTAAGTGTCCAGGTTCCATTTTTCTCTAGTGCTGCAATCTCTGATTTCATGGCATTCTCCCATTCAGGCTTCCCTTGTGCCTCCAAGAAGCTCCTTGGTTCCTGCAACAAAGATAAGGACTCTACAAAGCACACATGATCTGAGGAGGCAGTAGTAATATGAAGGACATCATTGGTTTCAGACGGGTTACATATAAAATCCTTAAACCTAACAGACTTAACAGTCTGTCTAGTGGATCGCCTGAGCTACAAAGGAGCCTCTTGAGGTTGTTGAGAGTCTGTGTCATGTTGTTCAGTCATATCATGTATAGTGTTATCCTCACTAATTACTGGTAGGGGGCAGGACAAACCATCCTCTTTGATCTCCTTAAAAGGGAATATGGACTCTTGAAAAGTAACATCTCTAGAAACTATAACCTTCCTATCTTCTATATCAAACAGCTTATATCCTTTTAGACCATAAGCATATCCCAATAGCACACACTTGTGTGCTCGTTTGTCAAACTTACCGTTGTTAGGTGCTACATTGGTGGCATAACATAGACATCCAAAGGTTCTTAATAGGGTGTAATCTGCTTGCTTGTTATGAAGCACCTCATAAGGGGTCTTCCACTTGAGAACTGTTAGAATAGGTGACCAGAAATCCAATAGGTTTGGCAATTTGTAACCTATTCGACAACTTGATGTAAATGTAATATTATTATGTGATGAATAAAATGAGTATTTATCACTTCTAGTGCTTACTTTGTTGCGCTCATTTCACATTTGTTAAAACGGTGTTTAACTTAGATCGCAACAAAGCCCACAGACCATGGTTAGCAACTCGTGCAGTTGGGCCATGCATTGGATGGTGGTCATGAAACCAACCGATTAAGAGTTGGGTCTGAAACGTTCCAAGTCGAGGACCTCGAGACAGGGCATCGAGAGTCCTATTGAGACTTGCGTCAAGAGTCGTGTTCATTGGATGAGTGTCGTGTTTCATCAGCGACAGGCGTGGGACGCCTACACGATCTTGATGGGTTGGTCGACTGGGGTCGAGCCGACTGGACTGACTCGCGGGGATCATCATATGGAAGCCTTGGAGGCTTGGTCAGTATGATTGGTTTTCCCCGGTTCCGATAGTACGGGAGTAATCCTCAAACTTGAGGAATCATGGCAGTCGCGTGCACAGGATGGCTGTATCTTGGATCTGGCGAGAGGTGATCATTCTGTAAGATGATCATCATAAGCCTTGTCCAGTGCAGTCGGAATGTGTAGCGAGGACGGTGGATTTCAAGAAGAGGATCCATCCCCTGTCAGTATGTGACAGAGGTATCTCCTATGCACTCGGAGACACGTTCATGCTGTTTGAAGCTGTAGCCACAATGGTTGGTCGAACAGGGAATGGTTTCCTGTGTCGACGCAATGAAGCATACGTGGTCTCGAGTGTTAAGCATAGACGCCTAGTCAAGGATGGGAACCGACGCCCAATACCATACCTTAGACTAAGGCCGGGAGACGGTAGACGAAAGGATCGTACCCGTACAGAATCGACACCTAAATGTTCACGCCAATTCACCTAGTCTCTAGTGCCATGGACCGTTGCTAGACGGCCACCCATGGTAACGGGCCCTTGTGGGACACGGGCCCAAGTCTAGCTGAGGGTGAACCTAAAGGGTCACACACAAATCACCGAGGAGGTTGAGAGATCGACTTGGAGTCAATCTCGAAGGATAAAATAAGTAATTGGATTACTTAAGGGAAAGTCCATTGGATGGACGGGCTGATATTGTATCGGGCTTTCGTTTAATCGATAAATTGGATTTTCGATTAAATCTGGAAAGTTGAGACGTTGCAACGTGGGATCTTTTAATTGGATTAAAAGATCAACAAGAATAATTTAAATGGACATTAAATTGGATTTAGTGTTGGGTCCGTCATAATTGGATTACGATAAAACCCGGTCCGTTAAATTTTACTCGAGAGGAGAAATAATTCCTATTGGAATAGGAAGAAGTTGGACTTCTTCCCTTAATTAAAGATGGCCGACATGCTCCCTTGAAGGAAGCAAAATCAGCCATGTTTCATGCTAGGTGCTATGTTGACTTGTCTCTTTTGGAAAGAGACAAATCAACTCCAATCAAGCTCTTCCCTTTTGGTATGATTTGATCATACCATAAATTTTGGTAGGCTTGATTGAAGAATTGATGGTGATTGATTGGAATGAATCTAGACATCCTTGGATGAACCTAGACACATTCCAATAATCACATTAATTATGTATATATATTAGAATATACAACACCAAGCATATGTGATTCATTATTCATCTTTTTCTAGGAAAAAGAGAAGACAATTTTCGGATCCCTCTCCTCGCTCTCAACTCTCGGCCTCTCTCCCTCTCTCACACTTGTGTTCTTCACTTGATTTTGAATCAAGAAGAAGAACAAAGTAAGTTTAAGAGAGCACTAATTCATAATGTTCTTCTCTTAAACCAATTCCTTCTTAAACCCGTTCTTTTCTAGCAAGAAGAACGTGTGTTTCTTCCGGTGTGGTGTGGATCACCTTTGGAGAATCCATACGTTTGGATTTCGTGAGCATTCCGGAGAAGGAACAACGCAAGTAGCCGGGAGCATACGCTAAACAATCGAAGGTAAAAGTCCCCTTACGCTTTGATTGATTTATTGTATATATCTATGCCCTATGTGTTTAAATATATATTTCCAATATTTACACATTCTACACCGAATGCCCGGTTGAGCACCCAAGGGTACACCCCTTGGGATTCGTTTATTTAAATTTGATTTAAATTTACGCACCATTTCTCGCCTTTTCTCGCTTCCGCTCGCGCTCCCGGGCGGATCCGCTTGTCCTTCAAGAACATGTGTTGGCAGTCTATTTATCAGATAAGTGGTTGCCAACAATGCCTCAGTCCAAAATCTTTCAGGCATGCTTGCCAGAAACATCAAAGCTCTTGCTACTTGCAAGAGGTGTTGATGCTTTCTTTCAACCACCCCATTCTGTTGGGGTGTGTGAATACAAGTTCTTTGGTGTGTTATGCCCTTATTTTGGAGTAGGGCCTGACACTCACTACTAGTGAACTCTGTCCCATTATCAGTCCTTATTGTCTTTACTTTAGTGTCAAATTGATTTTCAGTCATATTCATAAAAGTCATCAATTTTTCAACTGTCTGAGACTTATGAGCCATCATATATGTCCAGGTAGCCCTACTAAAGTCATCTACTACTGTAAGCATGAAATGGCAGTTAGAGATAGTGTACTTTCTGTAAGGTCCCCATACATCCACATGGATTGGTTCAATTATTCTGGAGGAGCAAGTGTTACTGGGAATAAAAATCATTCTTTGTTGTTTTGCAAGAGGACAAACATCACAAAAAATAGTGTCATCTTTATTATGTATAGCAAAAGGTAAATGTTTCATTACATCAGCGGATGTGTGGCCAAGTCTTCTATGCCACACATCTCTGTCAACATTCAAAGTAACAAAACAAGATACAAAGTTTTTCATCTCAGAAACATTCAAAGCAGTATTCATGAAGGAGCTTTCATTCAACACATAAAGCCTTCCTATTTTTCTTCATATCCTTAAAACCCTTCTAGTCCGTGGGTCCTGCAAGAAACAACCATCCCTTGAGAAGCAAATACTGAGATGATTATCAATGCACAATTTATCCACAGAGAGCAAGTTACACTTAAAAGTAGGAACATATAAAACATCTATTAGTTTGATGTGGTCGTTTTTAAACCCCTTATGAATCACCTTTTTGTATTCCATAAGGCAATTTAATATAAGCAGGTGATGTCACATTCTTCCAAGAATCAAGCATTGATAAGGATCCACATATATGTACTGATGCACCACTATCAATAATCCAGTATTCATTCTTAGATAAAGATTGATGCGGGGGTTTTAGTGCAATACCTTCAAAGTTTCCATAGTTAACCATGTTTGTTTAAGCAAGTTCAGCATCCCTTTGTTCCTGCATCACTCTTAGGATCTCAGCCCTCATGGCATCCAGCCAACCATGTTCTGCCCCTGATCTAGTGGTCCTTTGTGGCTGGTCCACCTTTATTCTTTCTTCTCTGCTCCATTAAAGCCTTATACCAGTCTTGATATCCTTTTATCTTGAAGCATGTATCCCTTGTATGCCCCACGCGATCACAATGGTCACAGTGAAGGTCACTCTTGTTCACATAGTTTCTTGCCTTCTATCCCTATCCATACCTAGGTTGTTTTGGAAGATCGTAGATCCGTGCACTCATAATTCCATCCGGGATGCTTCCTGTGCCTATCTCCCGTTGTTTCTCCACGCGAGTGAACATTGAATATGCCGTGGCCACTGTTGGCAGTGGATCCATCAATAAGACCTGGTTCTTGACATGATCGTATGTGTCATTAAGCTTTATCATGAATTGTATCAATTGTGTGGAGGCATCCCTTTCCAAGAGACCTTGACTAGCACCGTAGGAACATGATGTTAGAGGGGACAGACAAGCTAGCTCATCCCATAATTTTTTCATCTTTGTAAAGTAAACTGATACCACCATATCCCCTTGATGTAGGGATGCTATCTCACGCTGAATCTGATAAATCAGTGGCCCATTACTCTCACCAAACCTGGACTCAAGATCAAGCTACAGATTGTGGGCGGAGGTGGTGTATATAAAAGCCTCAGCAATTTCTTTCGAAATGGCGTTTAATAGCCACGAAACCACCATAGAATGCTCGTTCCCATTTGAAAGAAATCAGTGGATCGTCCCGGGAATTGCGCGAATGCGGAAGCGCGATAAAAAATAAATATACAAAAATTAAAGCATGCTTTAAATTTAAAAGTACACGCTCAAGGGGTGTGCCCTTGAGGTTCCCGGGCGTTTGGTGTATCTCATGATCATATAACATGTAAAGAAATCATGGAGGCCATAGAGTTGAAAATTAAAGAGGGACGAAAAAGTAAAACGAGACCTACCCATTGTCGTTTTCGTCTTCAACGGCTACTCGCTTTGTTCCCCGTTTTGCACCGAGATCTCGTTCTTGAGACCCTCCAAATCGTGACACACGATCCACCCACGTATCTTGCACGTCGTGCTAGCAACGAACAAGTGTATATTTTTTGGAGTGGATGAATCAACAACACGTTATCAATTAACGGTATTGATTCATCTAAGTTCTAATGTTCCAAGAACAAAAGAACTAAGAAAAATATTTTCTTGTTAGAGAGAGAGGGGCGGACGAGAGGTGAGGAAGGGGGAGATGAGTGTGTGTTGTGTGTGTGATTTCAAGAATCATCATCCTTCAATTGTTGGAGGCTAGAGGTTTATATAGAAGAGGAGTTTAATCCTCTTTAAACTCCAACTCTAAGAACTCTAATTTGACTAGGATTTTGACCTAGTCAAAGTCCTAGTCAAACTAGTGTTTGACCTAGTCAAACAAATCCAAGCCTTCCATCTCCCCTTTCCATCTCAACCGTTGATTTTAATTTAATGGAATATTTAAATCCCATTAAATATTTCAAAAGGCTAAAAGAATAAATATAATATAATAAATAAATATTAATATTTATTCTAAGCCCATTAAATCAACCCTTTAATAAATCCTATTTATTAATTTAATTCCCTTTATCAAATAGAAGGAATTAATTTCTCCAAGCAAATATAGGACCCGATTAAATCTAATTTAATCATTCCTTTACTCCAATATTTAATCCCAAATTAAATATTAAGTGTGTGTGGATAGTGTGTGACTCTTTAGGTTCACCTTTCAGCTAGACTTGGTCAGATTCCTAGAATCCGCCCGTTACCATGGGTGGCCATTTATCAACGGCCATGGCACTAGAGACTAGGTGAAATAATTGGGGATGAACATTTAGGTTCTAACAGTACACTTGTCCTTCTGTCTTCGGTCTCATCACTTAGAGTCTAGGGCACGGAAAAAGCAGGTACCCATTTTGGACCTAAGTGTCGGTCTGTCCTTACTAAACGCCGCAAGGGAAACCTTTCCTTTCTGTTCAGTTACTGTGGCCACAGATTTCAGGGACAAGACACAGAGCATACATGAGACTCAACTGTCAATACCTTTTGACAGGAGACAGATCCTTTCTTGGAAACTACTGTCACTTTGTACACTCGAGCTGCACTAGACATGGCTTATGACTACTCAAGAGTATTTTGGCAATCTCTCACCATATCTAAGATACAGACCTGATGCACAGGTAAACTCAGTAGTTCCTCAAGTCAAAGGACTTGGCCTGTACCGTTGGAACCGGGAATACACGTCATACCTTGCTGACCATACTTAAGGTCCTCCGTAAGACGGTTCCCGTGAGTCACCTCAATCAGCTGCTTCCTAGCATGCTGACCCACTAACACTGCTTAGACGACCTTCGTCACCCGTCAATGAAATACGACAGCAGATGCTTAGTGCAAGTCTCAAAGGGAATCCCGGTACCCATTTTCGGGATTCCTTGACTTGGAGATTTTCGGATTGATTCGGTAAGACTGATTTCATGGACCTACCTCCAAGCGTAGTCCCAGTCCCCGAAATCGTTTCTCAGTCCGTGGGCTTTGTTTGCGTAGTGAACAGAAATGTAAATGCAGATAAGTGAACGTAAACAAAGTATTGCCATATGAATTTTCACTTCTTTATTCATAAATATTTTTATCAAATACCAAAAAAAATTGTCTAGACATAGGTTACATATTCCTGCCAAAATTGGCTTACATGGTCACCTATTCTAACAATCTCCCACTTGACCTTTAAAGCCAATTGCCCATATGCTTAATCCCCATCTCCTCAAGATGTTGCGTATGAGCGCTCTGCGACATAGGCTTTGTCAGCGGGTCTGCTGTGTTGTCTGCCGAGTTGACTCGGTCCATCCGGACGTCACCTCTTCCTACCATTTCTCTAAGAAGATGGTAGCGTCTAAGAATGTGTTTGGAACGGTGATGAGATCTCGGTTCCTTTGCTTGCGCTATAGCGCCGTTGTTATCACAGAAGATGACAACAGGCTCGGCGATGCTAGGCACTACACCCAACTCTTGGATGTAGTTTCTCATCCAAACCGCTTCCTTAGCAGCTTCTGAAGCTGCTATGTATTCAGCCTCTGTGGTGGAGTCAACAATGGTTGCTTGCTTGGAACTTTTCCAAGCTACTACTCCTCCATTGAGTTTGAATACGTACCCCGATTGAGACTTGGCATCATCATCATCAGACTGGAAGCTAGCGTCGCTAAAGCCTTCCAGAATTAGTTCTCCATTGCGATAGACTAAGAACATCTCCTTAGTCTTCCTTAGGTACTTAAGGATGCCCTTAACAGCATTCCAATGTGCTTCTCCTGCGCAGGACTGATATCTGCTTGTTACGCTCAAAGCGTATGCAATGTCAGGCCTAGTGCAGTTGACCGCATATTGGATGCTACCTACGGCAGAAGCATAGGGGATGACTTTCATCCTTTCAAGTTCCTCATCAGTCTGTGGGGACTGTTTCTTGGATAACTTGATCCCATGCCTCATTGGAAGGAATCGTCGTTTGGAGTTGTCCATTCGATATCTCTTTAGGACTTTCTACATATATGAGTTTTGGGTGAGTCCTAACATCCTTTTAGATCTGTCCCTGACAATCTGGATGCCTAGGATGTAGGAGGCTTCACCCAAGTCCTTCATGGAAAACTGGATTGACAACCATGCTTTTGTGTTTCCTAACATTCTAACGTCATTACCAATGAGCAGAATGTCATCCACATAAAGCACTAGGAACACTATTGAGCTCCCACTGACCTTCTTGTATACACAAGGGTCGGATTCGTTTTTGATGAAGTCATAACCCTGTACTACTTCATCAAAGCGAATGTTCCAACTTCGGGAGGCTTGTTTGAGGCCATAGATGGACTTCTGGAGACGACAGACTTTCTGCTCTTCTCCAGTGACCGTGAAACCCTGCGGCCGATCCATATAGATCTCTTCTTCAACGAAACTGTTGAGGAAGGCCGTTTTCACATCCATCTGCCATATCTCATAGTCATACCATGCTGCTATGGCGAGCAGAATCCGAATGGATTTAGCCATGGCTACTGGCGAGTAGGTATCCTCAAAATCGACCCCAGGTCGTTGAGTGTATCCCTTAGCTACAGGCCTAGCCTTAAAGGTTGTGACTTCTCCATCAACGCCAAGTTTGCGCTTGTAGACCCACTTACAGCCGACTGGCTTAACACCTTTCGGTGGATCTACAAGACTCCAGACTTGGTTCTCGCTCATGGAGTCCATTTCGACTTTCATGGCCTCAAGCCATTTCCCGGAGTCGATGGCAGACATCGCTTCTCCATAAGTCTTAGGATCATTATACAAAAGATCGGTCGCACCTAGAAAGCCATATCTCACTGGAGGTCTGGACTCTCTAGTGGACCTATGGAGAACGGGAACATCAGTGGTGACTGTGGTCGCTGACTGTATCGGAGCCAGCGGTTCAGGAACCGGGACTGGCTGTTCCTGAGACTGTCCTTCATGCCTAGTATGTTGGACTTCTCGAGGTTGGTCAGCCCTTTAGCTGTTAATCCTGAATCCCCTAAGTGAGGGTTCCGCGGCCTCCTCTGATGGCTGGATTCCATCACTTGACTCCTCAAGGATCAGCTCATCAGGTTGGATATCCTCCGGGAAGCCTTGCTCCAAGAATACTGCATTTCTTGAAACAAACACCTTTTGTTCCAAGGGGTCATAAAAGTAATAACCCGCAGTTTCTTTAGGGTATCCAACGAACCTGCATAAGCTAGACCTAGATTCTAACTTATCTCCCACTAACCTCTTGACGTATGCGGGGCTACCCCACACTTTCAAGTAGTTGTAGGATGCAGGCTTGCCGTACCATATCTCATATGGCGTTTGGGTCAATGTACTAGTAGGCGCTAAATTCAACAATTTGGCCGTCGTTTCTAGTGCATAACCCCAAAATCATAAGGGCAATTTGGTAAAACTCATCATGGACCGAACCATGTCCAACAGGGTTCGATTCCTCCTTTCAGAGACACCATTTAACTGTGGTGTTCCTGGAGGTGTCCATTATGATATTATACCATGTTCTTTCAGATAATCTAGGAACTCCGTACTAAGGTATTCACCGCCTCGGTCCGACCGAAGGATTTTAATTTTGCAGTTGGTTTGGTTCTCTACTTCAAGTCTGAATTCTTTAAACCTCTCAAGAGCTTCAGACTTGTACCTCATCAGGTAAATATAACCATACCGTGAATGATCATCGGTGAAGGTTATGAAGTAGGAGAACCCACCTCGGGCCTGCGTCCTTAGTGGTCCACATACGTCTGTATGGACCAAGTCCAATAGACCTGTGGCAAGCCTGCTTTGTCCTACAAAGGGCTTCTTGGTCATTTTCCCTCTTAGACAGGACTCACAAGTTGGTAGATCGCTCAAGTCCCCAACCTCTAGGTTCTTTGAGTCTACCAACCTTTTCATCCTATCTTGGGATATGTGACCTAGCCTAGCGTGCCACAGACGTGCGTTCCCATTATTATTTAATTTTCGTTTTGTGTTGTGTATTGAGGACGAAATTCGTTTGTTGCAAGATATAGAGTCCGTTATGCAATGTACCAAGTAGATGAGCAATTCCACACCTCATCAAATAAAAGCAATTTTTTTATTGATTCCAAACTCATAACCACTATTGTCCAACAATGGAATGGAAATGATGTTTTTGATCATACTGGGTACAAAATAAACTTGCTCTAAATCTATGCTAATACTGTCACTAATCACTAAAGTGGCGGATCCTACTGCTTCTGCCGAGCTGGCCTTGCCATTCCCAAGCTTCAGGATCATGTCCCCGCTACCCAGTTTTCTGCTTCTTTTCAACACCTGCAAGTCATTGCAAATGTGAGCTCCACAGCCGGTATCTAATACCCAAGAGGCAGAACCAGTGACCATATTAACCTCAATCACATATATACCTTAGTTCGAGAAGAGTTTGGGGCACTCTCTCTTCCAATGCCCTTTCTCACGGCAGTTGATACATATGTCATATGCCTTCGACTGTTGCTTGGAGACAACCTTTCCCTTTCCTTTGCCTTTCCCCTCTTTGGCAATGGGAACACTCTTAGTGTTCGTAGCTGCTTTGACGGCCTTTCCCTTCCCCTTCTTCTTCTTCCAACGTCCGGCACCCTTGCCTTTCGTATTAGAAGTCGAAGCACCTCCAAACAATACCGAAGGCGTGGACTTCTTAGTCGTTGTCTCGTATTGCACCAACATATTGATCAACTCATGAATGCCCTTCTCAAGTGCGTTCATGTTGTAGTTGACGTTAAATTGGTCAAAGGAGGGTGGGAGTGACTGAAGGATCACATCTATGTACGTTTCATTATCGAGACCTGCCTTTAGGTCCTCGAGCTTTTCCACCAGGGTAAGCATTTTAACCCCGTGCTCTTGTACAGAGGATCCTTCTGTCATTTTCGTTCCGAAGAACGCCTTGGTCGCGACATACCTAGTATGCCGGTCCGGGACTGCATAGCACTCCTTAAGGCGAGCCATAATGGAAGGGACATCGTCTAGCCTTTCATATTGCTTCTGAATCTCATTGGTCATCGAAGCAAGTATGATGCTACGGACCTTCCGGTTATCCTTATGCCAAGTCTCGAATGTCTCACGTTCTTCTGGCGTGGATCCTACCGGTAAGGTCCTAGGGAGAGGCTCGTCCATGACGTAGCGTTGGTTCTCGTAATCTAGGACTATCCTGAGATTGCGCAACCAGTCGTTGTAGTTGGTTCCATTGAATTTGTTTGTCTCAAGAATGGTGGAAAGTGGGTTCTTAGACATTTTAAAATCTACTTTTTATAAAACAGCGCGCGATCAGCAGAAAATAAAAGACGGTGGTTTGATAAAATAATTAAATGCATGGACTTTAGTCATTTAATCCTCCCACTATTTATACAAAAACACGGTACTCTCAAACGTGATTTTCGGAAAATCCTTTCCAAGCGGGCTTGGGATCCACAGCGATTTTTCCCATACCCCGCTTTTACGAGTCGCATGGAAAAGATCCTGTGGGAGGTATTCCATACCATTCTCGTTCCACGAGATTCCCAAGATTATTGCCTCACCCTTTCACATGATCCGAGGACTCCAAGCGAATCATGTTAATTGGGCGTTAGACCCAACCCAATCGACCGAGCCACGGACCCACTGGTACCCCCACGACTCGTGAGACAGGTAGCAGCAGCCCGTTTTTCGTTCATGACATAGTGCAACTTCCTTTAAGTACAATAACGTGCCATGACTCGTGAGACCACGCTATTGACCCAAAGCAGCTTCCTCACTATGCCATGGATTGGAAGGCATTGACAAACTCCTAGAGTTTATGTCCACTTTGTCTAGGGTCTAATATTTTGACATTGGTCCAACCAATGTGAGAGTAGAAAATGACCGAGATCTCAAATAAATAAATATCTACACATACATCCAAAATGCGTAAATAAACCATCCATAGCAGTTATATGATAAATAAATAATCCATTCATCCATCATCATAACCACATGCAAAATTAAAGCCTAGCACGCCCCTGTTGGATGATCACGAGCCTGAATCCTATGCGACCCACTGAGCCCGCAGTGGATCTATGGTCAATCTAGGGTTGGTCCTATACTATTATATTAATAGTAACCCAATCATCATGCTGATGGGCCTTGGTCTCTTTTTTCTCTTTCTTCACTTCATGGGAAACTCCAAGGGACCTCCCGTCTGGGCTCTCCATGTGGTCCTTCCTTCTTCTCCACCAATTACAAAAATAGAAACCTCACTCCTAGTCTACTCTCATTACATATTAAAAAAATAAAAACCCCAGCGAAAAACCCGGGGGGAGTACATAAGGAGGGAGGTAGAATTCCTTATTATTCCAAGGCAACTAGAAAGAGAGAAGAAGAAAGCAGTAAAAGAGGCACAGGCCCAACAGAAAATAAACCATACATTCGATCTAAGGCTCGTGATCATCCATTTCCATCCAAACACACATAATCACATGATCCAATCATATAATTACAATATACCAACAATACATGATTTCCAATCATAAATATCCAAAAAAATAAATGAATATGTGCACAACGTGTGAAAAATAAAACACAAATATTGGTAATAATATTCTCTCGTTTTAGGAAAATCTTTCCTCATTATTTTAAGTAAAATAACCCCGGGATTCCAAATCAAATTTATTTTACTCCTAAAATAATGTCTTTAGAAAAATAGGCATAATTGAACCAAAAAACGATTTTTTCAGAATTAATTCAAAATTAAAACTGAAAATAATTAAAAAATAAAAGAAAAACACTGCTAGGGTTTTGAAACCCTAGCAGCTGCAGCCGCCGCCGCCGGCAGCGGCCCGCCGGCACGCGCGCAGGCACTGCCTGGCCGGGCGCGCGCACGCAGGCCCGGCAGCGCGCTGCGCGGCCTGGCATTCTGGCAGGCCGTCGCACGCGCAGGCTCCCTTGCCTTGCGCGCGCGCTTGCCTGCTGGCTGCCGGCCGTGCCGTGCGCAGTGCGCGCGCAGACGTGCACTGGCGGCGCTGCCCAGAGCCCGTCCGCGCGCGGACTCGCAGGCGCGCAGCCTTGCGCGCGGGCGCAGACACCCTTGTCTGCGTGCGCGCGCGCCTGCGCGCAACCTCCCTGGCTGCGCGCTGCCCCTGCGCGACCGGCTTGGCGGGCGCGCACAGGCCTCCCTTGCCTGCGCGCGTCTGCCCTGCCGGCAGCGTCGTTTCTCGTTTTCCGTTCAATTTTCCACCCCGTTTCCCAAGAAAAACAGAAAAATACCAACATTCAGAGATTCACACGATTTAAAAGCAATAAAACCGACATGCTTAAAATCAAGAAAAATCAAGATTTAATAAAAACACACCAATTTCACGTTTCATGCTTATAACGCACATAAACCCTAGGCCTATACACCGAATCGGGGTCTGATACCACTGAAAGAAATCAGTGGATCGTCCCGGGAATTGCGCGAATGCGGAAGCGCGATAAAAAATAAATATACAAAAATTGAAGCATGCTTTAAATTTAAAAGTACACGCTCAAGGGGTATGCCCTTGAGGTTCCCGGGCGTTCGGTGTATCTCATGATCATATAACATGTAAAGAAATTATGGAGGCCATAGAGTTGAAAATTAAAGAGGGACGAAAAATTAAAACGAGACCTACCCGTTGTCGTTTTCGTCTTCAACGGCTACTCGCGTTGTTCCCCATTTTGCACCGAGATCTCGTTCTTGAGACCCTCCAAATTGTGACACACGATCCACCCACGTATCTTGCACGTCGTGCTAGCAACAAACAAGTGTATATTTTTTGGAGTGGATGAATCAACAACACGTTATCAATTAACGGTATTGATTCATCTAAGTTATAATGTTCCAAGAACAAAAGAACTAAGAAAAATATTTTCTTGTTAGAGAGAGAGGGGCGGACGAGAGGTGAGGAAGGGGGAGATGAGTGTGTGTTGTGTGTTTGATTTCAAGAATCATCATCCTTCAATTGTTGGAGGCTAGAGGTTTATATAGAGGAGGAGTTTAATCCTCTTTAAACTCCAACTCTAAAACTCTAATTTGACTAGGATTTTTGACCTAGTCAAAGTCCTAGTCAAACTAGTGTTTGACCTAGTCAAACAAATCCTAGCCTTCCATCTCCCCTTTCCATCTCAACCGTTGATTTTAATTTAATGGAATATTTAAATCCCATTAAATATTCCAAAAGGCTAAAAGAATAAATATAATATAATAAATAAATATTAATATTTATTCTAAGCCCATTAAATCAACCCTTTAATAAATCCTATTTATTAATTTAATTCCCTTTATCAAATAGAAGGAATTAATTTCTCCAAGAAAATATACGACCCGATTAAATCTAATTTAATCATTCCTTTACTCCAATATTTAATCCCAAATTAAATATTAAGTGTGTGTGGATAGTGTGTGACTCTTTAGGTTCACCTTTCAGCTAGACTTGATCGGATTCCTAGAATCCGCCCGTTACCATGGGTGGCCATCTAGCAACGGTCCATGGCACTAGAGACTAGGTAAAATAATTGGGGATGAACATTTAGGTTCTAACAGTACACTTGTCCTTCTGTCTTCGGTCTCATCACTTAGAGTCTAGGGCACGGAAAAAGCAGATACTCATTTTGGACCTAAGTGTCGGTTTGTCCTTACTAAACGCCGCAAGGGAAACCTTTCCTTTCTGTTCAGTTACTGTGGCCACAGATTTCAGGGACAAGACACAGAGCATACATGAGACTCAATTGTCAATACTTTTTGACAGGAGACAGATCCTTTCCTGGAAACTACTGTCACTTTGTACACTCGAGCTGCACTAGACATGGCTTATGACTACTCAAGAGTATTTTGGCAATCTCTCACCATATCTAAGATACAGACCTGATGCACAGGTAAACTCAACAGTTCCTCAAGTCAAAGGACTTGGCCTGTACCGTTGGAAACGGGAATACACGTCATACCTTGCTGACCATACTCAAGGTCCTCCGTAAGACGGTTCCCGCGAGTCACCTCAGTCAGCTGCTTCCTAGCATGCTGACCCACTAACACTGCTTAGACGACCTTCGTCACCCGTCGATGAAATACGACAGCAGATGCTTAGTGCAAGTCTCAAAGGGAATCCCGGTACCCATTTTCGGGATTCCTTGACTTGGAGATTTCCGGACTGATTCGGTAAGACTGATTTCATGGACCTACCTCCAAGCGTAGTCCCAGTCCCCGAAATCGTTTTCTCAGTCCGTGGGCTTTGTTTGCATAGTGAACAGAAATGTAAATGCAGATAAGTGAACGTAAACAAAGTATTGCCATATGAATTTTCACTTCTTTATTCATAAATGTTTTTATCAAATACCAAAAAAATTGTCTAGACATAGGTTACATATTCCTGCCAAAATTGGCTTACATGGTCACCTATTCTAACACCATTGTTCTATTTCAGATTTTCCTTCCTTTGGTCGTTCGCAAGTACCAGCAATGAACCCCATTTTACATTTTGCCTTCAGGGCGAACCGAATGGATCTGCTCCATCCAAGATAATTGCTCCCATCCAAGACTGCTGAAACGAGTGTCATTCCTGGGTGGTCGCCACTCTGGAGTCGTAAGGCTTCAGTAATGCCTTGATTCTTCTGGTCCGCCATTGTTGGTTCTTCTCAGCAGTAAAAAAAAATTCAAGAAGTGAAAGGAGAGTAGTTCCGTTAGTCGCTCAAGGATCAAGACTTTCAAGATCTAGGCTCTTGATACCATGCTACAAATGCTAATGCTAAGACTAAAGAAACAAGATTTCATATGCTAATCGTGCAAGCTCTGCAATTCTATAGAAGAAGAAGTAGTTCTGCACATTACAAAGAAAACTGAGCTCATTAAATAGGCGGAAGCAAGATAACAACTAACCTAACTATAAGCAGTTAATTAATTGCTTTAATGCAACCGCTAAACAGAATTGTAATTACTAAACCCTAATCCCTAACTTATAAAGGCATGAAACACCAAACACAAATAACGTACAATGGAAACACAACTTTGACACTTGAAGTAGCAAAAACGCGCGTCCGTAAAGTCGTGCTCCCTTAGCACAAAATGCACCTACCTCCTTGGTGCGATTTCGAGTGATATGTGCAGATTTAGCCAATTGAGCACTAAATTATATACATTCCTGTATGTAAAAAAGAAAAATACAAATATAAAAAAATTGTTTTCTGTTATGAATTATACCACAAATAAAATAAGAATTCGCATTAAATTTGAATGAAATGTCGCAATATTTTTTTGACGTATCCAAAAGTGATGGAAAGAAAGAATCTCTTTTAAATATCCCCTGATTTATCCATTTTTTTTTCCTTTTTTGGGATGATAAAAAGAAGGATATCCCCACCTACACTTCAAAAAGCTTCATCTAATGAACTCTACAACTCTTGGATTTATATCAAAAAACAAAAAGAGAAAAACTTCAACAAGGAGTTTCTAAATCGAATTGAAGCTCTAGACAAAAAATATATCTTTCTCTGAATAGACTCCAAACAAGGATTCGATTGTGTAATGAAGTTTCTACAAAAGAATAATGGTCAAAATGCTATGATTAATGATAAAAAGAAAATATTAACTTTAATTAGTCGCATGTTCGGAAAATGCAAAATAGACAGTTAATGAGCACATATAATTGAAGAAGTTAAAATTTTATAAGTTAGACATGTGAAATGCTTCTAATTATCTAAAGACCAGAAACCTTGACAAATTTAAATTCTATAACATGGGGATTAGAACTAAAACTATGAATATAACAATATAACTTTTTAATTATATATAACTTATGATTATTTATATTCGTTTTCCATAATCTTCACATATAAGAGTAATATGATAACAATTGATGTTTTGGATATATAGATGATTAACTCGACTTAATATTTGTACCAAGCATGGTGAAATTATTGTTCTACTATTTTTTCAAGTTATGTAAAAAGACGTTCATATAATGTCGACAATTTCAAGATGATTAGGGTAACCTTTTCTTGTTCTTAGGAAATAATAAAAAAAAGTAATGTAGAAATATAATGGTAGTTCTGTTATTTACTGAATATTATACTTTCAAAGAAATCTTTAAAAAAAATTGAAGGATTAATTGTATTGCATCACATATATTTAATATAGGTGTGTACTGTAAAAACAATAAAAATGCACAAATAGAGAATAAAAAGAAAATTTTGTCTAAAAGTGACTTTCTCGTACTAACAATAGAAGATTTTTAGCAGAAGAAACTATTGACATGCTAAAAACATTAATCACAAAAAAATAAATATTATTAAAAACAAAATTTTAATTGAACGTTACAGAAAACATATTAAGTACGTCAATAATATAAATTAATTTATCATTATTTACAATTAATTATATAACCAAAATAATAATTTTTGCTACCATTATCCTATATCAGAACAATCTAATTTTAAAAACTTAAGTACAAACCCAATGAAATATAAAGTGAACTTTTAATGTATAATATTTTAACAATGTATATCAATTAAAGCTTGATGAGAATATATGTAATATTGTTGAGGTTATTATCAAACTTTAATAAGTACGTGTTCTTGATAACTTCAAGAATCACTTTATATGTATAAATTTATACTCCTTAACTTTTTTCCATATATTTTTGCCTGTTTATAAGACTTAGGCTAGAATATTTTGTTTCGTGTTGTCTTAGGTTTTCCATCCTAATACATTTTGTATATTGCATAAATAATGTCAAGTGTACATGAATTTACATATTTAAATAATTATACTTGGCCATTAATAACAATTATCTGCTGCTATAAAATCAATCAAAATATTCATGAATATGCTCTCTATTTAATGTTAACTTTTATTTTCATGTGTCTTGTTTTTTAGCTAGTTTCTTAGAAGTGATAATTTTTATGGCAATTGATTATAGTAGGTTTTAGATACTTTTAAAATAAAAGACCTTATTGACTCTATTCTTTTTGTTCATAAGCTGCACATTAAATAACTCTTTTAGACTTATTTGATGAAAGGATTTTCTTTTTTACTATGTTTGGTTTTTGAACATTTGTTAAAGTTTGATTTGATGTTTAACTTTTATTATGTCTAAATAATAAAAAAAAAAATATACCATTGAAGAGATTAAAAATAATATGTCCAGTGAGGAGCTTCGGATATCTTTGATTCAATATTTGAAAAATCATATACGTATAAAAATATAAAAGTCATATGTGATATTCTAAATGCAATACAAGAACTTGAACAGGCAACCTAATTGTGAAAGGATAACTTGCAGTCAAAATCATGTCATAAAACTTCAATATTTTCTTTAGAGTAATCTTACTAATACGTTGAAAATATTGGAACTCTTTCGGTAAAGTTTTCTAAATATGATAATGTATCTTGAGGATAAAAAATATGCCTCTATTATTTTCATATCTCTACCAACTCTATGTTTTAAAATTTCATAAAGATGTATTGATGCACTTCATTGCTTTACTATAAATTTTTCATCTCCTATTGATATCGTATTATCCTGTGTACGTTTACTATCTTAAAAAAGTATCATTAAAAGACATCTTTAAAAAACTTATACCATATTCTTGTCAATAGTTTGTTAAGAAATGAAGAAGATGTCACAAAAAAAATCAAAATAATATAATTTCTCGTTCTAATTCTTTTATAATTTATGAGGTTCTCTTTTTAACATTTTTTAGGACCTTAATTAGCACTACTTAAAACAAAACATGAAAGAAAAATGTAATAATCTAATAGAATTACTTCTCTTATTTTTGTCTAGTTTTTAACCTAACATGATTCCCCAATTAAATTTAGAAAAATCTTTTTTATTCCAAAATTATTTCCTCCCTTCTGATCTATTTATGTTTTATTTTTTTTACTTAACGACATATACTTTTACTATTTCAAGATACAATATCTATTATTACAAATTTAAGGTTGTATAAGAATAATTATATACAATTAAATAAATATAGTATGAATAATTAAATGGGTAATAGAACTCAAATATTCACATATATTGGTGAATTTGCATCAACATGTCATTGTCGGATGAAATTTCACTATGTCTGTGATCGAAAAAAACATGTAAGTAATCGAAGGATCATTAAACTATATATTGACCTTGTATAAACATTTTCATTTGATAGAAACTTTTTTTTTTTTTTTGGTATTCAAGTTATGAACTTCTCTATTTAATATAAAAAGGTTGATACTTTACATATTAAGTTTTGTCTGCTTATAGATAGGATTTTAAAATTTTATAATTAATTATCTTTATGATATTTAATTTTCTAGTTCCCCATATTAGTTGATGATAAAATAACCATAATTTATATAAAGATACTAATAATATTACTTATTATGGATTTCAATATCTTCTATTGAACTTTTAGATTTTATTATAATTCTTTATGTAATACACTACAAAAAAATGTGGGATTTTGGACCGGCTTTTGGAACAGGTGCCCTTGCATCATAATAGATGGTGTGCCTAAATATTTGGCACAGTTTGTTTAAACCATTCCTACGTAGCAAGGGATTTTGTACCCCTTGTCCAAACCTGTTCCTAAATACGTCTGATCACCAAAAAAATGGACCTCGTGTTTTTGGAACACTTTTTTCTATTTGGAATGGTATTTTTATTTTTGTATACATGTGTTGGAACGGTCCTTGTAACACTATCTACATAAATTCGAAACAGCATTTTGATTTTGTCAGTTATATATTTTGGAACAGTCATTGGAACCCTGTTTGCCCCTTCGTCTGGAATATATTTTGGCACAACTTGGTCCTTTTTCTGGTATACATGTTGGAATTGTTGGGTCGATGTTGTAGAATGTAAAATTGAAAATGGTGTTTGCACCATAATTTCCCACATTGTTTATGATACTTGTTGGAACGGTTACGTTTGTGCTTATAATACATATTGGAATGGTATTTGGAACTTGAATATTGATTCTTAATTTGGGATACATTTTGGAATGGCCATGTCTGTTTTCTCCAAAATATATTAAAATGGTATTTGCACCATCATTTTCCACTAAGTTAGTATAGTTTTGGAACGATTTGTCGGATATTGTGGAATTTATTTTTGGAACGATGCTTATGTTATTTGGACATATTTATTTACCATGCAAAAGCCCGTTACTAAATTAAATATTTACTAAAAAAATATAATTTTTTATAATAATAAATAATTATGGAATTCAGTAAAATTAATTAAAATTTCAAATTTAGTTTTCATTTAGTTAATTATATAATTATTAAATTATTAAAAAACTGATAATTATGGAAAAAATATTATATTAATATTTAAATTGTTCATTTACAAATATTAAAAAACTAATCTACACCCTGGCCCCCTCGTAAGCTTTGTCCATCTCCTATTGTCCGGGGCATGGGGATCTGTCGGATGCTGTAACGGGCCGACATTGGAGGCGGCAGTCGACATGCTGGCCTGCATGAAACCTTATCATAGTCATGATGTTGGCGTTGGCGGTGGCGGTGGCGGTGCAGTGGCGACGGCGATGTGTATGTCAAGCTGGAGTTGTGGGCCTCAGAACCAAGAATGAATACACGGTCCTTGTTCTTGCCCGACAGCTTCTAGCCACAGCTGCTGCTCGGTCATCGCCCCCAAGGCCTCGGATGTGGCCGGAGAATCCAACCATCGGCCGTGGTCTGAGACTGGTAATCCTCCAGCAACTTTTGGAATGTCTCCGGCAAAACAAACAAATATTTTAGTATTGTAAAAAAAAATAAACTAAGTAAACAAAACAATTAATATTTGTTACTTAGCACCACCTGCACTGTCCTCGAATCGCTCCAATGGGCATCGGCCATCTATTTATAGCATTTAAAGAATAACTCTATCTACTTTACAGGCCAATCGGGCTTTGCCTCCTGTACAAGATTATTCCAAAATTATTTACTCCCTTATGATCTATCTATGCTTTATTTTTTTTTTATTTAACTATAGATATTTTTACTATTTCAAGATATAATATCTATTATTACAAATTTAAGTTTTTATCAAAATAATTATATACAATTAAATAAATATAGTCTGAATAATTTAATGGGTAATAGAACTCAAATATACACATATATTGGTGAATTTGCATGAACATGTTATCATCGGGATAAAGTTTCATCACTACTTCTATGATCGAAAAAAAACATGTAAGTTATCATAGGATCATTAAACTATTGATCTTGTATGAACATTTTCACTTGATAGCATCTTATTTTACATCCTTATATTTTTCACGAAAAAATGATCATTTGAATTACTCCATATTTCAAATTGGTTTCACTTTTGAAATAAGTTTTTGTTCTTTTTTATTACTGGATTGTGCCAGTTGAAAAAATTAATAATTAATTAATAATGTTATCTTTTCCTCTTAAAATTTCATTTCTTATATCAATTATCTCTAAAGTACTTTTGTGATATATTCTTTGTAATATTCTTTTTACTTAAAATTTGATTTGATTTTATTTAATTTCTAGCTTTTACCATCCCATAAAAATTTTTTAATTATTATAATTAATTCTATGATGCTTACTTTTCATCCGAGCTTTATGTAGAATGATAAAATGACCAGTAGATGATCCAAAGCATGTAGCAGGTGTATTGTGCTAGAAGGAGACAATATGACATGTTTAAGTATCAAGCAATATAATATAAAAAATTTAAGATTTTACTCGAGCACAATGGAGTGCCTATATCATCTCTTGATGTACTCTCAATTATCATTTCGTCACATTTTCAGGAGAAAATGAAATAAATGAATTTACACAAGTTCTTTCAATTTTTATTTTTTTTTGTTGTATTTACCTATTATATTAGGGATAAATACAGTTACCACCTCTAAATTATCCACTCCATATCAATTATCCCTAAAGTATTAAAATCTTGAAAAACCCTCATGACCTTCTAACTCCTTTACTTTTTAAGTTTTAAAAGTCCATTTTACCATTAGTAAAAATTGCTTTATGAAAAAAAAAATTAAAGGGATTTCTAAAATATCAAAATCACCTTTGTCGAAGCTCTGTCTAATTTTAGTTTCACTCTTTCATCGAGCTCTTTTTATTTTCAGAATCCAGTACTTGAGCTCATTTTATTCTAGTTTTACTTGTTTGTCAAATCAAATTAAAAATAAATTTATACATGCATGTATATATATATTATTTAAACAAATATACAATTAATAAAATCGAAAGGACTAATGAATTAACAAAAATATACAATTAATATATATCTATATATATATTATCATTATATTCATGTATAAATTTATTTTTTCACTTGCATGGTTTGACGAATAAGTGAAATAAAATAAAATGACCTATAATACTTTAGAATTATAAAAAATACAAAGAGCTTGATGAACAAGTGAACTAGAATTAGACAAAGTTTAAATTTTTTTAATTTTTTTCTAGAAAGCAAATTTTACTAAGGGTAAAATGGACAGTTTAAACTTAAAAATTAAAGAAGTTAGAAGGTAAGGGTTTTTTTGTGATGGTTTTAATACTTTAGGGGGTAATTGACGTGGGATGGATACTTTAGGGGTTGTAATTGTATTTAACTCATTCTATTATTACGAGGTATTTTCCACTCTATAAGCAACTGAATTAAATCTAGATATAAACATGTAAACAATAATTAATAAGAGTAAATACTGTAATGTGAAAATAATAATTACCAAGAGTTAATACTGTAATGTAAAAGTATTTAATATGGATTAATAAGAACATGATTTTATATAATCGCCCTTTGAAAAATACTAGGGATAATTACACTAACCTCCCCTGTTACTATTGGAATATACAAATTCCCCCATCTTACTATGAAAATTACATAACTTACCTTGTTGGTTTATTACCATTGCAAATTGGCCCCTCCATTAGTCAAACTAACGGTCAATGCCGATGTCAGCCCAAATATTTATGCAACTTGCCTATTTTTCCCTTGGGTAGGATTTATATAAATTTTGCTGACCAAAATACCTTTGAGGGTGAATTTTGCTGACCAAAATAGCCATACACAGAGAGAGATACATCAAAAAAATTCTAAAATTAACAACGCATCAAACTAAAACCAACACGTTCAAGAGGTAAGAACATGTGGTGCACTTAAAATTTTGGAAAAATCACAAATAATAAACCTTACCGTAATCACTTGAATCAAATCCCCCAGCACCACTGCCTCCATTCTAAACTGTCGCTCTTTTAGATGGATCGCAGTTGTTCAAAAGCCTAGCAGCGATCTTCTGTGCCTTCTGCGTCCCCAACTCGATCTCTTTCAACGTGAGAATTCCTGTTACTAAAATTTTGAAGGGAGGAATGAAGAAGAATTAGTCTTACTAAAATTTTGAAGGGAGGTTTGAAATAACAGGCAATAGAATGAAGATGGAGAGTCTTTTGCCAAGAGGGAAAAGTGTAAGAGCATTTTTGCCTTTTTAATTTTTTTTTATATAGCTTGATTATTTATCTATATTTTTTAAGTGAGGATAAAAGTGTAAATTTCTTAAATTTTGTCGGTCAACCATAAGGACCATTAGTCAGAGGGGTGTTTGTAATTTTCATAGGAAGAAGCGGAGAATTTGTATATTCCCATAGTAACAGGGGAGGTCAATGTAATTTTTCAAAAATACTATGATAAGGTTAATTTAGAAAAAAAGAAATTTTTTTTAGAGGAATTGGTACTTTTATAGATATAAAATAAAAGAAGAAAATATAGTTATAGATATAGATGGATAAGCCCCAAATTTATTTTGATATTAAAATAAAAATAATAATTCCAATATAATTTCCGATGTGCATTTTTAAAAATTGATATAAAATTTGCCACTATAAATTTGCATCATATATCATGTGAACTTTGTGCACTAAGTGAGTATTTGCGTGAGCTTTGAAAATACGTTTTTCAATTTTTGGATGTAGAAAAATATTTTTGATGTATTTGGGATGTCAACTCTTGCTTTTAGAATTGTTACGAAAAACGCTTTTAAGTCAAAAGTCGGAAGCAACTTGGGGGTGCTTCTAGCTGCTATGGTTTTTTTGTAAACAAATTCAACTTATTTTTAAACTACTTTACCATCATTATAATAATTTCAATTTGATTTTACTCTTTCTATTTTATTTTCAAAATTGCTCTTTTCAAATAATTTGAATAAATTATTACTAGCAAAATTGATCATTTCAAATATTTAATATTTTCAAATTCCTGTATTTAATTTTCTATATTATATGATATTATTGCTAAATCATATAAAAATATAAATTAAATTGTTATGATTAATTAAAAATTATTTTTTTGTCAATCATACAAGTCATTTATTGTGCATGAATGAACAATTATACTACCTAATTGGAACATTATTGAAGTAAACATCAAGTTTTTCTATTAGTATTGAATATTTTATAATATAAATGATAATCATTTTGTAATTAAATATGAGATATACTAATTGAAATAAAATTTATTATTTTTTTAGGAAAAATAATTATTATAATCAAGATATAAGTGCTAATGTTAAGCAAAAATAGCATATTTTTTTATACATAAGGATAAAACGGTCTTTAATCAATTAAACTTATTTTAAAAGCTTTTTTTTTTTTCAAACACTAGCCACTTTTGATTCTATCTCTATTTTTCACTTTTTCTACAAATACTATCTACTTTTGATTCTGTACAACTTTCAACTTTTTCAACGATTCAAGCTTGTGTGGTAAATGAATAATCTAAGAAAATAAAAGTATCTTTAGAAACACAATCCGCCGACGAAAGTGTTTGTAATAGTTGTGTGATCACCGGATCAATGCTACTCAGAAAAAATCAAGGAAACAATCAATTGGGAATTTAATTAAGGGAAAATTGTAATTTTTGTCCACTATTTTAGATTCGATGGCAATTTAAATTAAGCATTTCGCAAAATAGCAAAAAAGGACATTAATGTTCAAAAAATGGCAATTTCAGTTCAAATTTTCCTAATTTGGTCGGAATTAGACATGTGCGATGCACGTGAGGTATTAAAATTGAGGATTTTCTCCCCTCCGGCCAGAAGCTCCTACGTGGCATTTTAAAAAACTGTGAAGCTGATGTGGCACTCATGATATGTCAAAAATTTAATATATTTTATATAAAAATATTATATATAATATATATAATATTATATACATTATATTAATAAATCTTAAAATAATATATAAATATTTTATTAATAATAAAATATAATTAAATTAATTAAACTTTTATATAAATAAATTAAATTTTAAAAAAAAAAGAAAGAAAAAATCACCGGATCAATGCTGCTAAGAAAAAATCAACGAAACAATCAATTGGGAATTTAATTAATGGATCTATTGCACCATCGCCATACAAAATAATGAAGTTACAACACAAATACATCGAGACGTTATTACACATCAGTAGCTCGAACATATATATGGAACAATGCAAACTGATAAAACTCCTACCAACGCAGTTCTGGATAGAAACATATATAGCACAAAACACAAATAAAACATCAATGCCAAATTATTACTGAATGAAAATGGAGAATGGAATGGTATCTTGGCATCTCATGCAAAGAACTAGTTTGACGGAGGCGGTGAGAGGAAAGGGAAAGAAGGCATTGTGGTCGGGATAGTTGGAATAGAAGGCATTGTGGGCAATGAAGAGGCTGGCAATGGAGGCAGCGCCATGTTTGGGATGGTGGGCATGGAGGTAGGCAATGGTGGCAATGTGGGCTTTGGCAGAGATGGATTGATCGGCAGAGTTGGGAGAGGCATGCTTGGTAGTGGTGGCAGAGTGGCGGTAGGCAGGTTTGGCATTGCAGGCAGAGGCGGCAATGTCGCCTTAGGCAATGGTGGAATTGTTGGCAATGTTGGTTGAGAAGATTGTAATAGATGACGGGCTGCCCAAGTTGAATGGATGTTGCTTGAAAGTGAGACTGCCAAAATTAAACATACAACAAAGTAGAAGTGAAATGCTGCCATTGATTGGTTGATTATAGAGTTTACAAAGATGATTTTCGTTGTGTTGATTTAGAATCAGAGTTTGGGCCACATATTTATAGATGAGAATGTGATGAAGAGTCTTTCATTCGATAGGATGTAGTTAGGGTAGGTATGAGAAGGAACTTATTAGGTTAACTTCTCTTGATTCTAGTTATACCTAAAGTTCAATTGTATGAAGGCCAATTATAGTATGAAATTTTAATCTTATTCAGCGTCTTGGTGCAACAACAAATTCCAGCTGGAGGTTTAAGATTTTGTACTTGGAATGCATGGGTAGAATTGGCAAAAGTATGTGATTAAGAGGGTGTTTGGTCTAAGGTTTTTTAAAATATCTTATAAGCTTCTACATCTTATAAAATATTTTAGGAGCTTATAAAATGTTGGATCTTATTTTAAAAATAAGCTCCTAAAGTATTGGGTAAAATAAGATGTTAAACCTTATAAGATGTTTTCATATGTCATAAAACGTTAGGGTGTTTGGCGTAATAAGGTCTTTTTATTGGTAAAATGATCAAAATGGATTAGAATCAAATAAATTGTTATTTTTAAAATAATTTCATAAATAGTACACATTAGTTCAACTTCAAATAAAAATTTATTAGATAATTTTTTTTATAAAAATAAAAAAAATTGCGAATTATGATCTAAATTTTGAATTCAAACAATATATATATATATACATTCATGCTAGTCGAATATTAATATGAATATATATATATTTTTTTTTTCTTGATGCAATGACTATTTCTAATTGTATAACTTATAATGTTTTGAATTTATACTTTTTCAGTAAATATAATATCATAGCAATCTTATTTTTATTTAGCTGTAATAATTAATTATTTAATAATGAAGTATTTTTTATTTTTTAAATGAAAAAAAATTAATAACATTAAAGAATTTTAAAATTCTAGAGAGAAAGAACATCTATGTGTGTGTGTGTGTGAGAGAGAGAGAGAGAGAGCACTGTATATACAATGTGAGTGTGTGTGGAGAGAGAGAGAGAGAGAGAGAGAGTATGTTGAGAGAGAGTGTATGTGTGATGAATGAGGGTATTTTTGTCATATAACATATTAATCTTATAGAACTTATAAAATATTTTGGAAAAATTTAAAAATATTAACTTTTTTTTAAGAGCTTATAAGATCCAAAATATCTTATTTGAGATCTTATAAGCTTTTTAACAAAACATTTGCCAAATAAATTTTTAGAGCTTATAAGCTCCCCAACATCTTATAAGATGTTTTGAGAAACTTATATGCTTAGCCAAACACCCTCTAAGTTGAATGAGATAAGTTTCTTGTATCAATAAAAAGTAAATTGTTGATCACAAAATTATCAACTCATCTTATTTGTTTGTTTTTTAATTCTCACAACAGCCTTCAAATGTGTGTAGCTCTAATATATTTTTTGTTGTTATTACATTCACAACACTTGATTTTGAGTTTAATTATACAAACATTTCATCTTCTTCCAAAATTATAAATACACACCGTGAGGGGTGTCAAAATAAAATACGTACTTGTATGGTTTTTCCCTTGATAGGTTGGCGAAGTAAATTATAATAATTACAACCTTAAGAAGTATAATTATAACTTTTACAAACTATATAATGTACTTGTAATTTTAGGTGTCAATATAATTTACCAAAACTTTTTTTACTACAAGGAGTAACAGAAAATCTGAAATGACGTAAAAGTTCTGGGTCAATTTATGATTAGAAACGATCAAGTTATTTAGACATATAAACTCAGGTAAGTAGTAATCTTTTGAGCCATGACATTTGTCTTGTGAGCATTAAAGAAAATCAAAATAATTAGAGTGTGCAATTGAAATTATAAACCAACAAATCAAAATTATAAATAAGATTTATCAAAAGCAATATTGATGTAGCTATTTTATATGATATAAATTAGAATATGCGGCGAATATGATGGGCTTCGCAAAATTTATATATCCCTTCTATATAATTTCTTTTTTCATATTGATCATATACAGAAAAAATTTTTATAAACTATAATAAAGGATTTTTTATATTTAGTCGTACATTACTTTAAGCAAAAATTATAAATTTATTAAATGTAGTATATATATATATACTTTTATTTCATTCTTTTCTTGTTGTAAGATATATAGATTAGAAGATTCTTTTTTTTTTTTAATTAATGTATTATACTACAAAAAAAAATATTTTATTAGAATGGCATTTGGAACGGCCTATTATAAATTTTTAACGTGTTTAATAAATTTGTAACCGCCTCTATAACGGCAGGCCTTCAATTTCTTTGATAGGCGTCACAAAATATTTGTAACGGCTTTTGAGGAAGTCGTTACTAACTTGTACCGGATTTTTTACTTGCCAAATAAATCGTTACAATCATTATCGGGTGTAGAAATTGACATTGTAACTTTGTTTGGGACGGCCTACGTTAAAATAATTGGACCTATTTTTGGAACGACTATTGTAACACAAAGAGGTTTAAGTCTATATCTTATTGGCATGGCCTTTTGAACGTTCATTGCAACGATTCATGGCCTATTATTTGTACACAATTTTTGTACCCCGTATTGTAACATTTGTTGTAATGCATATTGTAACGGATATTTTGACTCCTTTGTGTAAGCAGTATGTACTTTATTTTGTGATAGTTGTTGTAGGCTTGTGGAGCCGTTGTTGTTCTGTACTTCGAACAATTTTTTTAACGATCTTGTATGAGCATTTTTATTTAAATTGGGGGTAGTTGTTTTAATGGTATTTGTAAAGGCACTGTAATTTGATTGCAATGCTTTTGAAATTGTTTTCAGATTGTGTATTGGTAAAGCGTGTCCCAAATACCGTTACACAAGCCATTATAAATTTAGTATATTTTTTGTATATTTTATTTATTTTTAAATTATTATAATACTTATTATTATAATATTTTCTTACATTTTTAGGTATAAAATATTTTGTTGAATTTCTTAAATATGAAATTATTTTTTAAATAAATTATCTGGTGAGAAAATAGTTATAATGTAATTAACAAAATAAAAATACTGTTAACAAATCGTATTTATATACATACAACTTTAAAAAAAAATAAAAACAAAAACAACCCTAATCTAGATCAGCCTCCCATTCGGCAGCATTCGCACCGTCTTGTACCTTGTCAAAGGGAGCTGGGGGATCAGCTGGAGGCTAGGACGCCGAAGGGACGAGCCAGGCGCTCGCCCAACGCTCAAGCAACTCCTCAATCTTCGTGACCTGATCATCGAGATCAGGGTGTCGTGATTGCGGCGGCGGGGGCGGTGTTGATGTATGCAAGCAGTTGGGCTGTAATGGTCCAGCAAGCGTGTTATGGGCCTTTGAACCGAGATCGAATACACGACTCCTCTTCCGGTTATTCGTTGTTGACATCCATAGTTGTTGCTCGATCATGGCCCCCGAGTCTTGAGAAGATGATGGAGGATCTTGCTGATCATTTGTTGGTGTGGTCTGTTGTTCCTCCACCATCCCTTGGAGCGTCTCTTGCGAAACGGATTAGGTGATTAGTAAAAACAAATAAATAAATTCGAATTGAAAAAAATTAACTATAAAGCTACTTACCGCGACCTCCTTTGCCCTCGCCACTCCATTGCTCGTCCTTCTTCCTTTTGTAGACTTCGGAGAACACCTCCATCTGCTTGACAGAGTGGCTGAGTTGTGTCTCCTATCTAAGAACCGAAAAAAAATTGTAAGTGATTTGTAAAGTGGTAAAAGCATTACAACCAAAAAATAGAAGACACTTTCCATCTTTCGCTTGTGCTGGCCAAAAGAGGATGATCCCTCGCGGTAGATGGTAGTTGCTATCGTCGGGTTGGCCTTATTCTTGACCGCGACGGCCTTGAAGTCTAGGCTCCTCCAGTATTCCAGCAGCTGGTGTCAAATTGGATTGGCCAGCCACAATAGTCGGGGTAGTTGAGCTGGGCATCCGCGAACTGCTTTAGTAGGAACTTATCGGCCTACATCCTGAAGATCTTGAACATAGATTCATTTTCGCAATCCCACCAGTAAGTAAGTTGCAAATTCACATAGTAAAAGAAAATGTAACTATGCGATAAAAATCAATATTCACATTTGAAAACTAATTAAAATTTTGGACAATTCTTACCTTGAGATTATCATGCCAGAAGAGCTGTTGCTCTTGTGAGAACCTGCGATATACATCCCCAGATATGAGGATAATGGTTGCGCATATTACCATGGATCGCCATGTGATTACTATAATGGTATAAATATAAATTAATAATTTTATTTATTAGAAAGTATATTAAATTAATTGTATTATAAATTATCTTAAACTATATTATTAAAATGTGTACTCAATCCCATAAATTTCCAAAAATGTGCACCCAATTTCATATTTTTGCTAAAATGTACACTAAATCCCAATATTTTCCCTAAGATGATACTAAAACCCAATCATTTTTCTAAAATGTGTACCAAATCCAAATAATTTCCTAATTTTTCTATTTTTCTGAATTATCCTAATTTTTCTACTTTTTAAATTATCCTTATAATGACATAAAAAATTCTAAAAATTAGTCCTAATTGCAGGGAAAAAAAAAATTATAGAAAAATGGTAATGAAATAAAAAATTCTGAAAATTACAGAAATTTACATAAAAACCATTTCATCAAATTTATTTCAGAAAATTACATTTTCCAGAAATTACATTTTCCAGAAAATTTATTTTTTCAGAAATTACATTTTCCAGAAAATTTTTTTCAAAAATTACATTTTTCAGAAAATAAAATTTTCAAAATTACATTTTCAAGAAATTTTCCAAAAAAAAAACCCCTATAATTACATAAAAATCACTGAAAGTTGTACAAAAAATTTCAGAAAATTTTCCAACATTTAGGCATGATCAAATAATTTAGGCATCATCAACTTAAATATTTGAGAAAATTTAAAATCATTAACACAAAATTTAGGCATTATTACAGAAAAATTTTCAGAAAATATAAATCATCAACTAATTTAAATTATCAAATTTCAAATTTAAGCATCATCAACATTTCTTAATCATCAAGAGAAAATTTTTGAGAAAAAGGCATGCTTACTTCTTGGTAGTGGGCTTGCCGATGGAGAACCGCGACAGTGGTGGAGCGAGGCGGCGGGGAGGAATTTCTAATCAACAGGGGGAGTTCGCGCAGTGGTGGTGGTGGCGGTGTGCAATGGTGGGGGCAGGGGACTAGGGTTTGATAGAGTGAGAGAGAGGGATACACACAAAGAGAAAGAGAGAGAGAAGAAGAAGAAGTAAGGGAAGGAGAAAAAATCTACTAAGTACCAATTTTATATAAGAATTTTGGAATAGCCATCGACATAACGTATAAACGTAGTCGTTTGCACCACAAAACGACAATGTTCTGCTGTCAAACAACGTCGTACAAACTACGGCATATATTTGTCTGTTCATATATCCGCTCCAAATAGAGCTCCAAAATATCTATATAATATTTCACCTAAACCTAAACGACATCGTATTCACTATCCGTATATATAGCCATTCCAAAAAGAGTTTCAAAATATCCATATAATATTTCACGTAAACCTAAACATCCTATTGACTATCCATGTATAAAGCCATTCCAAATAAGGAAATGTTTTTAGAAAAAAAAATCTCATACCGAACACATTAATGTTGAAGAAAAGTATACAATGTGTGGAACAACACAATTGAAAACATAAAACATTCGGAACTAAGATTGATATATGTTCACAATATGAAATAAATTTGTATATTCATAATTGTTAGTATTACACTGATGTAACCATCATATTTTATTGTTGTACTGCATAGTTTAATCAGACCGTCAAAATTCAAAGCAGACCGTTAGATATAATAAAAGCAACAAAAGAATTCATTCGATAAAGTTCTGAATTAATTTGGTACACGGATTTCGAGATATCATATTCGGAACGTAAGATTAGTCTTTCAAACTGGTCCATCATTTAATCAGGCCATGCGATTTTAAATCAAATCATCAGATATGATCAAATGGACAGAGTCTTATATGTATTTAACTTTGGTATGAATCGGGCACACGAATTTAAGATATCGTACCCGGGAACATAAGTTTTGCATTTTAGACACATATTGTCACGGCTTTTTCAACGATAGTGGAAATTCATATTTTGGAAGGGCTTATGGTTCCAATCCTGGAATAGCTTTTTTAAAATTGGACTCCCCCAATTTTTTAATTTTTTCGCTAAATAAATAATGTGGACCGATATTTGGAACGGCCTATATGGAGCGACCGTTCCAAACTTTGAATCCCCCCCCCCCCCAAATATTTGAGCCGTCATTTGAGAAAATTTTGAAATTTCCACCATTTTTTGCCCACTTTGCCAAATATATAGTAATTTGGAATGGGCATTGAAACAATTTTTGTAAACACAACAGTCCCAAACTTTGATTTTTTTTTTTAAAAAAAAAACTTATTCATAAAATAATATAAATTTAAATATGGGTGTACCTCCACGCCTCTTACCAAATCGACCCAAAGACACTTGAACAAAAGTCATTGTCCGTGTCTACATGTGATGAGCCTTTGGCACACACCCCATAATTCATCGTTGACTCGCTCACATTGTGACGTTCAGTTTGGAAATTATAATCATTCACAAAGTAACACGTGAACATCGTTATCTCTGCGCTCAGATCCCAATAATGACACTTCAGGAGCTCTTTGTTAGTGTAGTTCAATTTGGGATAAACCTGCAGTTCATATACAATTTTAGTTTATGGGAAAGTTTAATTTGAACCATTCATAGTTAGACAAAAAAAAAAAAGTCATCAATTTACATGACATTAGAACCAATCCTTGAAATCAGTTGCTACAAGTAGAATAATAATTGGGTCTTTCGAATGGTGGTGCTGGTATAGCTCATTCAAGAATGGCCTGTTTGCAAATTCTATTAAATATATATAAATAAATATGCACATGATCACAATCAAGATTTACAGATATATGTATATACTTACTCGTAATATGGCGTGACTACGTTGAAGATAGACCGTTGGATTCTGTCATTGTTGCTCATGAGATCATCGTTTCTACGGGACCTGCTTCGTTTGCAAAGAACGTGCGGCTCCAAGTAGTAAGAAGTGAATAGCCCGATTTCTTCGGCAATATACGCCTCGACATGTACTTTGTTCTTCACCTTGTTTTTCAAATCACAAAGGAACCTATACAAAATAATATTTATATTAACTCGTAAGGATGACTGACACTATAAAATAAATAAAAAATATAGCTAAATATCTTACTCCATAGTAGCTACCTCTCAAATGGGTACATCCATTTGTTTTGCACTAGCCATCCAACACGAGCCTCGTATGACAGTTGAACAATGAGGTGCTCCATTAAGTCGCAGAAAGGTGGAGGAAATATTTTCTCAAGGTTGCACATGATGACGGCTACAGTTTGGTGACATCAAGCGTATCGAGCATAGGCCCTAAAATAAAAGACTTGCCCATGCTTAGGAAGCATCTCATGGGAGGCTCTTCATGCCCTGCATAAATACATGACGATTGTGGCTCTCCATGCCCTGCATCCTCAACTTCGTAATGTTGACACAACGGGCAATGTTAGATGCGTAGCCATCAGGAAACCTCAGACAACGAATCCAATCACATATCCTCCTCTTATGCTCCTTCGTCAGGGTATACACTGCTTTAGGCATAGCATTCGATTTTCGTTCGTCCACCTCAAGTTCCAGCGGATTAAATATGATTTTCCAATCCTTTCGTACATTTAGATTGTTCTGTGTTTTCCCTTTATGTCATAGTGATGGCAACGGGGCGGGTCTGGTACGGGTCCGCCCGGACCCAAGACACGCCCCGGTTAAATTTTTTAAGCTCCATAACCTGTCCAGCCCCGCCCCGCCACCCTGGCCGCGTCTCGCCCCGCCCCGCCACCCTGGCCGCGTCTCGCCCCGCCCCACCCCACCACGAATTTTATTAATAATATTAAATTTTATTATTAAAGTAAATATATTAAATTTTTTAATATTAATTTTAATAAAGTAAATATATTATATTTTTGAATATTAAATATTATTATATTAATTATCAAAATATTAAATATATAATATAATATTTTTAATTTATTGTTATAAATATAAACAACTAATTATTTTAGTAGTAATATAATTAGTAAAATATACTAAAAAATAAAAAAATCATATTGAACAATTTAATATTGCAGAAAATATCTATTTTCTAGAATAATGCAATTGAAATACATAAAAAAATTTATAGTTGAGATTGATATATGTACACAATATGCAACAAATTTGTATATTTATAAATGTTACTATTACATTGATGTAACTGTCACCTTATATTGTTGAACAACATGGATTAACCGGACCGTTAAAATTCAGATCAAATCATTAGATATGATCAAACTTACAGAAAAATATATTTGGTAAAGTTTTAGACTAATTGGGTATACGGTTGTTGAGATATCGTACTCGGAACAAAAGAGTAATCATTTAAGACGGTGTATCGTTGAATCAAGCCGTGTGATTTTGAATTGTACTGTCCAATATGATCGAATGGACACAGACATATATAATATATATATATATATATATTAAAATTTGGTATGAATCAGGTGGCTGGATTTTAAGATATCGTAATTGTTAATTAAACTTTTTGATCTCATTATATAATAATATATATCTAAAATGAATTGTATAAGACAAATAATATGTTTATCTAAATTATTAATCTTCTCTTCAAGTAATATTATTATACAATTTATAATGAATTATGTTATACGAAGAATACTTTAAACTAATATTTTATGTTTTAATAAATAATATCATATTAGATTTAAATAACTTAATATAGACTATATAGTTTTCAATTTAAAATTAAAATTAATCATTACATTTCTTATCAATTAATTTTTTATTTTTTTTATTTCTTATATAGAGTTGGGTACATGCAAAACTTATTTAGGATTTATATATAATACTATAAAGTTTTTTTATAATATATATTAATATATATAATGAAAAGGAGGGCAGGTTCGGGTCGGGGTGGGGACAGGACCCGTACCCCACCTCGGCCCTGAAAATTCGGTCCCAGACCCGCCCCATAGGGGGCGGGTCCGGGGCGGGTTTTCCGGGTTCGGGCTGAAATTGCCATCTCTAGTCTACCACGATGTGAATATGTTGTGAAACACATTCTTCTCAATGTTCATGACATCAAGTTATATCATATCAGATACGTTGCCCAGTATGGAAGATCCTAAAAGATACTTTTCTTCATCCAATTATGGTTCCTACCATAACCTGGTGCGAATGTCAACGGTTCTTCAACTGCAGGACTGAACTCTGCAATCCAATCGCGGATCTACTCTCTAGTCTGCCTCAGACGTGCAACCTTCCTTCCATTCGATTTTTAGTGAAGGCTTGTTCCTGCGGTACAGATGTTCCTGGGGGAGAAACTGTCTGTGGAAGTCAAAGTAGCACGCTTTCCTACCATTTTGCAGATGAAATGCCCGTCTATCATCCATACAAACTGGACACCCTATAACACCAGCGGTACTCCATCTAGATGCCATCCCATAAGTGGGTAGGTCATTCACAGTCAACATCAACGCTGCGTGCATCATGAATGCCTGGTTCGTGGTATTGTCGTGTGCCTGTACACCCACATGCCACAATTGCAACAACTCCTCGATCCACAACTCCAAATACACATCGATTAGGCGTTTCGGATTAGACAGGCAAGGGATCACCATCCTCAGGAACTTTTACTCTGACTTCGTGCACAATTCTCGATGGGAGATTGTACGGTGTAAGTGTAACCGACCAACATGAGTACGTAGAACCATACTACCCCTGCAGCACAAACCCGTGTGTGCATAACTCCAGCCTAATATTGCGGGGATCTAATGCAAAATTAGAATATATCTGGTCGAAATGCCTCCATGCCTCTATATTGGACAGAGGACACATGGAGCCTACCCCGTTTGATGTATGGCATACCATGTCATGTGCTCCGCAGTCACACTCGAAGCATACAACCTCTGCAGTTGGGGAGTAAGCGGTAGGTACCCAAGAACGGCATACAGGGACTTCTTGCGGCAGGGGTCTCACTCCCTAGTCGGCTTGTACACAAAACTTTCAGTAGTTCACATCAATGTCGTCTTTTCAATACAACATGCAGTCGTTTTTACACGCATCAATCTTTTCAACGGGTAAAACCAAATCCCTTATCAACCTCTTCGTACTATAGTAATCTATGGGCAGGCTGTGATCGCAGGACAACATATTATTAGCAATACTTGACGTAAGCTCTCTCAGAAAAATTATTCTCAGCCTTGTTGTTCACCAGCCCAGCAACCGACACCAAGTAAGATTGGGTACAATCGCTCCACAACGGCTGGTCGGCAATGTGCACAACATAAAAAAAGGGTCTAACAGCGCTAACATAATCATAGGCCCCCCACCGTACCACGAACTATGATGGTCATCAGTAGGATAGGACCTCGTACCATCATCAGGCACACCCTCATGGTAAGAAGAAAAATAACCCGACCCGGTTGCATAAAATACCATCCTCTATACCCAATCTATTTGTTGTTCATCACCCCAGTGCGAACTACCCTTCTCATGAGCAATTGGGATTTGCTCCTCCTACACTAGAGGGTGGTCACAACATCAAAGTACTCCTGCACTCTCTTCTTGCTATGCAAAGTCCAATTATAATATTCCGGCATGAACCCTCGCATATCATGAGGTGTTTTGAACCTTCCATCTGTGCACTTCCGACACGGACACCTAATCTTGTCTCCGTCCATATGTCCACGCTGACGCTTTGCCCATTCTATGATAGTCTTAACACCATCCTCAAACTCCAGCGTAAGACCCGCCCTCTCCGGGAGGTTCTTCTTACATCTATCTCCTCAATTGTCTTAACATGATGATCAGTACATACACACACACACACACACACACACACACATATATATATATATATTATATTTCCACATATAAATTAATTATATACTTTGCACTAATAATACTTAACAATCAAACATAAAAATAAGAAAACTATAATAATTAAACTTGACTTTAATTAACAAAAAGTGTTCAAGTTGTTACCTGATTAACCAACTCAAGAGATCACAGTATAAAATGATGCAATTCTAGCTGATAAAGTGTATACGCACAAAAATCAGAGAGAGATCGAGAATGTGTGTGGTTAATTAGAAAAAATGAAATGAGATAAAAACAACATGCCCCCCCCCCCCACATATATTATTTGCACTGGCTTTTGGCCGACTTTTGGGGCTACTAAAATAGCCATTAAAATATAGTTGTTAGACTAAAACAATATTGAAAGGACCTTTGTAACTAATATTTGTATTTGTAGAATAGCCGCACCAATTAAATCGGACGTTAGAATGAGCACATGGTATTACAAATTAGTAACGATTTTCTACACGAGAACTAGAACGAAGATCTCATCTTTTGCTGGGCCATCACATTTTCAACCAGGCGCTCCCAAAAACTGTTGTGACTTTGCAACGGCCAAAATTTTCTACCAGTCTTTCTAACAGTCGTTACGTACTACAATTGTGTAACGGCTTCTTACACGATGTTGGAACGATTTTTTTCCTAGTGCTAGCGGCCGTTACAAATCTAAGTGAGTCATGCCAAAAGGTGTTCCAACATGTAATGACCTATATTTAGTAACGCCTTTACGAACACTACCGTTCCAAATATTTTTGGAACGGCCATTATAACTATTTTGCCGTTACAAAGTGACGAAATTCATTTCACCAGCTACATGACGTGAACAACGGTTATCCCGTTCCAAATCTGTTACAGAAACTGTTACCATTGGAACGGCCAAACAACCAAACAACCAATACAAATCTCACGTTTTTTTTGTGGTGTTACTTAGTCAATGATGCAACAATCAATGATTCTCAATAATTTTGTATATTTTGTAGAAGAAATTTAAAAACTATATATATATTTTTTTTGCATAGAATGAAAATATGAATTATTTGTAAGCTGGACATACGAAAAAATAATATATATTTATTATTAAATTGTATTTGATGAAAAAAATAATACATCATAAACAAGATGTGTTCTTTATAAACTGTATTTGATGAATTTAGTATTTTTAATTACATATTTTGAGAATTTATGGAAAATACCTACTTTATATTAAATCTATTTACTGAATGCTGGAAATAAAAGGAATAAGAAGTGGTAGTTATGCTAAAAAAAAAAAGATAATATATGGATGAATTTAAAATTAAATGTCAAGCCCCGAGTTTAAGACATTACCCAGCTGCATCACTAAATCAAAACAACTTAGTGATACTAAGCCAACAAACTAACTATCTTAAAAGGCCCATAACTTTTATTTTGTTAAAACGAACTACTAAAATCATCAAACAAAATCTTGATACATCCAAGTCAAAAAACACATAACAAGTTTAGCAATTCAAAATGTCCTTAGGAATAAAACTTCTAACGAAGTCACCATTCCCAATATTGTTCTTCGTCTATCCCTTTTTCTAACTCATCTGCAAGACATTATATGTATACGGAATGAGCGACTAATCACTCAATAAATTGGCTTTTCCTTTTATTGGCTTGAGCATGTACAAATACATAATATCATAAAGTCAGTAAAATACGTTTATCAATGGTTTCAATGAAACCGGTACTAGAACAATTAAAAACACTTAAATCACATTCATAGCGTATGATCACACCGAAACCAAAAAGATATCAACTTGCGATGCACTTAATGTGGTTCATACATGGCAAGACCCGTCATTAGTTCGACAAGACGAGATTTCTTGTATGCTTAGAAATATTAAAATCAATTGATTTGATTGATCAATTCCTTAACTTTGATCCCGTTTATGGTGGGTAAGATGTCGTTTTAGCCTACAGGCGAGACCACTTAATGCCAGTAGGCGGGCAGAACATGTTATCCCAGCCATAGCCATGCCTTACTTAACCCCAGGATGTGGGTCAGGAATACTGTCACTATCATAGTAGTGCCCCAATTAACACCAATATGCGGGTCGAAAAAATTTCGAGGCTAGCCCCTAAGCTCAACTTGGTATTGATAAATTTTGAGCAATAATTTAATTCATACTTCTATTAAATCATAAAATAAACTTTTTGCTATTTCAACAATACATACATATGCTAAATGAAAATGAAATATATTTATACACAATGCGAGTACATATATATATATATATATATATATAAATAAGCATGCTCGAATTCAAAGTATATATAACACATATAGGAAAGAGTTCTTTGAGAGAAAAATTATTTGATTTGAGTAAATATTTTCAAAACAAAGAGAATAGAAAGATAAACCTACTTACCTATCTCGATGGTTTGTCCAAGTTAATCGTCTAGTCCAAAAGAGACGTACCCTAAAAAAAATAAGATCATATGTATTATTATTATTATTATTATTTCCTAAGAATTTAGACCAGCTAAATAAGTGGACAATTCCTAAAGTAAATCCAAAATTAATTTATAATCTTGGACGATTTGATTTTTGGAAAGTGAAACAAATCATAAAGACTACTGAAGAGTCTATAGCCCTTGATAATGAGGAAAAAGTAATAAATCTATTAGATGCTATGGATATAAGACTTTATCAAGAAGAATATAAATTTCTTCATATAGGTCTTGTACAAATTGCTTTCACACCTTTAACCTTAGAAGAGTTAGCTGAAAGTTTTTTAGCTGCTTTAAGAGATGCCAGAAATTTAAATTGAAAAAAAAATCTTTAATTGGGATAATACAATCAAGTTTGGCCCATGGGCCTGTATTCTTTAATGTTTAGCCAAATCTACAACTATCACTATCAGATGTAAATATAATAGATGCATCAACACTGAATGCTAAAACGCATGGGTATAATTATGCACCCGGTTCTGAATTGATATTTATATGTTACATAATATATTACAAACTTCTACATACTCAGAGTCCTAATTGTAGGATACAAGGTAATAAATCTTTAGAACAGACAATACTCTTTGAAACTAATTTGTATAATTCCAAAATTAATACTAGAAGACAAATCAAATGGAGTGAAATAGAGTTTCCAGAAAATTGGATAATTGAGAAGGAAGTTCCCATCCTAAGCAATACTGAGAGTAATTACACTAGTATTACTCAATATCCTATTTTCCACCCATTGAAATAATGACTCCATCTAAGGCATCTACTTCTCAAATGAGAGAGAAAAATAGACAAGAAAAATCACATTATGGTAAAGTGGAAGAAATAAGAATTCAGTCAAATAATATTGTAAAAGAAATCTATAAAGACCTTAGAGTAAATGAAGAATTAACTTCAGAAACCGATTTTTGTTTATAAATGATTAATTTATATTTAATCGACTTTGAAACAAAGATCCTATTGGTAGACTATTCGAATCTAATAGATTTTAGCCCTAAATCTCTGCTTAGAAAAGAATTTTTCAAAAAGAATTCTTAGAACAAAGATGGAAAACCATTACTAGTATTACTCAAAATCCAGAAGAAAATGTGAAAGAGAAAACATAATAAACATGATATTTATGAAGTGAGAGAATCCTCTCAATCAGAAGACAATCTGAAGAAATGTCTGATTATCAGGATGAATTAAAAATTATGGAAAATAATTTAGAATATTTATCAACCTCTTTTGAGTTTGATGAAGAGGAGGAGCGCTCTTGTTCATGTAGACAGGGAACAACTGAAGAAAATTCAGATCAAGAGAAGAAAGATGAAAACCATTTAGGGAATGATTTTTTGAAAAGTTTTCCCCAAATGTCCAAAAAATAGTTTATGATCAATTTTATAGAGACTTAACTATAGGAAATAAAAAAATTCTTTTTGTTCCATGGTTTATTACCAAATATTCCGAACAATGCTTAAATATTTTGGAGAGAACATATTTCTTAGATAATAGAAAATTTGTTAATAATGTTTTTCCACCACAACAACCTTTCAAAATGAACTCAAATGATATAGAAGTAAATTTTAAAGTATTTTCAAAATTAATTGAAGATGATACATTAATTATCAGAATAACTCAAATAAACGAGTTAATGAAAAAAACAGAATTATACTAACCTATACTTAAATATTATAGGAGAACAAAATAGAGTTAAATAGTAAAATGGATAAATTTTTTGATTTACAACAAGAAAATTCTAGAAAATCGATAATTGAAGGAACAAAAGAAATCACTGCTAGACCCTCAATTCAACCACCTCCAGAATTGTAGGCTTCCACCTAAAGCCACTAGGAGAGTTAGAAAGTTACTAAAAGCTAGTATGGATCATCCCGGAAGGAGCGCGAACGCGGAAGCGCGATAAATAAAATATGAAAAATAAAACATGCTTAAACCGAAAAGTAAATACACGTTCAAGGGGTGTTCCCTTAAACCTCCCGGGTGTTCAGTGTATCTCATAATCAAAGTAAACATGCAATATCATGGTGGCCATAGGGTGGAAACAAAAAGGAAACTAGATACCTACCCGGTTGTAGTTTTTTATTTGTACCGCTACATGCGTTGTTCCACATTTTGTCACCAAGATTCCAAGTTAGGAACCCTCTAAATCGTCTATGCAATCCTATTGAATCTTGATCCCCGTGCTAGCAAGAAATCAAGAGAAATAGGGAGGACAAATCGACCAAGCGTTATTAATTAACGTGATCAATCCGTCTAGTGTCCACTTGTATCAAAACAAGGAAGTAGGCTTTTCTTGGAGAAAAGAGGAGGAAGGGACGAGAGAGGGAGGGATGGTCGGCGGTGTGTGTTTGTGTGTGTGCTCATATGATGATCACCTTGTGTATGTGTGCATCTATGAGTATTTATAGAAGAGGAATACTCCTATTCCTCTTCAAACTCTAATTAAGAGGCACATATTGACTATGACTTTGACCTAGTCAAATCCTAGTCAATTTAGACTATACTTAGTCAAATTAATCTTGGCCTCCTATCTCTCTTCTTTAATCTCATCCGTCCATCACCTTGATGGAATATTTAAATCCTATTAATTAATCCATACGGCTTTAAATAATTAATAAATAATTATTTTAAGTCAATTTTCTCATTTCTAATAAATCTTATTTATTAGTTAATTTCATTTAATCTAATTAAAGGAAGTAACAATCCAAGAAGAAGGGAACAAATTTAATTTAATTAAATTGTTCCACCTCCCGATTAATTCTCAATTAATCCCTCTGTTACCGGCGGATTGTGTGTGACTCTTTAGGTTCACTCTCAGCTAGACTTGGCCGAATTTTCAATCATCTCATGAAGGGAATTCGTCCGTCACCATGGGGGGCCGTCTAGCAACGGTCCATGGCACTAGAGACTAGGTGAATATTATGGCGTGAACATTTAGGCTCTTCAGTACATTTATCCTTCTGTCTACTATCTCACAGCTATAGTATAAGGTATGGACCTTTAGGACGTCGGTCACCATTCTTGACTTAAGCCTTGGCTCGTCCACACTAAACGTTACAGGGATCCCATCTCTCTGTTCAGTCACTGTGGCCACAGATTTATGGAAGACGAGTCTTAGAATATAAGTGAGACACTACTATCAACCCTTTTGATAGGAGACGGATCCTCTCTTAGGACCTACTGCCCACACTACATATCTTGACTGCACTAGATAGGGCTTATGACAATCGAGTCTTTCAACTCGGTAGCCTCTTGCCAAACCTAAGACACATGTATGGTGTGTATGTGACCACAGTACTCCCTCAAGTCCGAAGATCAAACCCGCACTTTCGGAACCGGGAAGACAAGTCATACCAACCGACCCTACTCAAGGTCTCCTATATGACAATTCCCACGAGTCACCTCAGTCAGCTGGCACCTAGCTAGCTGACCCACTAACATTGCATGGACGACCCTCATCACTTGTCGATGAAATGCGACTGCAATCGCTTAGTGAAAGTCTCAAACGGACTCTCGATACCCTATCTCTAGGTCCTTTGACTTGGAGTGTTTCAGACCAATCCACAGAAACTGATTTCATGACCTGCCATCCTATGCGCAGTCCAGTTTCTTGGATTGACGTTTCGGTCTGTGGGCTTTGCTTGTGCATTGAACAGTTTGTAATATAAAGTAGTAAGTGAACATAAACAAAGTATTTATGCCATATGAATATCACTTTCTTATTCATAATATTTATTAAAACACCAAAACTGTCAGACATAGGTTACATAAGCCCAATCAGATTGGCTTCAATGTCACCTATTCTAACAGTTACTTGATCAAAAATTGAAGGACCTAAAATTAAGTATATTAAGTGGCGATGTGAATATTGAAAACTATAAAGAAAAGTTTTTAGACCAAATAAATAAGTTACAAAAATATACTAGAAAACCCATGCAAATAAAATTTTATTACCCTAGGCCTACACCTCAAGACGTTTTTATGAAGAGCAAGAGATATTAGACTGGAATCGTTATAATGGAAAACAAATTTATCAATGGAATATAGACGGATTTACGCAGGATATACCTAATTCGGTGTTCCAGTGGTGGCTAAATTTGGCTATAGATAATAGAAAAAATAAATAAAAATAATGAATTGGGTACCAAGGTGATATTAATGGTGAAACTCGGGTTGCAGTGAAGGTTTTTGTAATTACTCGTGTACCAAAGTGACATTAATAGCAAAACTAGGGTGCCAAAATACATTTTACTCATTTAAGTAGTTCTAGACTATTTAATAATTCTAATTTTTTTAAACTACCTAAATATATTTTTAAAATTAATAATATTTTCAATTAAAACATAATAAAAAGAAAATAACTGTGAAATATGGTACCGTAAAATTTCTGTCAAAAGATAAAGAAATATTATGCAAAAATAGTACAAAGGCAAAAACACAATGAAATCCATGAGTGGTCATTTTAAATTAAGATAAATAGTATTATAACATATTAGTGGTACACTAAATTTCAATTAAATAATTATAAGTTACATATTTAGGGATCAATCTAGTAATAATAAACTATAAGTTACATATATTTCTGGATCAATTTAGTAATAATAAATTGAATACTGAAGATGAAAATAGCAAAATTGCTAAACAAATAAACCAAAGAGAAATAAGAGATAAGTTCAGAATAACAAATAAAATAAATATTAAGATAAAAATATGTATCCTCTATGAAATTACAAGCACAATGTGTTTTAGGTTAAAGTAAAATCTATACTAGCAATAATAAAATCAAGATACCAAAGGGAAAAAAACATTACAAAGGAAATAGGCTTGCAGAAGCACCCTCCATAACATTGGCTTCCACCGGCATAAACATAATCTTTCCGCAATCTCTTAAAAAAGCGGGTTTAATGCAATTTACCTTTATGTGATATTGCAAATGAACAAATTACCTTCCTATGAAAATGAAATAGTGATTTACCTCCCTAACTTTTTAAAATGAAGCAATTTACCTCCCTGTTTAAGGAGGTAAATTACTTCATTATGAAAAACACGGGGAGGTAAATTGTTTGATTTTAAAAAATAGAGGGAAGTAAATTGCTATTTTATTTTTTATAGGGGTAAATTGCTCATTTGCAATATCATAGACGAATAAATTGCAATTTTTCTCTGAAAAAGCAGACAATTAAACTGTGGACTCCAGATTAAACTGCAAACGTCTACAAGGATGAGAAAATTAAGAAATTCGAGCTATGGATGATCTCATATCAAGAGGTCACACGGCATGTCAAAAGTAACACGGCAGAAGATCCAAGGGCAAAATGCTTTTCTAGTCACGTAAGATTAGGGCATTATTTGTTTTGATACCACAACTTAGGTAGGTGGCTGTTTTCGTCCCATAAGTCCCAAGGCACATGACATTTTGGGACAAAAAAAAACTGAAAAATGTGACATTTTGAGAGCCAAAAAAATTGAAAAACGTGTTTTATGAGACTAAAACAACCACCTAACTAAGTTGTGGTACCAAAATAAACAATAATATAGTATTATGGGATCAAAAATATATTTTTCCTGAAGATCCAAGAAATATTCATCCATTTTCAATTTTACAGAGAAAACGATGAAATTGTAACCATGAAAATTCCTTTGTAAATTAATTATAATGTTCCGATAGTGAAATCACTCCTAAATTGATAGCAAGGTCTAAGTTACATGTTAAAAGCAAATTCAATACGAGAAACTCACCACACAAATTCAAAGTCGACCATACTAACAGATAATTTCCTCTTGTGCTTAATCCAGAGAGTTAGTCGACAACAATCATTGATAATTCTAACTGTAACACCCTTCGATAATAACCAAAGCAACAAGATGCTAGGAGAACCCAACGAACTACTGCTAAGCACAATGAACTAGAAGCAACAAAACTCTATCACTAGAAGAAAATAGTTCAATCGCAATGAAAATTATTAGCATCGAATTAATTGGCAATTACAATTTTCGTTGCTAACTTATATTATTTAAAACAAAAAATTAACTTGCTAATACATTTAGAAACAAAAATTTACTTGCTAATAAATTTAGCAACAAATTTTTTAAAATATATATTAAATAGTGTAGATTAGCAACGAAAATTTTACTTGCTAATTAGCTCGACGCTGATTTTAACATTAAAGTTTTTCATAGCTATTTACCTATTTTCTTATAATGTATGCCAAAATAAAACAATTCGTTATGCTACCAATTTCAGAGGACAACACACCTTAACAACAGTAACATCAACAAGTAAGCAAGAACCAAGGACTTGAACTCTTTGAGGTAAACCATATTACACAGAGACATAAAACCACTGACAATTTCGAAAGTGCACAAGGCAGAAACGCAAAAATATTATTTAAACAAAAATAAGTCAATTAAAACACTCACTTATGAGAATTTTTCAATTATTATGAAATCTGTCTTTAATTCCATTAGAATTTTTCAATTTTGAGACGGAAACAAAACCAAAGTTAATAATTTTTTTTAAATCCATCTTTGAAACCGTCTTAAAATATGTGAATCTGAGACAGAAACTAAGATAGAAAATTAAAAATTATATATTTAAAATTTCGTCTTTGATTCCATCTCAAAATTTGAAATTATAAGACGGGATATTTCTATCTTAAAACTTTTTAATAATTTCACATTAAAGACGGAATCGCAGATGGAATAATTTTTTTATTTTTATTTTCTTAAATATTTTTTGGAATGCTATTTGCTTCAAAATATTTGTAAATTTATTTTATAATTTTAAGACGGAATCTTTTTCCGCCTCTGAAGGGTGAAAATTATTGACGGATATTTTTCCATCTCTGATTTCCGTCTCTAAAGTCGCTCTCTTGTAGTGAAATTGCAAAATAAGCCCCCTCCTACTAACATACGTTAAAGCTAATGGCTAACCATCTTTTTGACCCCACGTGTAGGTGATTTTCACCTAGGTTTTTCGCCGTTAGTTTTAACGTCTATCAGTGTTGGGGCATTTTTTGTAACAGTTTGGTCTACTTTTGCTAAAAATTTAAAATTTCGTAAAATATGAGGTCAAGTTTAAAATGGCGCTAAACTGTGGGATTAGCCTTGCAGTTTTGCCAATCAATTTCACCAACGAACGACTCAATCTAATCGAATTTGAACTAATCCCAAAAGTAATACAGTATACCTTTATAAATTAATACCCGATAAATTAATAACCTCAGTAAAATAATAATTTTTCTCGGTCCCGACTTGGGCCCAAGGTCTAAATTAATAATTTTGATAAATTAATAAGATAATAATTTTTAGGAAGACCATTATTTGAATTTATGGTCCCTTCAATATTATCATTAATAACTCAATAAAATTACAATATAACTAGGACAACTTAGTAAAATTGTTGTTTGCTTCTTCTTAAAATTTAAATCTAGCATGGTATCCTCTCATTTTTGTAAGTTAGCCAAAAAGTACTCAGATGATCGCTTGAGTGTATTCAATATTGTACCTTGGCTAACTTTCAAATAAAAAATTTCATCAATCCATTGTTGCAAATCTTTTTGCGTGCATGTGGAGTGATCTCTCTTATAGTCACATAGTGCTTTACGTATTTGATCTACCATGATTGATTCTTGGATACGTTTTAGATGAAAAGCCATGGTTGATGGTTTTGATTTGGATTGACTAATTAAGAATGTTTGATGTTATTTATATAATGGTTTATTTTCTTACCATACATGAACTTGTATTAAGTTTTAACCAGTACTCACTAGAAAAATATTACTATTGCTTACGATTTTATTAGCTATGGACTAAATCCGTGGTAAATAACTATTATTAACCACAGCTAAATAAAAATCAATGCAAATACTTAACTAATCCACCATGAAAATTATTTTTGTCATGGTTATGAACCGTGCCAAATGCTTTTGCCATGGCTTTTAGCCATGGCAAATACATTAGCCACACTCGTAAAAACCAAGGCTAACAACCGTTGCGTGGCCGTGGTTATTGATTTTTTTACTACGGGTATTTAGTTTTAACCATAGCAATTAGCCATGGTTAAATGTCATATTTCTTCTAGTGATTACGTACTACAATGAACTTTATTCTTTTTAGGGGAATATATTATATTTAATTAGTCACATTGTACGTGAACATTATTCAACAAGTTGATATAATGTATACATTTTATTCATAAAGAATATATAAGGAGGTTCGTTGAATCAAAAAAAATATCTTTAAATTAATAAATTATTAATTTATCTATCAATTACTACTTTTTTTAATTAATAAAATTACGTGGTCCCAACATATTAATTTATAGAGGTTTTACTGTTAGTGTATTCAAGTACTAAAAACAGCTATTGATGGTCTTTTGTTGGCAGTCGAAGAGATAAATTAGAGTCAAACTGAAGATTAGGTGAAAGATTGAGAGAGTAGCTCTACTACTTACTCTCCAACAAATTACGTGAAAATTAGCACAAGCTTAGAGAAAATTGGAGACACCATTTCATGTTCCCACGTGAGTAAATCTCGAAATATACTGATTCTATAAAGTGAAATGCTGGAAATGTCTCTAGCCTTAGAGTGATGCTCTCTCCTTAGTATGGGTGACCTCCCACTGACCGCCGGCATGCCATCTTCTGCAACATCTCACCTATCTCTGATCCTCTCTCATCTCTCAACCAATCTCCTGCTAATCTCTGATTTCTTCTTTCCTCTTTTTCCCTGACCTTTTTTTTCTCTGTTTACAGGATATATTTCAAGGTTGTTCGACACCAACTGGACACTCGTTGACAAGGCCTTCATCTGCTTATTTTCGGGGGGATTTTCTATTGAATTTTGGCATGGACTTGGGCCTGAAACTATCCCTGGCCGAGGAGGAAGATGAAGGAATTACAGTGAGCAGTCTGCAGAACCACGGAAATAGTACCGACTATTCAAATGAACTGGTTCTGATTGGCCGAGTTATCTCTCACCGAAGTACAAATTTTGAAGCCCTTCGAAATATGTTGATCAGCCTTCTTCAACCAGTTAAGGGGGTTACGATACGCCGAATCTCAGAGGAGCCTTTTTGCCTGAAATTCAATCATATTCTGGACAAAAAAAGAGCACTCGAGGAAAGACCTTGGATATTTGATAAGAATCTAATAGTGCTGGAAGCACTGGAGGAGAAGGCAGATCCGACTGCTATTTGCCTTGATTGGTGTCCGTTCACTGTGTTTGTTCATGATTTACCCTTACACCTCCAAACTCGAGACATGGCGGAGCATATTGGGAACAAGCTTGGTCACTTTGTGGACACTGAATTACACGAATATGGTACAAACTGGACGTCTGCATGGAGGATAAAAGTGCTTCTAAACATCTGAAAACCCCTCTTGAGAGCTCTACGGGTGAGAGCTCATAGCGGCGACAGTAAGCGGATCAGTTTCACGTACGCAAAGTTTACAAATTACTGCTACCTATGTGGTATCATTGGTCATATTGCCAGAGTGTGTTCGAAGCGATATGATGAAGGTTTTACGGATCCCTGAGAGTCCACACTCTTTGGCCCTTGGCTCCGAGCATCAAATCAACCACAATTTGGAGCCACCATCCCCGGCAGCCACCGTACTGCATTCTCTTCCTCCCTTCGGCCCCTGTTCAGTTTCCGACATGGGTCGTTGGACCTCACTCATCGTGCCGACAGATTTCGAGGGGTGAATATTTTTGGCGGATTCTCAGGAGCAATTTCGGGACGAAACATGGTAGGAACGCCAGACATTCACACTACGGAAAAGGAAACTTCCATTACGCCTAATAATTTGGATCTGGCCGATAATGAGGGCACTTACCAGAAACATACATCGCAGAGAAGGACGCTGATGCCCTACATGGAAATCTTAGGACTGAAAAGGAATCCACTAACTTTGAGGTTGGAATCTTGGAAATGGATTGTCTGCATGATCCCATTACCCCACTTAAAAATCCAACACCTACCACAGAATCCCTACCAACTATAACCACCGACTCCCTAGACTCACTTACCATAAACAACCCATGAACCCTACACCATGCTGCTGATCTCACCTCCCACTCACTTCGGATACCTACACTCGACCATACCCACGGAGATACCATCCCCATACCCCCTCCTATGCAACCTACGTCCCCAAACAGTAACCCACCTCCCCATACTCATGTTAGCCCCTCACCCATGCAGGATTAGCCACCCTCTCCATACATGCAGAACATACCCTTATCACCCCATGAAAAACACACACAAGCTCCGTCTTGCCTCCCCACTGTAACTACTGTTGAAACCTGTGACACACAGACTGCTACTAGTACCCTAACAGCCACCCTCACCCATCATCCTGAATCTCTCACTGATGTCCCCCTCAATTGCCATGACCCGTTCAACTTAGCCCCTCTTATACACAAGAAAAAAACAAAGCCTACACCATCGCATAAACGAAACACTCCCTCGACCTGTGGCCAACGTAAATCTATAACCAAAAACCAAACACCGACAACCGGGAAATGCATGCTCCCACCTTCTTTCTACCTTCCACCTGAAACCTTGGAGCGATCCAGAAAACGTTTCGCTTATCCCAATCTCTCACTTATGGACGAGGATCCTGACGAGGACTACGTATCGGCAGAGGTTGCTATGCAGCCCCATCGGATATTATGAGTTATATCAGCTGGAATTGCCAGGGCTTGGGGGGTCCCTGGACAATTCGTCACCTACGAGAATTGGTGAAAACTCATAACCCCTCATTGGTCTTCATTATGGAGACAGAGTGTAACAGTAGGAGGATTAAATCTATTAAAAGAGCACTTGATATGTTTGGCTTTGCAGTTGAATCAAAAGGTAAAAGCGGGGGTTTGGCCCTCCTCTGGTGTAAACATGTCTCGGTAGACTTAATAAGTTTCTCAAGATCTCACATTGATACCTGGGTGAGACTGTCGGAGGAAGACGATGCATGGAGATTTACTAGGTTTTATGGCGAGCCGGAAGAATCGTAGACATCTTTCGTGGGATCTGCTTAGACAGTTGAGCCGAGCTTCAAATCTTCCTTGGGTTTGCGCCGGTGATTTTAACGCCATACTAGCCGATTCTGAGAACAAAGGACGCCTCCATACTACGCCAGGGCATATTCGATCGTTTCGGGAGGCTTTGAGCGCTGTCGCGGTTTGACTAATCTTGGCTTCATGGGTTTTCCTTTTACTTGGTCGAATAATCGGGAGGAACCGCATATTGTTTGGAAACGACTGGATAGGATTTGCTCCTCCATTGCTTGAAATGTTCGTTGGCCTGATTCATGTGTTACACATCTTGATCGTATATACTCCGATCACGCACCATTGTTGTTGAGATTCGTCGGCGGCGTCAAGAAAGGCACAGTCACCGCACCCGACCAGTCAGATTTGAGGCGCTCTAGATTAAATCTGACGCCTGCGAGGAAGCCATTTCTAAATTCTGGGACAGTGGGATAGCTTTTGATATGAACGAAAATCTGGTTAGCAAGCTGGAGAACTGTAAACTAGGACTGCTGAGGTAGAGCAAGAAGGCGTTTGGGGACACAAAACAGAAAATTAAGGACATTGAGAATATGATTCCCCACATCCAGCGATCGGAGAACACGGCCTCGTCTCGTCACAGACTCTCAGAGCTTCGCACATCACTTAATAAACTGTTATCGGCCAAAGAAATCAAATGGAAACAAAGGGGTAAAGCCGCTTGGCTAGCCGAGGGTGATCGGAATACTAGTTTCTTCCATGCCAAAGCCTCACAACGATACAAAACCAACCTCATTGAACGGCTGAAGGATGAAATGGGACAGTGGCAGACAGATGAAAGGGCGGTCCAAGGGATTATTCAGAGATATTTCCATACCATCGTCTCATCTGAAAACCCACTCGAAAATGATGTTGATCAAGTGATAAATGTTGTGCCAACTCGAGTGACCGAGGAGATGAACCAACTTCTCTTGGAAGACTATTCTGAAATCGAGGTAAAAAAAAGCTTTATCCCAGATGTTTTCGTTTAAATCTCCTGGCCCCGATGGCATGCCCCACATTTTCTTTCAGCGCTTTTGGAATATTGTTGGACATGCTACTTTATCATGTGTGCTTAACATGCTTAATAATCTTGACATTTCAACTCCTTTGAACTTTACTCACATTGTCCTTATCCCGAAATGTAAGAATCCCGAGACTGTTTCCCAATTCTGCCCTATCAGCTTGTGTAATGTTGACTTTAGACTAGCCAACAAAACCATTGCTAATAGGATTAAACCCCTCCTTGATTCTATTGTTTCCCCGTCCTAATCTGCATTCATACCAGGGAGGCTCATCACTGATAATGTGCTAGTGGCTTTCGAGTTAAATCATTTTCTTAAGACTAAGAGGGGTGGTCGTGAGACTCATGTTGCCATTAAACTTGATATGAGTAAGGTATATGACAGAATTGAGTGGATTTTTCTGGAGAGGATGTTGTCTAGATTAGGTTTCCATCATAGAGTCATGTCTCTTATCATGCGTTCTGTTTCTTCAGTGACATATTCTTTCATGCTCAATCGTGCGCAGTTTGGGTTTCTCCAACCGGAGAGAGGGATTCGTCAAGGGGTCCCTCTCTCCCCTTATCTTTATCCTATGTGCAAAGGCATTGAGTTGTCTTATACAGGAAAATGAGGAAAGAGGGGAGATCCGTGGGGTGGCTGTCGCTCCTCATGCCCCAAGAGTGTCGCGTCTCCTTTCCGCCGACGACACTCTCATCTTTTGCCAAGCATCGGAGTCTGCCATGACAACCATACGGGACATCATTGAGGTATACCGCAAAGCGTCGGGCTAACTAATAAACTTTGACAAATCATAGATCTTCTTCGGTCGAAATGTGCCCCTGGAAACACGAGAACGACTGGCTCCTATATTAGGCATCCGAGTTGATGCTCGACCTTCTAAATACTTGGGGCTGCCCTACCTCATCGGAAGGAACAAAAGGGAGATTTTCAATCATATCCGGGATAGAGTGTGGCAACAATCCGGCGGGTGGAAAGAAAAGCTGCTCTCACAAGGAGGTAAAGAAATTCTAATCAAATCTGTTATCCATGCAATACCCTCATACTGTATGAGTTGCTTCCGGCTACCTATATCTCTGCTAGGTGAAATTGAACGTATCGCCTCAGATTTCTTTTGAGACGATGGTAAGAAGAGCAAAATCCATTGGGCATCTTGGCGGCGTATGTGTCGGTCAAGGAAAGAAGGTGGTATGGGCTTCCGTGAGCTCCACAGTTTTAACCTTGCCATGTTAGCGAAACAAGGATGGCGCATTCTCACGAAACCGGACTTGCTCTTCAGCCGCATCCTCAAGGCACGATATTTCCCGAACGGTAACTTTCTCACAGCACCAAGTTGATATAATGTGTCTTTCACTTGGAGGAGCATCTTGGAAGCACGTCAAGTGGTGCAAGCGGGGTTCCATTGGCGGATTGGCGATGGACGAACGGTCAATATATGGACAGATCCGTGGATACCGAAACCACACACTTTTCAGCCTCTCTCCCTTAGAAACACTTTCCTGCCATCTTTGAGGGTTTCAGATCTATTTGACCACAAACCTGGAAACTGGAATTCCAACCTGATTGGTCTCTTGTTCTGCAGCGAGGATGCGACAACTATTAAATCCATCCCTCTTGGTCGATCCATGGAGCCCGATGCGCATGTATGGCACTTCGACAGGACGGGCAAGTTCACTGTAAAATCGGCCTACCACATTGCGAAGTCCATCCTGGAGGATAGACAAGCGGACAAGGCCGGACAGACAAGCACTAATCCTATGAGTTGGCTTTTCATCTGGAAAACCACCATCCCGAACAAAGTCAAGGTTTTCTGTTGGCGACTCTACAATGATGCTTTACCGACGATGCAAAATCTGATCCGCAGATGATGCTTTATTGAACCTGGCTGCATAACGTGTGGTAATGCACACGAAGATCTTAAGCACGTGTTCCTGGAATGCCCATTTGCTAGACAGGCCTGGGCCCTCTCCAACATCCCATGCCGCGTTTTATCAGACTGGCCCAACTTAGCGAGGGAGTGGTTCTATCGAGTTAGCTGAGAACTGGACCATGCTCAATTCGACTGGTTCGCCATGATATGCTGGAGCTTGTGGGGTAGGAGAAACCGAAAAGCTATGGAAGCCCAAGAGACAGAGCCACTTGCATGCGTTGACGGGGCGATAAAGATAGTACATGACTTCCGAAACGCTATGACCAAACCTACTGTTGGTACACCGCATAAACATCATTGGACCGCACCGAAGATAGATGAAGTGAAAATAAATTTTGATGCTGTCGTGAGACCTTCGATGCCAGGGGCAGGCCTGGGAATCATTGCTAGGGACTTTGCAGGCTGATGCATTGCTTGGCGAACAACTTTTCACCCAGATGTTCAGGAGTCGGAGCATGGAGAGGCCCTTGCTGCACGCTCTGCTATGGAACTTTGTGTCGATTTCGGATAGCCGAAATGTGTTGTTGAAGGAGACTGTATGTCTGTTATCCAGAAGATTGTCGCTCCCCGCGATGATATGTCATCTACTAGCCCAGTCGTCCGTGATATTATTCAGTTAGGCCAGCTTATCAACTCTGTTTCCTATACTTGGATTAAGAGAGATGCAAATGGTGCTGATCATTTGCTTGCTAAAGCAGCAGCTTGTCCAGAGGAGGGTCTTACACTTCCTGCTTTTCTGTTCGATACTTTAAGGGCTGATGCCCAGATGAATAAATAATAGTAATCGAGTTCCCTCTCAAAAAAAAATAAAGTGAAATGCTGATATTATCATTTATGTTTTTTGAGCAATGTACAAGCTCGACCGCAGCACATATGAATAGCATCAAACCTCAGTACCTACTCACAAGCAACAACGAAAACTTGTTTCCCCATATTACTGAGAGAATCGGGTACGGCCCGGGAACGCAACAAAAGCGTAAAAAACGTAAATTTAAAACATAATTTAAACCGGATTCAAAGGGGTGTTCCCTTTGAAGTTCCCGGGCGTTCGGTGTTTGTCAAAGCATAAACAACAAAATAAAAGATGCTAGACATGTGGCTTAAAAGGAGAAGAAGAAAGTTATACAAAAATGTAAAAAGGAAACCAACCTTTGTTCGTTTATGTAGAACGGGTTCGTGCGTTGTTCCTTTCTTTTCTTTCTTCGTTCGTCCACTTGAGAGCTCAACGTAGAACTCCTCTAATGCGTTCCACACCACACTATAGATTTATTTCTACTCTATTGCTAGATAGAAATTAGAAAAAAAGAAGAAGAAATAATTCCAAAGAAAGCACTATCGATTAGTGTACCTTGGAATGTTTTTGTTCAATCTTCTCTAAGAAGTATGAACACTAAAAGAGAGAATTTTCAGAGAGTATTTGGCTAAAAACTCCAACAAAAAGTGAAGCAAGTTAAGTGAATTGTGTCTAGCAAAGTAGTTTTGTGTATGTAGAATGTAGTGTTCAAAAATCACCTACATAAGTAACCTCCAAGGCAACTTCCACATACACACACTTCTAGCACATCCACTACACATGATAGCAAGAGAAAACCACCCACAAATCAGGAAATTTTCGTGCTCATCATGTTCATATGTGGAAGAGTTGAAACTCCTCCTTAACTAGCTTCAACTTGCATGAAAAAATGGACTTGGACCTTCATGGTTTTTGGACTTGTATTTAATCAAATTAAATAAAGTCCAAACATGTATCCATTGGGCACTAATTAATCTAATTAATTTCAATCCAATTGAATCCCAATTATTTATTTAATCCAATTAAATAAACATAAGTCCAAATTAAGAATAATTGATCCAATCAACTATTCTAGCCAAAACCCAATAAATTAATCCAATTAATTTAAAGGTCCTTAGTCCAAAAAATTAACTAATCCAATTAATTAATTCTTGGACCATCCATCAAATGGATTTCTAAATAAATGATCCAATCATTTATTTTCTCTCTTGAATAAATTTAATCCGATTAAATTTATTCGCTTCTTCTAGAATTAATTCCAAATTAACTCCGCCAAATCCAAAGTGATTTGTGTGTGACTCATTAGGTTCACCCTCAGCTAGACTTGGGCTTGTGTCCAACACAATTGATCAATTAAATCCAATTTAATTAATTGTTTTTCCGATTAACCATTAATCAGAAAAACGCCCGTCACCATGGGTGGCCGTCTAGCAACGGTCCATGGCACTAGAGACTAGGTGAATGTTGGCGTGAACATTTCGGCTCCCGAGTTCCATACGCGTACGGTCCTTCCATCATCCGTCTCCCGGTCTAAGTCTAGGGTATGGAATTGGGCGTCGGTTCCCATCCTGGACTAGACAACTATGCTCAGTAACTCGAGGCACGTTTACTCTATCGATCGACGTAGGAAACCATTCCCTACTCGACCAATTGTTGTGGCCACAGACTTATAAGAGTTTAAACTGTCTCAGAGCGCATAGGAGACTCGACTGTCATATACTGACAGGTGACGGATTCTATCTTGGAATCCACCGTCCTCAATACATATTCCGACTGCACTGTATAAGGCTTATGATGAACATATCCTAGATACTGACATCTCTTGCTAGATGCTAGATACAACCATCATATGCATGTGACTGCCATGATTCCTCAAGTTCGAGGACTAATCTCGTACTATCGGAGCCGGGAATGCCAGTCATACCGACCAAGCCTCCAAGGCTTCCATATGACGATTCCCGCGAGTCAGTTCAGTCAGTTGACATCCTTGTTAACTAACCCACTAATATTGCATAGACGTCCAACGTCTGTCGCCGATGAAACACAACACTCATCTAATGAATGCAATCATTAGTGCAAGTCTGTATAGGACTCTTGATGCCCTGTCTCAAGGTCCTCGACTTAGAACGTTTCAGACCTAACCCTTAGAAGTTAGTTTCATAGCTGCCATCCAATGCGCAGCCCAACTACATGGGTTGTTCGTTTGGCCTGTGGGCTTTGTTCTGATGTTAAATGGAATAAACATAAATAGCGAGCACAACAAATGGAACTGCCAAACATGAATACTCACTTTATTCATATAAGAATATTACAATTACAATGACATTGTCAGAAATAGATTGCATCAAGACCAATCTAATTGGCTTTCCGGTCACCTATTCTAACAATCTCCCACTTGACCCTAAAGCCAATCACTCATGACCCTCAAACCCATCTTCCCAAGATGCTGGCTTGGTCAGCGGATCTGCCGTATTTTCTGCCGATGTGACTCGGTCTATCCGAACGTCACCTCTTCCCACCATCTCTCTAAGCAGATGGTAGCGTCTAAGAATGTGTTTGGATCGGTGATGAGATCTCGGTTCCTTCGCTTGCGCTATAGCCCCGTTGTTATCACAGAAGATAACTATTGGCTCGGCAATGCTAGGCACTACACCCAACTCTTGGATGTAGTTTTTCATCCAAACCGCCTCCTTAGCTGCTTCCGAAGCCGCTATGTACTCAGCTTCCGTGGTGGAATCAGCTGTAGTATCCTGCTTGGAACTTTTCCAAGCCACCACACCACCATTCAGCCTGAATACAAACCCAGATTGAGACTTGGCATCATCCTCATTAGACTGGAAGCTAGCATCGCTGTAGCCTTCCAAAATCAACTCTCCACCACCGTAAACCAAGAACATATCTTTAGTCCTTCTCAGGTACTTAAGAATGGTCTTGACTGCAGTCCAGTGAGCCTCTCCGGCACAAGCCTGATATCTGCTCGTAACGCTCAAAGCGAAAGCAATATCGGGCCTTGTGCACTGCACAGCATACTGTATGCTGCCTACGGCTGAAGCATAGGGGATGTCCAACATCCTTCTAACTTCCTCATCAGTCTTAGGAGACTGCTTCTTGGATAGTTTAACCCCATGCCTCATAGGAAGGAATCCTCGTTTGGAGTTTTCCATCTTGAATCTCTTTCAAGACTTTCTCAACATACGAGGTTTGGGTCATTCCTAACATCCTTTTAGATCTATCCCGGATAATCTTGATGCCTAGGATGTAGGAAGCATCACCCAAATCCTTCATGGAGAATTGTGTGGACAACCATGCTTTAGTGTCACCTAACATCTTTACATCATTCCCAATGAGTAAGATGTCGTCCACATAAAGCACTAGGAACGCAACTGAGCTCCCACTGACCTTCTTGTATACACAAGGGTCAAACTCGTTCTTGATGAAATCATAACCCCGTATGACTTCATCAAAATGGATATTCCAACTTCGGGAAGCTTGTTTGAGACCATAGATGGACCTTTGGAGATGGCAGACCTTCTGCTCTTCCCCAACAGATGTGAAACCCTCCGGCTGATCCATATAGATCTCTTCCTCAACAAATCCATTAAGGAAGGCCGTTTTCACGTCCATCTGCCATATTTCATAGTCATACCATGCAGCTATGGCAAGCATAATCCGAATGGACTTAGCCATGGCTATAGGCGAATAGGTTTCCTCAAAATCGACCCCAGGCCGCTGAGTATAACCTTTTGCCACAAGCCTGGCCTTGAAGGTAGTCACCTCCCCGTCAGCTCCAAACTTACGTTTGTAGACTCATTTACACCTGACGGGCTTGACACCCTTGGGTGGATCTACTAAGGTCCAAACCTTGTTTGAACTCATAGAGTCCATTTCGGATTTCATGGCCTCAATCCATTTTCCCGAATCAATGTCCGACATTGCTTCTCCGTAGGTCTTTAGATCATTGTCCAACTGACCGGTCACACCCAAAAACCCATACCTATCAGGTTGATGGGAAACTCTAGTCGACCTTCGGATGACAGGAATATCGTCAGTGGGAACTACAGGTGCAGATGATGTCGTTGCATCCGTTTGAGGTATTGCCTCACTTGATTCCTCAAGGAGTAATTCCTCACGACGGGTATCCGTTGGAAAACCCTTTTCCAGAAACACTGCGTTTCTCGAGACAAAAACCTTTTGCTCGGAAGGATCACAAAAATAATACCCCGCAGTTTCCTTAGGATAACCCACGAACCTGCACAAACTAGACCTGGAGTCCAGTTTATCTCCCACTAGTCTCTTGACGTATGCAGGGCTACCCCACACTCTCAAGTACTTGTAGGAAGCAGGCTTGCCATGCCATATCTGATATGGCGTCTGGGCCACAGTCTTAGAAGGCGCCATGTTTAATAACTTGGCTACCGTCTCAAGAGCATAACCCCAGAAGGATAAGGGCAGTTCAGTAAAACTCATCATGGATCGAACCATGTCCAACAAGGTTCGATTCCTTCTTTCAGAGACGCCGTTCAGTTGTGGCGTTCCGGGAGGAGTCCACTGAGAGAGAATCCCATTCTCTTTTAAGTAATCCAAGAATTCCCCACTCAAATACTCACCACCTCGGTCCGACCGAAAGACTTTAACTTTGCGACCAGTTTGGTTTTCAACTTCAAGCCTGAACTCTTTAAACCCTCCAAAGGCCTCAGACTTGTACCTCATAAGGTAAACATAACCATACCGTGAGTGGTCATCGGTAAAAGTTATGAAGTAAGAAAACCCTCTTCTGGCCTGTGTATTTAGTGGCCCACAGACATCTGAATGGATCAAATCCAACAGACCACTGGCAAGCATGCTTTGTCCAACAAAGGGCTTCTTGGTCATTTTCCCTTTTAGACAAGACTCGCAGGCCGGTAGATGGTCCAAATCATCTATTTCTAGACTCTTTGAGTCCACCAACCTCCTAATCCTGTTTTGAGAGATGTGACCTAGCCTTGCATGCCAAATCTGTGTGTTTTCTTGATTATCCATTTTCCGTTTGTTTTGAGCAGTCATGATCAAATCACGCTGTTGAAGAATATAAAGACCATTATGAAGTTTACCTAGCAGATGTGAAGAACCATTCTTCATCAAATAAAAACAATTTTTATTGATCATGAAATCAAAACCAGCATTGTCCACCAACGGTATTAAAATGATATTCTTGATCATGCTAGGTACATAATAGCAATCTTTTAATTCTATCCTAACTTGATCACTAACAACTAAGTGGACTAGACCTACAGCTTCAGCAGCAATAGCCTTGCCATCACCAAACCTCAGCACGACCTCGTCCCTACTTAGCTTTCTGCTTCTTTCCAGCACCTGCAAATCATTGCAGATGTGAGCTCCACAACCGGTATCCAATACCCAAGAAGCAGAATTAGTAATCATGTTAACCTCAATAATAAATATACCTTGATTGGAGAGGAGCTTGGGGCAGTCCCTCTTCCAATGCCCTCTTCCATGGCAATGCATGCAAACATCATTTGCCCTCGATTGTTGCGGTCCAACCTTTCCCTTTCCTTTGCCCATCCCCACTGGGGCAACAGGAGCGCTCTGAGCGCTAGCAGCGGCTTCTGCCTTTCCCTTCTTCCTCTTCCAGCGTCCGACCCTCTTGCCTTTCGCCTTAGAGGTCGAAGCCTCCCCAACCAGTATCGCCGGCGCAGACCTTTTGGTCGTTGCTTCGAACTGGGTCAACATGTTAATCAACTCGTGTATGGACTTCTCAAGCCTATTCATGTTGTAATTCACGACAAAAGGGTCGTAAGAGGGAGGAAGAGACTGTAGGATCACATCTATATATGTATCATTATCAAGCCCAACTTTGAGATCCTCGAGCTTTTCCACAAGGGAAAGCATCTTGATCCCATGTTCATGTACAGAGGATCCTTCAGTCATCTTGGTGCCGAAAAATGCTTTTGTGGCGGCATATCTAATATGCCTATCCGGAACCGCATACATATCCTGTAAGCGGAGCATTATCGCGTTGGCATGGTCCAGCCTATCATACTGCTTCTGGATCTCATTGGTCATGGATGCCAGTATGATGCTGCGTACCTTGCGGTCATCCTCATGCCATTTTTCGAACGTCAAATGCTCTTCTGGCGAGGAACCTTCCGGCAAGGTTACGGGAAATGGCTTATCCAGAACATAAGCCTGGTTTTCGTAATCGAGGACAATCCTCAGATTACGCAGCCAATCGTTGTAGTTCGTTCCATTAAACTTATTAGTCTCCATAATCATAGATAACAGGTTCTTAGACATTTACATTCAAAATGTAAAGCAGAAATTAGCAAACAAATTGTAATATTAATTCAAGTTTATGACATGGTCTTTAGTCATTAACCCTCCCACTATTTCTACGAAAGCCCACCACTCTCAAGTGGGGTTTCGGGAAACCATTTCCTAGTGGGCTTGGGATCCACAAACACAATTCTCCATGCCCCGCTTTTACGATCCACATAGAAAAAGCTTTGTGGGAGGTATCCAATACCATTCTCATCCAATAAGATTTTCAAGATATTTTGCCTCACCTCTTTCACATGATTCCGAGGACTCCAAGCGAATCATGTTACTTCGGCGTTAGGCCCGACCCATCAACCAAATCATATCTCAACTGTCGCCCCCCACGACTCGTGAGACAGGGAAACAAGAGCATATTCCTTTGTTTGTAACAATAATGCAGCTTTCTTTCATTCCAAAACGTGCCACGACTCGTGAGACCACGCTTTAGAGGAAAGTAGCTTCCTCATTACATTATTACGGATGGAAGGCTTGGAATAATCAAACCATTTGATTTAATTCCATTTTGGGCCTAATATTTACTTGGACCATCCAAGTGAGAGTTCATCATTTTATTAAGACCGAGACCTCATCATTGTTAGTATTTTGCATGCTCAAGATTTATACATATAATGTAATAAGATGCATTCCAAACACACCATACATCAAAGCATAAAAAACTTAAGCACATGCAAAGTAAGCCTAGCACGCCCCTGTTAGGATGATCACAAGCCCATTCCTATGTGATCCACTAAGCCCGCAGTGGATCTATGGTCAAACTAGGGTAGACCTACACTATTCCAATATTTACATCCCATTATCATTCTAATAGGGCCTTGTAAAAATTCCTCCTTTGTTCTTCTTGATCTTCCATCATGGGCTCCATCCACCGGACCTTCATCTCCTTGGAAGCTTACAATTAATAAATTAAATCCTCACAATCTAATCTACTCTCATTACAACTTAAAAGAAACCCCAATCATAAGTCGGGGGAGTACATTAATAGAGAGGAAGAAAGCCTTATTATTCCAAGGCTAAAAACGATCGAGAGAAGAAAAACAAAGAGGCACGCAGGCCTCACCCAACAATAAATTAAACCATACATAGGCTAAAAAAAGGGCTAGTGATCATCCTTATTGTTTATCAAATAAACAACAACAACAAAGCACATTTACATCAAATATAAATATGCCATCACATAAATACATACCATGTATTTATAACAAGATATCCAATATCTAACCATAAACATAATTAAGTGCAGAAAATAATATATTAATAATGCAATTGAAAAAACGAATATCACCCATACATCCAATGTATAAACCATTTTAGTTTGGAAACCATTTCCAAAATAATCTAAGGCATCAAAAATAATTCTAGAAAAATCCAATTTAACTAAAATTAAAATATGCCAAAATTACTCACATTCAGAAAACAGCAGAAATCAGAAAATTGAAATTTTCACGAAAAACGATGCAAAATGGCCCAAACGTCCCAGACCGGCCGACGGCCGGCCGCAGTGCACAGCGCCTGCGCTGCCCGCCAGCACGCACGGCCAGCGGGCGTGCCCGGCCTGCGCGCCTGCTGGCCCAGTGACCGCCGGCAGGCAGCAGCAAGCAGACGGCTGCTGAACGTTTTCTAATTTTTTTTTTTTTATATCTGCTGTAAAACTGAAATATAAACATGCATTTACAGAAAATCAAATTCTCATAAAATGCATAGATATCCATAATTTCAAAAGCAAAATTAACACATATTTTCATACATATAATCATGCTAGAAAAAACCGTAAAACATGCTTTCCAAAAGCATTTTAAACACGTTCAACTTGCTTAACACATTATAACATGTAAATCCTTAAAGCCACAACACCGAACCGGGCTCTGATACCACTGAGAGAATCGGGTACGGCCCGGGAACGCAACGGAAGCTTAAAAAACGTAAATTTAAGACATAATTTAAACCGGATTCAAAGGGGTGTTCCCTTTGAAGTTCCCGGACGTTCGGTGTTTGTCAAAGCATAAACAACAAAATAAAACATGCTAGACATGTGGCTTAAAAGGAGAAGAAGAAAGTTATACAAAAATGTAAAAAGGAAACCAACCTTTGTTCGTTTATGTAGAACGGGTTCGTGCGTTGTTCCTTTCTTTTCTTTCTTCGTTCGTCCACTTGAGAGCTCAACGTAGAACTCCTCTAATGCGTTCCACACCACACTATAGATTTATTTCTACTCTATTGCTAGATAGAAATTAGAAACAAAGAAGAAGAAACAATTCCAAAGAACGCACTATCGATTTGTGTACCTTGGAATATTTTTGTTCAATCTTCTCTAAGAAGTATGAACACTAAAAGAGAAAATTTTCAGAGAGTATTTGGCTAAAAACTCCAGCAAAAAGTAAAGCAAGTTAAGTGAATTGTGTCTAGCAAAGTAGTTTTGTGTATGTAGAATGTAGTGTTCAAAAATCACCTACATAAGTAACCTCCAAGGCAACTTCCACATACACACACTTCTAGCACATCCACTATACATGATAGCAAGAGAAAACCACCCACAAATCAGGAAATTTTCGTGCTCATCATGTTCATATGTGCAAGAGTTGAAACTCCTCCTTAACTAGCTTCAACTTGCATGAAAAAATGGACTTGGACCTTCATGGTTTTTGGACTTGTATTTAATCAAATTAAATAAAGTCCAAACATGTATCCATTGGGCACTAATTAATCTAATTAATTTCAATCCAATTGAATCCCAATTATTTATTTAATCCAATTAAATAAACATAAGTCCAAATTAAGAATAATTGATCCAATCAACTATTCTAGCCAAAACCCAATAAATTAATCCAATTAATTTAAAGGTCCTTAGTCCAAAAAATTAACTAATCCAATTAATTAATTCTTGGACCATCCATCAAATGGATTTCTAAATAAATGATCAAATTATTTATTTTCTCTCTTGAATAAATTTAATCCGATTAAATTTATTCGCTTCTTCTAGAATTAATTCCAAATTAACTCCGCCAAATCCAAAGTGATTTGTGTGTGACTCATTAGGTTCACCCTCAGCTAGACTTGGGCTTGTGTCCAACACAATTGATCAATTAAATCCAATTTAATTAATTGTTTTTCCGATTAACCATTAATCAGAAAAAACGCCCGTCACCATGGGTGGCCGTCTAGCAACGGTCCATGGCACTAGAGACTAGGTGAATGTTGGCGTGAACATTTCGGCTCCCGAGTTCCATACGCGTACGGTCCTTCCATCATCCGTCTCCCGGTCTAAGTCTAGGGTATGGAATTGGGCGTCGGTTCCCATCCTGGACTAGACAACTATGCTCAGTAACTCGAGGCACGTTTACTCTATCGATCGACGTAGGAAACCATTCCCTACTCGACCAATTGTTGTGGCCACAGACTTATAAGAGTTTAAACTGTCTCAGAGCGCATAGGAGACTCGACTGTCATATACTGACAGGTGACGGATTCTATCTTGGAATCCACCGTCCTCAATACATATTCCGACTGCACTGTATAAGGCTTATGATGAACATATCCTAGATACTGACATCTCTTGCTAGATGCTAGATACAACCATCATATGCATGTGACTGCCATGATTCCTCAAGTTCGAGGACTAATCTCGTACTATCGGAGCCGGGAATGCCAGTCATACCGACCAAGCCTCCAAGGCTTCCATATGACGATTCCCGCGAGTCAGTTCAGTCAGTTGACATCCTTGTCAACTAACCCACTAATATTGCATAGACGTCCAACGTCTGTCGCCGATGAAACACAGCACTCATCTAATGAATGCAATCATTAGTGCAAGTCTGTATAGGACTCTTGATGCCCTGTCTCAAGGTCCTCGACTTGGAACGTTTCAGACCTAACCCTTAGAAGTTAGTTTCATAGCTGCCATCCAATGCGCAGCCCAACTACATGGGTTGTTCGTTTGGCCTGTGGGCTTTGTTCTGATGTTAAATGGAATAAACATAAATAGCGAGCACAACAAATGGAACTGCCAAACATGAATACTCACTTTATTCATATAAAAATATTACAATTACAATAACATTGTCAGAAATAGATTGCATCAAGACCAATCTAATTGGCTTTCCGGTCACCCTATTCTAACAATTACGACCAGAGAATAGCCTTATGAGGGTGCTCAGCGCGTTTCAAGGCCTTCGGCTATGTTTTCCACATAAGTAATTTTCCCTTCTTTTATGAGTGGTAGAACCGTATCCAGAAACTTGGAACAACGGTGGTAGTAATCGAAAACTACAAATCCTTCCATGCAGATTCGTTTTGTGACAACGTTAAATAAGTTTTTCACACTTTCAAGCTCCGCAAGGTTGTACTGTGAGATCATCCCACATGCAGATATACGACCATGGAATCTCATGTTGAGAAGCACTGCGTCAAGCATCTTTCCTCCGATGTTTTCAAAGTATATATCGATGCCATTAGGGAAGTACCTAATCAAAACGACAACAACATGAGCATGTTGTACAACTAATAAGGATTCAAGTTGCACAGTGGGCCCGGCCAATTCATGAGCGGCACGAATCAACCTGGAAAGTCCTGATCCAAGATCGACCCAGTACCATTTATGGCCAGTCTTAGGATGATTCTGGGCATTTAAATTGGCCCAATCAGGTCCATTTTTAAATTCAACTCTGGCCATGGACCAGCCTTATCGAGGCTCGAATAAAAAGCCAAGAATAATGTTTCAAATAAATTTGAACAAAATAAAGAGTATTAATGAATTAATGTACTATAAGTTTAAAAGTAAACCAATTGAGATAAAAATTTGAGTTTCAGAAATTTTAATAATTTACTAGTATAGTCAACTTAAAAGAATAAAATTAAATTATATTTCATGCATTATTAAAAAAGATTGGCCAATTGGGCCGACCTACTAGTTGGGACCAGGCCTGGCCCAAGACCAGGCAGTCCTGGGCCACTGGGTTGGGCCGGTCCTATGAATTGAAAATGAGAATATGTTTGGCCACTACAATGTCAAATCAATATAATTTCAATGAGATTATGTATAAATAAAAATATTTTTTACTTCAATTATTGTTTCAAAAACTGAAAATGAAAACATAAAAAAACGAGCTAACCTTTTCGAAGTTGCATTCAAATCGCGTTCGTCTTCATAGATAAATGCATCATCAAACCCAAATTTGTTCTTCAAAAGATCCACCTTCAAGACAAAGAAGATAGAAAGTAAAAAAATCAAGCATACATCGTGAAAGAATTTGCAACTTTTGTCATACTGAATACACCATAATAATCACAAGGTAGACAACAAAGAAATCAATAAAGGGGAGATTGCAATTTTTGTTCCCTATGTTAGGACCTTTCTCAATTTAGTATAATTTGTTATGATTTTCTCACACTGCATTCTATAAATTAAAAATGTTCTCAATTTCAATCTTCACATGCAATTTTCGTCCAATAATTAACGAAAAATACTGATGGCTCAAATATGAGCTAAAATAGCTCGTTCTTGGGTATAGCTCTTGGGTTTGAGTGGAGTGGACTTCAATCTGTACAAATCGGAAAAGAGGACATGCAAAAAAAGCGTTAGCACTTTGATGCTTAAGTTAGTAAGCCATTATGAAATAATAAGCTTGAGTATAATGAGAAAATAATAAGAATTCGTGTAAAGTGAGCATGAAATATGCTTAGTGCAAATTGAGAGAAGAATTCTAGAGCTTAGAGTGGAAAAAAAAAAACGTATTGAATCAACCAATGGGACTAGTATTTATAGGGGAGGTTCCTTGAGTAGGAAGGACTCTTGAGGGTCTGGACTCTTGGAGGGTTAGTTACCGATCTCCCCAAAGTCCAACAGAAAATGGCCTCCTAGAAGATAGGAGTTGGTTGAGGGGGTCTTGCATAGATAAGGATGGGGCTTGGGATAATCCTTATCCGAACTTCCCAACATGGTCGTGCCTCCCTTTGTGGGCCTTTCGTTCAGGGGCCTGACCGGGCCCCCCATTTCTTGTTTGGGCTTTGTCTTGAATCTATCCGGGGGAGGGGGTTCTGCTCCTTCTCTTGGGTTGGACCAAGGTTTCCCTTGTGCCATGTTCGAGGGATAGTTGGGCCTTCCAATTGGGTTGTGTCTCTCCTTTTGATTTTGAATGGACTTTCTTCCACCTCTGAGCTTTGTGCTTAGGCTAAGCAATTTAATGCATACCAGGCTCTATTAATTATTGGACGAAAATGCACGTGGGAACTAAAATTGAAATTTTTTTTAACAAATCATATCTAATATGAGAAAATCACAAAAAAATAAGACTAAATTCAAAAAAGCCTTAACATATGGAACCAAAAATACAATTTCGAATAAAGCTAATTGAAAAAGGAAAACAAGAATTTTATGGAAAAAATAACTAAACTGATTTCTCAATTATAGATCATCTAAGCAACAAGTTACTTATTCCTACTAGTTTCAGAAACTTTTTTTGTCCCGTGACATCATATAGTATTTTCTACCTCAAAGTTTTCAACATCAGGATGTTCAGCTTCATCATGATTATTTCAGGAATAGTTTGTAGTAGCTGGTGAGTGCACATAGCATACGTGAAATTGAAAGATTGGAATATCATAGGATTAAATGTTATTTTGATACCTTAATTTAGAAATTTGATGTTTTCGTAATTTTAACTTTATAAGCATTTTCATTCTGCATTTTTTTTAATTTTAGAGATTCATTCCTTTTTTTTCACCAAAGTTCACCTCCACCGATAAGAAGGATAAACGTCGACTATTAAAAGGACTGAAATCACGAACATTAAATGATGTAGGACCAAAATGATATCTTAAAAAGTTAAAGGACAAAAATGTTGAAAAAAACATGAGCCAATAGGAATAGTGACCCAATTTTAAAATCTCAAGTGATTTTCAATGAGAAAGGTGAACTCCAATGAAAAAGGACTGAAATTACAAAAATAGAAAGACGTAGAACTAAAATGATATCCTAAGAGGCTAAAGGACTAAAACGACAAATGAAGAAACAAAAATGCATGTAAGCCTAATATCATAGATAACAAAATCAGAAACCTTATCCTTGCTCCCTGCACTTCCAAAGACATAACAACCCGACAACTTTGTGAATTGCCCGACAAGCTGACCAATAGCTCCAGATGCAGCAGAAATGAAGATAGTTTCCCCTTGTTTAGGAGAGCATATACTCATAAAAACCAAATAAGCAGTAGCACCAGACATACCTTTATCAGATGAGCAACCAATCAGTTCAAAAGTAAGAAGGGTAAATTACATCTACCTTCCGTGAAGTTTGATATAATTACAAATATCCTCTTGTTGTTTGAAAATTATAAATACTCCCTCAAAGAGCATTTTTCGTTCCACATAATCTTAGAGTTAGTACACTTTTCGTTTCCTTTATTATGAGATTCTCATTAATAGTCCCACAAGTTACAAAATAAAATAATCTCATTTTTAGTCTTTTCATCAGATTTCATTCGTTTTTGGATAGAAAATGCCACGTGACCGTTATCTAGAAGGTTGAAGAGTAAACAAAACGTAGGCTTTTCCTTCAAAATACTAACGGATCTGATAAAAAGAAGAAAGCTTAGATTTCTTTTGTAACTTACGGGATCATTAATAAGAATTCTATAATTAATAGGACGAAAAACTTGCAAGGAACTCACCAAGAAGTCTAGTATATAGGAGAGTGGCATATCTGTATGCTGAATTTTAGAAAGATCCTCTGTAGATTTAATAAGGCTATACTCTTCCCATCCAGTAAGACCCCAAACCAAGTCCCCCTTCTTGAAATTTGCATCAGAAGAATCCACAATTCTAGCCAGTCCATATCCCCTTATAGCCTGTGTAATGCAAATAAAAAATGGAGAACATCAGCCATAATGTAAAGGAATATTTACATTTATTCCCACTGATTTATCATCCGTTTATATAAATTATTCATATATTTTACATAATAAGCAATGGTAGCATGTATAATGAGGACTTTTTGAGAGTGTATGTGTAATTTTTTAAAAAATAGAGGGGATTTGTGTAAATGATGTTGACAATATTAGTAAGTGTGAATTATCAAAAAATAGAACTGATTTGTGCAAAGGGGATGTAAATATAAGGGGAAAAAAAAATTTGTATACTAACTTGGCTCTCGTTCAATTTTAGTACACTAACTTTGGTAATTATCATATTTAATACATTATGTTGCAATTTTACTTCAATTAAGTCCAATTGACCGGAATTTTCTGACGTGGCCAATTTTTGCTTACGTGTCCGGCGAAATTAACCACGTCAGCACATGACGTGGCCAGCAACTGACGTGGGTGGATGACTTGGATGTATTTTCTTCCATAAGGATGAATTTTAGTACACTAACTTTAGCATGGTTTAATTTTAGTCCAATAACATTGAATGGGGTGAAATTTAAGTCCCCTGACATTGTATCTAGGGGTGTCACTGCCCATTTATATTCATATTATAAAAAAATTAAATATAAGTATACCACTGAAAACGGTACACTTATATATTTATAATTGGTCGCTAGTTGCGAGCTGCACTCACGATCAACCCTCAATTTTGTTTAAATTTATTAATTCGTTATAATTATTAGTTAAAGTTAAAATAATAATCATTAATAGTTAATTACATATAATTAATTAATAATAATTTGATAATTGTTAATATAGCTATTAAATTAATTAATTAAAGAATAATAAATTTAATAATATAGTTATTAATATTAATTAATTTGATATATATATATTGATTATTAAAAATTTGACAATATAGTTGTTAATCATAATTTGAAAAATAGATAATTATATATTTCATAATTATTAATAATTTGATAATATATTTGTTAATTATTTATAATTATTAATAGAGTTGATATTATTATAGCCGAGATCTTTTCCTTTTCACACTTATCAGTTCAGTTGGATCATCTATTTTTTAAACTATGATTAATAACTATATTATCGAATGTTTAACAATTAATCTATATCAAAATAATTAATATTAACAACTATATTATCAAATTAATTAAAATGATCTTAATAATATTATATTTTGTACGAAAAAAATAAAAGTATTATATTATTATTATAATTATTATTCTGTACTTAAATTTCACCTCATTCAAAGTTATTGGACTAAAATTAAATCATGCTAAAGTTGGTGTACTAAAATGCATCCTTATAAAAGAAAATACATCCAAGTCATCCCGCCACGTCAGCCGCCTGCCACGTCATGTACTGACGTGGTTAATTTCGCCGGACACGTTAGCAAAAATTGGCCACGTCAGCAAAATTCCGGTCAATTGACGGGAAAATTGGAACAAAAACCCTCAATTGGACTTAATTGAAGCAAAATTGCAACATAAATGTATAAAATTTGATAATTACCAAAGTTAGTATATTAAAATTGAAGGAGAGCCAAGTTAGTGTACTAAAAAAAGTTTTTTCCATAAATATAAGGGTAAATTACATTAACACCCCCCCAGGTTATGCCCAATTACACAAACACCCCCTGTCTTTTGCGAAATTACAACTACACCCCCTAAGGGGTGTTAGTGTAATGTTATTCAGGGGGTATTAGTGTAAGCTTTGCCTTTGAATAGGGGGTGTAGTTGTAATACAATTATAAACTTAGGGGGTGTAGCTGTAATTTCACAAAAGATAGAGGATGTTTGTGTAATTAGACCTAACTTCAGGGGGTGTCAATGTAATTTTCCCTAAATATAATTATCCTTAATGTAAATAAGCAACTAAGGAAATTAGTTAGCTCACATCAATGTCAGATTAAGAGGGTGTTTGGCTCAACTTATTTGAAACATCTTATAAGTTCCTACGTCTTATAAGATGATTTAAGAGTTCACAATGTTGAAGCTCATTTTAAAAGTAAGCTCTTATAGTGTTCGGATAAATAATATCAAAGCTTATATGATGTTAGAGTGTTTGACATAATAACCTCTGCTTGCTATAATAATGACTGAACAAGCTATCAAACTATTAGAATTTAAGATTATACAACTAAATAATTTTAATTTGAGGGAAGAACGTCAATTATATGAAGAGTAAAATTGAAATGCTAACATAAATATGAATGTGCTTTTGTTTATTGGATGGTAAGATAAAGAGTTTATAAGACATTTAAAAAAAAAAGAAAAAACTTTGCTCAAGTTATATTTTTTTTAAAGAGCCTATAAGATTAAAAATATCTTATTTTAAGATCTTATAAACTCTTTGAAAAAGGTTTCGCTAAACCCTTTACAAGAATTTATAAGCTCTCTAACATCTTATAAGATGTTTTGAGTATCTTATAAGTTTATCCAAACACCCTCTAAGTTTTTTCTCGGAAAATGGTGGCTATAAGTAGTACCATACATGATAGTATATTTCTCGATAAATAACCTACATTTTACATGTAAGACCTATTGCTCGTTCATCTGAGGATACTTATTTTTGGTCCATTTTTTCATCATATTTGGAAAAGATAGGTTTTACTTTCTATAAGGAGACTTCAATTCCAAAATAGATTTTAAGTCTATTGTTGAATTCATCATAAAATTTAGACATGGCAGTGGGGCGGGATGTGTCATACTCGAGACCCGCTCAACTTCAGTCCAAACTTATCGGGTTGGGTATGACCCGTTTGGCTCGATTCTCTCTTTCTCTCTTGTGTTAATTGAAATAATATTTGGTGCGACTGATCAATTACAATTTTTAAATTTACGGAAACACAAAATTCTTGATTTCTTAGTTTATTTATTTGTTAAAAATATGGGTTCGTGGCGACTTGAATTATGCATCATATAAGTTGTAATTCATTTGTTCTTGAAAAGTATTTTTATATTTTTAAGGGATTAAAGGGAATTAGAAAATATTATTAATATAATTTATAATTCTATTATAAACATTATCTATTAAAATATATAAAAAAAAAAATTACAACATATCAGGGCAGATTTGCATGAACTGGAGACCCGCCTAATCGTCCTGACGCCAAACAAGTCTTACTTTTGGGAACCCGCTATCCACCCCGCTTTTTGCCCTGAATCTGGCCTATCGGGGCGGATTTTGGGTATGTAGGGGTTCAAAAGATTCGGACCCACTGGCAAGCCTACATACAACCTACCTTTTAGGCATAGGAACCTAAGTACATTAAATGGTGAGTATGTTTACTTGCCCCTAATCAACATACATATCGGGAAAAAATATTTTTTAGAATTAGTGATATTCAATTCATATTTCTCTTTTATGTGTTGCATTCTTATGGAGTATGTTCTTAATTAAAAGATACCTCAACTAAAAGATAGTAAAAAAACTATTACAATATTTAGGTAAAAGTTCTAGAACCCCTCAAAATAAATTACTGTACATAAAAAAATTCTTCTAAATAGTTTTAGTGAAAAAAAACCCATTTCATTCCAAAAAACTTAATTAAATATCAACTCCAAAATTTTAGCTTTATTAAATTAAAAATCATCATTGCCAAAAATTCCCAATCATTTCTCTGAATATTTTGGAGAATTATAGACAATTGTAGTTTTAAACTGAATGAACTATATAAAATGTCTAAAATTAACAAAGTTAAAATATTAAATTTAAAAAAGGTTTTAGTGCAAATAAATAATAGGATAAATTACAGTGACACCCCCTAAAGTTAGGGCAACGTACACAAATACCCCTTGTTTTTTGTAAAATTACGATTACACCCCTTGAGGTTATAGTTGCATTACAACTACACCCCTATTCAAAGTCAAAGCTTACACTAATACGCCCTGAAAATTATTACAGTAACACCCCTTAGGGTGTTGAGTTGTAATTTTATAAAAGACAGAGAGTGTTTATGTAAATTGAATTAACCTGAGGGGTGTCAATGTAATTTACCCTAAGTTATATAGTTAAAAGAATTAATTTTAAGTTTCAATATCAATAAATAAAGGGTTAAAAGCGGACACCCCCTAACCTTTAGCCCGTTTTGCACTTTGCACCCTAACCGTTTGGTTTTTTTTTTTTACAAACGACCACCTAACCTTAAATTTTTTCTTGCACACTCCCATTTCCGGCGAATAAAATGGGAATATTCCCATTGTTTGACGACACGCACCTTAAGGCGAGTATGTAATTTGGTAAAATTTGTAATTTTCACATTATAGTTAGGTTAAAAATATAATTTCCATTTGAGATGTGCGTGTGTTGCACTGATCAGGTAAAAGATGCAATTGAGGGTAAAAAACCTAATTTTTCCCCCAAATCTTTTTCTTAACTGTCTTTGTTGACATCGTCGCCGTTCGCTGCTACCATGGGTTGGAAGCTACAAGAAAAAGGAGATGATATACCTTTGGGAAGAGGAGCGCCTGAATACAGTAAGTGGTTTGTGCAACTTTTTTATAGTTATTTTGTACATTATCATGCAATGTGGGGTTTTTTTTAAGTTGTTGTTTGGTTTTTGTGAAACACGAAGTGTGTTAGAATAGCTTTTTGTGATACTTTATTGTTTTTGTGTCTTGTTGTTGGTGTATGTATGTGGTCCATACTACTATTTTGTATTGTTGTTGTTTTATATCACATAAAGTACTAAACTTGTTGGGACCAATTTCTGAAGTATGCTTATATTGCAATTGCAGGGCCTAATAGTGAGTATTTCACTATTAAAATGCATCATTCTGAAGTGTTGCATGATTTTGGTCGTAGGGTATATGTAGGAGGAAAAACAGACCTCTTTGACTATTGTCATGTTGACGAGATGTTTTTAATTGGACTTGTTGAAATGGCTAAACTACTGTTAATAGATATAGAACATACTACCTTCTATTACAGTAGGAATGGCATTAATGATTGCAGTTCAATTAGCATGATGTCAATAGATAATCATACTTTAGAGTTAGTAAACTTTGTTGATGATGATAGGATGGTTGGGTATTCTCGGATCATGGGTCTGAGTCTCAAACAAGTGTTACTGAAAGTGAAAGTAGCATGAAGTTACCTGACATTGATGAAGCTTCAAATTATATTGGTGATGATGGTTGAGGAGGGGATGAATGAGGGGCAGAGTGTGGGTGATATAGGTGATGTGAATGAGGGGCAGTGTGTGGGAGAAGAGGGTGTACAGATGCAGGGGCTGGGGGTGGGGGAAGAGGGTGTACAAAATGGTGAAGAGAGTGATGATGAACAAAGTATAGGTAATGAATTTGTTTACTGTGATGGTTTAGTGGATAGTGAGTTGGGTATGGGTGATAATGAGGGTGACATTGAGATAGAAGTGAACTGGGGAGGGCTAGGAGGCAAGGGAAAAAGTCTTGTGGTTGAATCACCACAAAGTAAAACAGTAGACAAACACGGTGAGTTTTCTGTTTTTAACTCAAACCTGTATAATGAGGATCCACAGTTTGAGGTTGGTTTGTGTTTCCCTCACACTGACACCTCTAGAGATGCAGTAAGACAACACTCTATTGTCAATGGTAGAGATGTTGTCTTCACAAAAAAATGATAAGAATAAAATCCGAGTTAAGTGCAAACATGATTCATGCCCTTGGTCTATATTTGCGTCAAAGATTCATGGGGAGGAAACAATGCAAGTGAAGACTTTGCAAAGTCAGCACAAATGCACAAGGGTTGAGAGAGTATCTGCTGCAAATTCTAAATGGTTAGCAAACAAATATTTTGACAAAATAAGAAATGATCTAAAGTGGCCTGTTTATAGCATCATTTCAGTTGGTTGTAATTGTATATTTTGTTGTTTAAATTGTCCACTTTGTTGTTCAGTTGCAAGGCATACAGGTTGATGCACTAAATATGAGCCAAAAGTCTGTGAATACACCTGTAACTCCTCGAAAATCAAGGAAGAAAATGTTGGTAAGAAGCAAGTCAAAGAATGGGTCCACACAATGTTACACCACCACCGAAAGAGGAAGACAAGTGTTGTATCAAGTGCTATAGCAAGTGCTCCAATTGCCACAACAGGTGCTCCAATTGCTACAGCAGGTCCTTCAAGTGTTGTTCCCACACAAGAGTCTTACTATGAACTACCTCCAAAGTGTAGCCAACAGTAGTTTAGGAAGGGCTTATTTTGATGTTTTTGTTGGATTGAATTGTGAAATTATGCACATGGTCAGAATTTGACCTTGTCTATTAATGAAAAGCCAGTTTTTTTGTCACAAAATTTTGGTTGCTTATTCTTATACATTCAGTTTTTGTGCAAGGGAATTAACATTACAAGAATTAGATTACAATGGGAATTAACATTACATATCTATCCATTACATTCAAATTGGGTACTAAACCATAAAATAGCCAACACAAAATTCATGTCCAATTGAAACCATCCAAAGTTCATATCATCAAGTAAATTACAATGAAGCATAGCCAAATGCCCCCCCACAAATATTTCTCATTCTTTCTTCTTTTTTCATCTTTTTCTTCGAGTCTGCTGATCCTCTGAAGTAGGCCGGGGAAGATTTATCGTGATCTCTCACACATTGGAGGATCAACCCAAGAAAAGAAGTTGCAACCTCCAATATTCTACAAAAAAGTAAAAAAAAAATAATAATAATTTTGTCAACCCAACAAATGTAAAAGAGCACCATTTTCAGTCTTTTTCTTGAATATATTTGCACTTAATCGGTATCTATCACAGGTAGAATATCTCTGGCTTGGGTTCAAATTTGTCCATAATGTCTTCTTCACGCATCTACGCCCATAATAGCAATTATCTTCCATTTTCCTTGCTTCCTTCTTCTCAGCTGTTGTTGCTCGATTTAGGGCATACATTTGGGAATTTGGTTAATAAGCAATTGGTTTGGGTAAAAATGGTGTAAAATTACTCAAATAGACATTAAAAAACTGAGTTTTCAGGCGCGTGCTGTGAAACAATGGAATATTCCCATTTTATTCCCTGGAAATGGGAGTGTGCAAGAGAAAAATAAAGGTTAGGTGATCGTTTGTAAAAAAAAAAAAAAAAAAAACAATTTGGGGGCAAAGTGCAAAACGGGCCAAAGGTTGGGGGGTGTCCGCTTTTAACCCATAAATAAAAGAACTCGTAATGAAAAATCAGTAGTAACTTTGTCTAAAATAGAGTAAAAATTAATAGTTCATTTTTGCTAAGTTAAATCTAGTTTATCTATTTGTATTATGATATAAAAAACACCCATCTACTATTAAAACCTTCAAAATACCCCATGGTTTTGAAAATTGTACTTAAGTACATGAACATGGCCTTTAAGTACATTTTTTTTAGTTCTTAATGCCCTTATGCCATAAAAGAATATATAAATTTATTTTACTTCTTATTATAGTTTATATGGACTTTTGGCTCCTATAAATTTAAAATCTACATCTAAAATAATAGTTAAAAAATCAATACGATATTATTCCAAAAAAATATAGTATTCATACACTAAAAAAAATAAAATTGACTATTCCCTAAGGTATAAATCATCACGGTTCAAAAATCATAATAAATCAATACTAACCCATGGTCACAAACTATGAAGTTTGACTATAGTTAATCAGCATCCGTTAAGCTAATTTTACCTATTGCTAAAATATTTGCCACAGTTTTTAACTATAACAAATGTTTTAGTCTTACTTGGAGAAACAACGGCTAATTATGGTTGTTGCACAATCATAATTAATTAGTATCTACTATGATTTTTTACTTTTACTGCACAACCAAAATTAATTAGTATCTACTATAATTTTTTACTTTTAAACTTGTTAATTAATCATAGAAAAAAGCCATATTATTCTGCTGATATTAGAATTCAACGTGCAACAACATCTCATATTATTAAACGTCGATTTTGACTCATGGTTTATTAAACATCAACAGTGATTAAATAATTTAGTAATTACATTTTTGCTTTAAGCTTAAACAAACATAAAGATATTAGCAAGACACCATATTAACAAATCAAGATATTACATATGTAAATTAAGACAAACAAAAGAAAAATCTTAAATAAAGCTTTAGGAAGGAAATTATTTAATAATCATTAAGGAAGAAAAAGAACTATTTACAACAAAATTCTCAACTAATTTCATCCTTCGTCTTTTTGCTTTTTCTTCGGATTTCATTTTAGTCATTTTTTTTTATTTAAATTTATATTTATAATGCATTTATTTCATTATGACAAAAGGATATTAATTTTATCCATTTTGGTTGAAACTTTAAAGTTAAGGGGGTCTCTCAAGTTTTTAAAAGTAGAAGGGTGCTAAAAAATCGGCGTGTCTGGTTGTACGCTTTGTTTATTTTGACACTTCTTTAGTTTATTTAATTTGTTTAGCTGGGTTAGTTAATTAGTTAGTTTTGTTAAGTTAGTTGTTAAGCAACTCAATACGCCTATATAAGAAAGGCTGCTCTTCACTTGTAAAACACAACTTGTACTTCTTCTTCGTCAGAGTTATTATCTGAAACCCAACACTTATCCATGGCTTCATTTCTCTTCATTGCTTTCAATAGTTTTAGGCTTTCTCAGCATGGTATCAGAGCCATCAATTGATGGTCTCTGATCCTGCCGAATTTTTCTTCTTCGTTGTTGAAATAGCTTCTTAGTTATAGTTCTATTTTGAGAAAGGCTTTCTTGATTTTTCTTGAAAATACAGTAGAGATCTCCCATGGCTGAAAAAGGCGATTCTACGGGCAACAACACAGATTTGAAAACCCATTTTCCAGAAACTCTACAGCTCTACAATGGGGATCATCTAGGAGCTAATTTAGTGTCTGCTCCTCTTGATGGTTCGAATTTCCTCTCATGGAAACAGTCGGTCCGATGGGCACTCAGGGCAAAATCCAAGCTTGGGTTTATCGATGGTTCTTGCGAAAGACCCACTGAGAAGGAGGCGTCCGAACAGTGGGAGAAGGTTGATTCCATGGTTGTATCCTGGATCTTGAATTCTATAGGAAAAGATGTTGCCGAGGGTTTTCTGTACACCACTTCTGCTCGTGAGTTGTGGCTGGAGCTTAAATCCCGTTATGGTGAGAGTAATGGACCTCTAATCTACCAACTTTAGAGACAGATTTCCTCCATTGCGCAGGGTGATCTGGGAATAGCCGCCTACTTTAACAAATTCAAGAAATTGTGGGATGAACTTGGGTCCCTGAGAGTGCTCCCTCCTTGTAATTGTGGAGCTGCCAAGGCCCTTGCAGAGAAGGAGGCGTCTGACCACCTGATGCAGTTCTTGATGGGAGTACATGAGGCATACGATCATGTCAAGAATTAGGTATTACTAATGGATCCTCTACCTACCGTTGCTAAGGCATATTCTATGTTTCTCAGGGTTGAGAAACAACGCGAAGCATCAGTGACCTCTACAAATGGCTTTCTTGATGGGGCCATGAGTGCAAGAAACCTTGTTGGACAGGGACAACGGAATGTTGAGGCTCAGGATAGAGCCCTGAACGCCAGAAATATGAACGGCCAAAGACAAGGACCAAGAAGAAGGGATGCCTAGGATAAGAATGCACAGTTCTATGACAATTGCAACCGTAATGGTCATACAAGGGAACCATGCTTCCGCATTCATGGATACCCGGAGTGGTATTGCACCATGATGGAACAAAGAAGAAGGAGAAATGCTAATGCGGCAGGAAGGGCTCTTAGTTCTTCCTATGAGAATGGGGAAGGAAATTCACAAGGATCCTTTGAGGGAGGACAGCAAGGGGTGAATATAGCCGAGGTAGTGCGAGCAGAACTAAGAAGGATGATGCAGGACCAGGGAAATGTCACTGAAAATAGCTCCAACTTGGCAGATTTTGAGGACTTTGCTGACTTTGCAGGTACCTCTTGCACCTCTAAATCTAATTGTAACCTTTCTAAGAACTGCCGGATTATTGACAATGGGGCTTCAGCCCATATGTGTGCTAACATTTCTATGTTTAACAGCATTAGAACTCTTAATATCCCTGCGTATGTGCGTTTACCTGATGGTACAAAGAAAGTGGTTATGCAGGAAGGGGATGTATGTTTGTCCCAGGAAGTTGAACTTAAGCATGTTTTGTACATTCCCTCTTTTAAACATAATCTTTTATCTGTCAGCAGGTTATGCTTAGACTCTAATTTGATCAATGTCTTTATCAACGAACAATGAATTTTGCAGGACCCACTGACTAAACATACACTAGCTATAGCACCGCAGATATGCAAGCTTTATCTACTGGATACACAACCTGTCACAAAAGGAATACACAGAGGACTTCTTAAGAATAATTTTTCTTTTACTTGTTTGCATTCGAATAAGACTATTTTTTATGTTTGGCATAGGAGGCTGGGACATGTGTCCCTAGATACCTTGAAGCATTTGAATTTTTTGAGTAATAAAAGGTGTAATTTTTCCCTTTGTGAGATTTGTCCTCTTGCTAAACAGCATAGAAAAGTTTTTCCTATTAGCACCTCAAGTTCTAGTGCTGCTTTTGATCTTATTCACATTGATATATGGGGTCCTTGCAAACAGGCTTCTTTGTCCAATGCTCATTATGCTCTCACTATAGTTGATGACTATAGCAGGGCGACTTGGATTTTTTTAATGCAACAGAAGTCTCAAACTTTACAAAAACTTAAAGTCTTTGTTAAAATGGTTAATACTCAGTTTAGTGGCAAGGTCAAGCATATTAGGACTGATAATGGGACTGAATTTATGAGCCATGATTGTCAAAACTTCTTCTCTGAACATGGTATCTTGCACCAAAGGACTTGTGTTTACTCTCCACAACAAAATGGGATTGTGGAGAGAAAACATCAACACCTACTGCAAGTTGCAAGGGCTCTTTTGTTTCAAGCTGACTTAAGTAAGAAGTTTTAGGGGGAAGCCCTCTTGACAACCACATACATCATTAACAGGTTACCTACCCCTATTTTATTTTGGAAAACACCCCATGAGATGTTATATAATGCTCAAGCCTCTTATGAATGTGTTAACGTTTTTGGTTGTCTTGCTTTTGCTGCTAATGTCCTACCACACAAGGATAAATTTGATCCACGTGCCCGTAGGTGTATGTTCTTAGGCTATGCTTATGGACAAAAGGGGTACAAATTACTAGACTTGACTACTAATGTCATATTTGTGTTTAGGGATGTTACTTTTGAAGGACAAGCGGATCCGCCCAGGAGCGCAAGCGGAAGCGAGAAAGCGAGAAATTGTGCGTAAATTTAAATCAAATTCAAAATACGCGAATCCCAAGGGGTGTACCCTTGGGTGCTCAACCGGGCGTTCAATGTAGGATGTGTAAATATTAAAACATATATTTAAGCACATAGGGCATAGATATATAAATGAAACCAATCAAAGCGTAATAAACCGTTACCTTTGATTGTTTAGCGTATGCTCCCGGCTACTTGTGTTGTTCCTTCTCCGGAATGCTCACGAAATCCAAACGTATGGATTCTCCAAAGGTGATCCACACCACACCGGAAGAAACACACGTTCTTCTTGCTAGAAAAGAACGGGTTTAGAAGGAATCGGTTTAAGAGAAGAACACTATGAATTAGTGTTCTCTTAAACTTACTTTGTTCTTCTTCTTGATTCAAAATCAAGTGAAGAACACAAGTGTGGGAGAGGGAGAGAGCACGAAATTTGAGAGAGAGGAGAGGATTTTTGTCTTCTCTTTTTCCTAGAAAAAGATGAATAATGAATCACTTGTGCTTGGTGTTGTATATTCTCATATATATATATATACATAATTAATGTGATTATTGGAATGTGTCTAGGTTCATCCAAGGATGTCTAGATTCATTCCAATCAATCACCATCAATTCTTCAATCAAGCCTACCAAAATTTATGGTATGATCAAATCATACCAAAAGGGAAGAGCTTGATTGGAGTTGATTTGTCTCTTTCCAAAAGAGATAAGTCAACATACCACCTAGCATGAAACATGGCTGATTTTGCTTCCTCCAAGGGAACATGTCGGCCATGTTTAATTAAGGGAAGAAGTCCAACTTCTTCCTATTCCAAAGTAGGAATTATTTCTCCTCTCGGCTATAATTTAACGGACCGGGTTTTATCGTAATCCAATTACGACGAACCCAATATTAAATCCAATTTAATGTCCACTTAAATTATTCCTGTTGATCTTTTAATCCAATTAAAAGATCCAACATCTCAACATCTCAACTTTCCATATTTAATCGAAAATCCAATTTACCGATTAAATGAAAGCCCGATACAATATCGGCCCGTCCATCCAATGGACTTTCCCTTAAGTAATTCAATTACTTATTTTATCTTTCGAGATTGACTCCAAGTCGATCTCTCAACCTCCTCGGTGATTTGTGTGTGACCCTTTAGGTTCACCCTCAGCTAGACTTGGGCCCGTGTCCCACAAGGGCCCGTTACCATGGGTGGCCGTCTAGCAACAGTCCATGGCACTAGAGACTAGGTGAATTGGCGTGAACATTTAGGCACTGATTCCGTACGGGTACGATCATTCCGTCTACCGTCTCCCGGCCTTAGTCTAGGGTATGGAATTGGGCGTCGGTTCCCATCCTTGACTAGGCATCTGTGCTTAATACTCGAGACCACGTATGCTTTATTGCATCGACACAGGAAACCATTTCCTGTTCGACCAACCACTGTGGCCACAGCTTCAAACAGCATGAACGTGTCTCCGAGTGCATAGGAGATACCTCTGTCACATACTGACAGGGGATGGATCCTCTTCTTGGAATCCACCGTCCTCGCTACACATTCTGACTGCACTGGACAAGGCTTATGATAATCATCTTACAGAATGATTACCTTTCACCAGATCCAAGATACAGCCGTCCTGTGCACGTGACTGCCATGATCCCTCAAGTCTGAGGATTACTCCTGTACTATCGGAACCGGGGAAAACCAATCATACCGACCAAGCCTCCAAGGCTTCCATATGATGATCCCCGCGAGTCAGTCCAGTCGGCTCGACCCCAGTCGACCAACCCATCAAGATCGTGTAGGCGTCCCACGCTTGTCGCCGATGAAACACGGCACTCATCCAATGAACACGACTCTTAACGCAAGTCTCAATAGGACTCTCGATGCCCTGTCTCGAGGTCCTCGACTTAGAACGTTTCAGACCCAACTCTTAATCAGTTGGTTTCATGACCACCATCTAATGCGTGGCCCAACTGCACGAGTTGTTATCTATGGTCTGTGGGCTTTGTTGCGATATAAGTTAAACACCGTTTTAACAAATGTAAGATGAGCGCAACAAAGAAGGTACCATTGGTGACGAACACTCATCTTATTCATCACATAATAATATTACATTTACATCAAGTTGTCAGATAGGTTACAAATCGCCAAACCTATTGGCTTTCTGGTCACCTATTCTAACAATCTCCCTCTTGACCTAAAGCCAATCACCCATTGACCTCGAACCTCTTACTCAGATGGTGAGTATGGGCAACTTGCGACATGGGCTTAGCAAGTGGATCTACTATGTTTTCTGCGGAGCTGACTCGGTCCAACCGAACGTCACTCCTGCTATCCATCTCTCTAAGCAGATGGTAGCGTCTAAGAATATGCTTGGATCGGTGATGAGATCTCGGTTCCTTTGCTTGCGCTATAGCCCCGTTGTTATCGCAGAAGATAACTACTGGCTCAGCGATGCTAGGTACTACACCCAACTCTTGGATATAGCTCTTCATCCAAACCGCCTCCTTAGCAGCTTCCGAAGCTGCTATGTATTCAGACTCTGTGGTGGAGTCCGCCGTGGTAGCCTGCTTTGAACTCTTCCAAGCGACCACGCCACCATTAAGTCTGAACACATAACCAGACTGAGACTTGGCATCATCGTCATCCGACTGGAAGCTAGCATCGCTATAGCCTTCCAGTATCAATTCTCCACCGCCATAGATCAAGAACATGTCCTTAGTCCTTTTTCAGGTACTTCAGGATAGTCTTGACTGCACTCCAGTGTGCCTCCCTGGCACACGACTGATATCGACTTGTTACGCTCAAAGCAAAAGCCATATAGGTCTAGTGCACTGAACAGCATACTGTATGCTGCCTACGGCTGATGCATAGGGGATGTCCAACATCATTTTAAGCTCCTCATCAGTCTTAGGAGACTACTTTTTGGATAACTTAATTCCATGCCTCATAGGAAGGAATCCTCGTTTTGAGTTCTCCATCTTGAATCTCTTCAAGACTTTCTCAATGTACGAGGACTGGGCCATTCCTAACATCCTTCTAGATCTATCCCTGTAGATCTTGATGCCAAGGATGTAGGATGCCTCGCCCATATCCTTCATGGAGAATTGCGTTGACAATCAAGCTTTATTGGTACCCAACATCTTAGCATCATTCCCAATGAGCAAGATATTGTCCACGTAAAGCACCAGAAACGCAACTGAGCTCCCACTGATCTTCTTGTATACACAAGGATCGGACTCGTTCTTGGTGAAATCATATCCCCGTATGACTTCATCAAAACGTATGTTCCAGCTTCGAGAAGCTTGTTTGAGGCCATAGATGGACCTTTGGAGACGACAGATCTTCTGCTCTTCTCGAACAGTTGTGAAACCCTCCGTCTGATCCATATAGATCTCTTCCTCTACGAAACCATTGAGGAAAGCCGTTTTCACGTCCATCTGCCATATTTCATAGTCATACCATGATGCTATGGCAAGCAGTATCCGAATGGACTTGGCCATTGCTACAGGCGAGTAGGTTTCCTCAAAATCGACCCCGGGTCGTTGAGTGTAACCTTTCGCCACAAGCCTGGCTTTGAAGGTTGTAACCTCTCCGTCAGCTCCAAGCTTACGTTTGTAGACCCATTTACACCCTACGGGTTTAACCCCTTTGGGTGGATCTACTAGGGTCCAAACCTTGTTTGTACCCATCGAGTCCATCTCGGATTTCATGGCCTCAAGCCACTTGTCCGAATTGATGTCCGACATCGCTTCTCCGTATGTCTTTGGATCATTATCCAACTGACCGGTCAGGCCCAGAAATCCATACCTATCAGGTGCGTGGGATACTCTGGCCGACCTACGGAGGACTGGAACAATATCAGTGGGAACCACTGGCTCAGATGTCACTGCCGCCTCATGGGGTACCTCACTTGATTCCTCAAGGAGTACCTCATCACGTCGACTATCCGATGGAAAACCCTTTTCCAAGAACACTGCGTTTCGCGAGACAAAAACCTTTTGCTCGGAGGGATCATAGAAATAATACCCCGCAGTTTCTTTCGGATAGCCGATGAACCTGCATAAACTAGACCTTGAGTCCAGTTTATCTCCCCTAATCTCTTGACATATGCGGGGCAACCCCACACTTTCAAGTATTTGTAGGAGGCAGGCTTGCCATGCCATATCTCATTTGGCGTCTGGGATACCCTTTTAGATGGCGCCAAGTTCAAAACTTTGGCCGCCGTCTCAAGAGCGTATCCCCAGAAGGAAAGGGGTAGTTCGGTAAAACTCATCATGGATCGGACCATGTCCAACAAGGTCCGGTTCCTCCTTTCAGACACACCATTAAGCTGCGGTGTTCCAGGAGGGGTCCACTGAGAGAGAATCCCATTCTCTTTTAGATAATCAGTAAACTCACCACTGAAATACTCTCCACCTCGGTCCGACCGAAGGGCTTTGATCTTTCGACCGGTTTGGTTCTCTACTTCAAGTCTGTATTCCTTAAACCTTCCAAAGGCTTCAGACTTGTACCTCATTAGGTAAACATAACCATACCGTGAGTGATCATCGGTAAAGGTTATGAAGTACGAGTACCCACCTCTACCTTGAGTATTTAGTGGACCACAGGCATCTGTATGGATCAAATCCAACAGACCACTGGCTAGCGTACTTTGTCCAACAAAGGGTTTCTTGGTCATCTTTCCCTTTAGACAGGATTCGTAGGTCGGTAGGTTGTCTAAATCGTCTATTTCTAGACTCTTTGAGTCCACCAACCTTCTTATCCTATCTTTAGAGATATGACCTAACCTCGCATGCCAAATCTGTGCGTTATTATGATCATCACGTTTTCGTTTGTGTTCTGCAGTCATAATCCAATTAGACTGTTGAAGTATGTACAGACCGTTGACCAATGTACCAAGCAAATGAGAAATACCATCTTTGATAATGAAAAAAACCGTTTTTATTGATGGTAAATCCATATCCCTCCTTATCAAGGACCGGGATGGAAACAATGTTTTTAATCATGCTAGGTACATAGAAACAGTCGTTCAGTACAATCCTAACATGACTACTAATGGCTAACTCTAGTGATCCTACGGCCTCCGCAGCAACGGCCTTGCCATCGCCTAGCCTCAGGATCATCTCATCCTTGGTTAGCCTTCTGCTTCTTTGCAGTTCCTTCAAATCATTACAGATGTGAGCACCACACCCGGTATCCAATACCCATGAAGCAGAATTAGTAATCATATTTACTTCAACCACAAACATACCTGGGTTGGAGAGGAGTTGTGGGCACTCCCTCTTCCAATGCCCTTTCCCTTGGCAATGCATGCAGACATCATTTGCCTTGGACCGCTAAGAACCACGGGCCTTCCCTTTCCCTTTGCTCGGTCCAACCGGAGCAACAGGGACGCCTGGAGCGCGAGCAGGGGCCACAACCGTCTTCCCTTTGCCCTTCTTCCTCTTCCAGCGTCCGGCCCTCTTGCCATTTTGGAGGTCGAAGCCTCTCCTATCAATACCGCCGACGCCGACTTGTGGGTCGTTGCCTCGTATTGGACCAGCATGTTGATCAACTCATGAATAGACTTCTCAAGTCCGTTCATGTTATAGTTTACAACAAATGGGTCATAGGATGGAGGAAGCAACTGGAGGATCACGTCAATGTACGTGTCATTGTTAAGCCCAGCTTTAAGGTCCTCGAGTTTCTCCACTAGGGAGAGCATCTTGACCCCATGACTTTGTACAGACGCTCCTTCAACAAGCTTGGTGCCAAAGAATGCTTTTGTGGCGGCATATCTAATATGCCTATCCGGAACCGCATAAACCTCGTTCATGCGGAGCATTATGGCGGAGACGTTGTCCAACCTCTCATACTGCTTCTGGATGTCGTTAGACATCGAAGCCAGTATGATACTGCGTACTTTCCGGTTGTCCTCATGCCATTTCTCGAACGTCAAACGTTCTTCAGGCGTGGACCCCTCCGGTAAGTCGCTCGGTGGCGGCTCGTCCAAGACGTAGGCTTGGTTCTCGAAACCGAGGACAATCCTCAGGTTTCTCAACCAGTCCGAGTAGTTCGTTCCGTTGAATTTGATAGTCTCGAGAATCATGGTTAATGGGTTCTTAGACATATCTACATTAATGAAAATGTAAAGCAGAAATTAGCAAATGATGGTAATATTATTGTTCAAGTTGAAGACTTGGTCTTTTAGTCTTTAACCCTCCCACTATTTATACGAAAGTCCGCCACTCTCAAGCGGAGTTTCGGGAAACCATTTCCTAGTGGGTTTGGGATCCACAAGCGTAATCTCCATGCCCCGCTTTTACGATTCACATGAAGAAGACCTAGTGGGAGATATCCAATATCATTCTCATCCAATGAGATTCCCAAGATATTTTGCCTCACCTATTCGCATGGTTCCGAGGACTCCAAGCGAACCATGTTACTCAGTGTTAGGCCCGACCCATCAACCAAATCATACCTCAAACTATCGCCCTCCACGACTCGTGAGACAGGGAAACAGCGAGCGCAGTCTTTTTGTTCACAACAATAGTGCAGCTTTCCCCTATTCCAAGTGTGCCACAACTCGTGAGACCACACTTGGGTAGTGGTAGCTTCCTCACCACATTGCTGTGGATCGAAGGCTCGGACAGACCAAAATACCATTTTGATCCAAGTCCGTTTTGGGCCTAATATTTAATTTGGTCCAACCAAATGAGAGTTTAAGTGTGACCAAGACCTCATCACATTATGGTGTTTTAGCATGCATAAATATCCAATATTTAAAGCGATAAATAAAAAAACGCTGCATGCATAAAACATAGCATACCCCTGTTAGGATGATCACAAGCCCAACCTATGCAACCCACTGAGCCCGCAGTGAGTCTATGGTCTGTCTAGGGTGGTCCTAAATTATTACAATAATAATAAACCCATTGTCATTCCAATAGGCCTTGAAGTGCTTCTTGTTTCACGCCTTGATGCTCCTCCTTGGGGTCTCCGACTCCAATTGCTTGTTAAAAGTAAAACCTCACCAATCCTATCTACTCTCATTACAATTGAAAGTAATACATTGGTAATAAAGAAAACAAGCCTTAACATCATGAGGCTGACAATACGGGAGATGATAGTCCCAAAAAACAAGAGGCACGTAGGCCCCACCCAACAGAAAATAAATAATCATACATTCATCCATACATAAGGTCTAGGGCTCTTGTGATCATCCCATGTTGATTTCATCAACACACATAACATAATTATTCCAAATAATCATGCATAAATTCCAATGGATATTCCAAATACCCAAGTGATGTCCAACATCACAAAAGTATAAACATACAAATAATATGCAAAATTCAAATTTTAAATTTAATGGACATTTTAAACAATGCATCCAATGCATGTATTAATCACAAATTAATTAAGCAAATTTAATCCAAGGAATAATCCAATTATTCCAAAATCAAAAATGCAAAATTAATATATTTTAAGAATATTGTGCAGAAAATACAGAAAATCAAATTTTCCGGAAAAAGTCAAAAAAACGACACAAAACGGCCTAGCCGTTGTGCTGGCCGGCCGCCGCGCGCACAGGGTAGCGCGCGCGCGCGCTGGCCCTCGGCCAGCAGCGGCCGGCTGCGCACAGCGCGTGCGCGCGCCCCTGTGCGCGCCTGTGCGCAGCGTCCGCGCGCTGGCCGAAGCCCAGCGCGTAGGCGCCCGCCTGTGCGCGGCCACTGCCGGCCCGACAAAATATTTTTTTTTTTTTTTTTTTCAAAACTGTTTTAGCACAATAACAATAATATTATTCTGAAAATAAGCATGCAATTTTAGATCCAATCTAACAAAATTAAGCATGCCAAAAGTCCATTAAATCCAAACAATTGAATCATCATATTATTCATATATTTATGTAATCTAACATGCCAATAAAGCCATTTAAAAGCAAGTAGATCATGCCAAACACATAGATCTATGCCCCTTACATCGAACTGGGCTCTGATACCACTTGAAGGACAAGCGGATCTGCCTGGGAGCGCAAGCGGAAGCGAGAAAGCGAGAAATTGTGCGTAAATTTAAATCAAATTCAAAATACGCGAATCTCAAGGGGTGTACCCTTGGGTGCTCAACCGGACGTTCGATGTAGGAGGTGTAAATATTAAAACATATATTTAAGCACATAGGGCATAGATATATAAATGAAACCAATCAAAGCGTAATAAACCGTTACCTTTGATTTTTAGCGTATACTCACGGCTACTTGCGTTGTTCCTTCTCCGGAATGCTCACGAAATCCAAACGTATGGATTCTCCAAAGGTGATCCACACCACACCGGAAGAAACACACGTTCTTCTTGCTAGAAAAGAACGGGTTTAGAAGGAATCGGTTTAAGAGAAGAACACTATGAATTAGTGTTCTCTTAAACTTACTTTGTTCTTCTTCTTGATTCAAAATCAAGTGAAGAACACAAGTGTGGGAGAGGGAGAGAGCACGAAATTTGAGAGAGAGGAGAGGATTTTTGTCTTCTCTTTTTCCTAGAAAAAGATGAATAATGAATCACTTGTGCTTGGTGTTGTATATTCTCATATATATATATATATATACATAATTAATGTGATTATTGGAATGTCTCTAGGTTCATCCAAGGATGTCTAGATTCATTCCAATCAATCACCATCAATTCTTTAATCAAGCCTACCAAAATTTATGGTATGATCAAATCATATCAAAAGGGAAGAGTTTGATTGGAGTTGGTTTGTCTCTTTCCAAAAGAGATAAGTCAACATACCACCTAGCATGAAACATGGCTGATTTTGCTTCCTCCAAGGGAGCATGTCGGCCATGTTTAATTAAGGGAAGAAGTCCAACATCTTCCTATTCCAAATTAGGAATTATTTCTCCTCTCGGCTATAATTTAACGGACCGGGTTTTATCGTAATCCAATTACGACGAACCCAATATTAAATCCAATTTAATGTCCACTTAAATTATTCCCGTTGATCTTTTAATCCAATTAAAAGATCCAACGTCTCAACATCTCAACTTTCCATATTTAATCGAAACTCCAATTTACGGATTAAATGAAAGCCCGATACAATATCGGCCCGTCCATCCAACGGACTTTCCCTTAAGTAATCCAATTACTTATTTTATCCTTCGAGATTGACTCCAAGTCGATCTCTCAACCTCCTCGGTGATTTGTGTGTGACCCTTTAGGTTCACCCTCAGCTAGACTTGGGCCCGTGTCCCACAAGGGCCCGTTACCATGGGTGGCTGTCTAGCAACGGTCCATGGCACTAGAGACTAGGTGAATTGGCGTGAACATTTAGGCGCCGATTCCGTACGGGTACGATCCTTCCGTCTACCGTCTCCCGGCCTTAGTCTAGGGTATGGAATTGGGCGTCGGTTCCCATCCTTGACTAGGCATCTATGCTTAATACTCGAGACCACGTGTGCTTCATTGCATCGACACAGGAAACCATTCCCTGTTCGACCAACCACTGTGGCCACAGCTTCAAACAGCATGAACGTGTCTCCGAGTGCATAGGAGATACCTCTGTCACATACTGATAGGGGATGGATCCTCTTCTTGGAATCCACCGTCCTCGCTACACATTCCGACTGCACTGGACAAGGCTTATGATAATCATCTTACAGAATGATTACCTCTCGCCAGATCCCAGATACAGCCGTCCTGTGCACGCGACTGCCATGATCCCTCAAGTCTGAGGATTACTCCCGTACTATCGGAACCGGGGAAAACCAATCATACCGACCAAGCCTCCAAGGCTTCCATATGATGATCCCCGCGAGTCAGTCCAGTCGGCTCGACCCCAGTCGACCAACCCATCAAGATCATGTAGGCGTCCCACGCCTGTCGCCGATGAAACACGGCACTCATCCAATGAACACGACTCTTGACGCAAATCTCAATAGGACTCTCGATGCCCTATCTCGAGGTCCTCGACTTGGAACGTTTCAGACCCAACTCTTAATCAGTTGGTTTCATGACCACCATCCAATGCGTGGCCCAACTGCACGAGTTGTTATCCATGGTCTGTGGGCTTTGTTGCGATATAAGTTAAACACCGTTTTAACAAATGTAAGATGAGCGCAACAAAGAAGGTACCATTGGTGACGAACACTCATCTTATTCATCACATAATAATATTACATTTACATCAAGTTGTCAAATAGGTTACAAATCGCCAAACCTATTGGCTTTCTGGTCACCTATTCTAACAACTTTTCATGAACATGTTGTTCTTTTTAAAGAATAGAAAGAAACAGGTTCTTGTTTACCTTTGCCTGCATCTAATGTTAGCTTATCCCCTCATACAAATACTATAGAGAAGCCCCTGTCATTAGATGTACAAGCTAGTCAGCCTCTAAGGAGATCAACCAGGCAGACTAGAAGACCTGCCTGGTTACAGGATTTCACTTGTTCTTACTCAGGGATAGATAATGCTCTTAATGACATCTGCCTTTCAAGAAAACATGCTTGCTTTGTTGGCTTTCTCTCCACAGTGCAGGAACCTAAAACCTATGCAGAAGCAGCAAAGAAAGAGGAATGGAAGGCAGCTATGAGAGATGAGATTCAAGCTCTTGAGAAGAACAGTACTTGGGTTTTGACTCCTTTACCTATGAATAAGAAGGGCTAAAATGCGAAAAACCCCCTGTGTTTTGAGAAGTCAGCTAAAAACCCCTTCTGTTTTAAAAATAGGCGAAAAAACCCCTCGTGTTTTGTAAAAGTCAGCAAAAAACACCCCTTCCGTTATGAATTAACGGAAGGTGTGATGGACGCGCGTGTTGTGCGTCTGGGTGTGTATTTTTGTTGTTTTTAAGCTCTTTTTTGTGCCTTTTTGACAGAAATACCCTCATGTGGTTTATATATATTGTTAAGGCTTGTTTGGGGATTTCTTTTGGCATTTCATCTCTACATATTTGGGTATTTCTTACTTGTTTTGTGTGTGTGTGTGTGTTTTTTTTTTACTTTTGTATTTATTTAAAAAATTAAATATTTAAAAAAATGAAAAAATATCTATAAAATACGAAAAAAAAAATCTTACTTGTTTTTACTTTTTTATATATTTAAAATACGAAAATATATATATATATATATATATTAAAGTTTTATAGTATAATTTAAATTGAAAATACAAATATTAATATGATAAATTCATTTTTCAAATTTATATATCTCAACGAATATAAATGTCGATTAACTATAAGAATTATATATTATTAACTAATTTAAATTATTATTTAATTTAAAAATATTTAAATAAATTATCTTTATTTACTATAAATAATATTCAAATTTAAATTCTTATAAGTATTGAAATTTTATTTAATACTTTTCTTTAAGTATTTTAAATTTAAAAACATTTAAATGAATTAATTTAAATTTAATTAATTTAAATTATTACTTAATCTAAATATTTAATTATATTCAATATATAGAGAAAAAGATTAATTAAATATCTAATAATTATTATAATTATCTAAAATTCTTTTTATTAACTGAAATATATAATAAAAATATATATTAACTGAAATATATATTAATAAATATAATTAAGTTAATAAATAAATTTTAAAAAAAACTGTGGGGCGGCGGCCGCACAAAGGGGCGACGGCCGTCGCCCCCACACAGAAGGGCGATGGCGCCGTACCTGGTCTGGGCGACGGCGTCTCCGTTGCCCTCTTTCTTTTGTCTGGGCAACGTTGCCGTCACCCAGATCTGGTGTGGGCGACTGCGACGCCATCGCCCCCATCTGATGGGGCGGCGTCGCATCCCTCCGTTACAGGGGACAGCGGGGACGGGGGCTGGGGAAGAGGTAGGTGGCGGGGTGGGGGTGAGGTGGGGGTAAGGTTTTTGTTTTTGTTTTACTTTTTTTTTTGAAATTTTTGTATATAAAATTATAATTTATTTTTTCATGATTTTTAATTTTTTAGATCTAATGACAGAGATTAATTCATTAGATCAGACGATTATTATTTCATCAAATAAGATCCAACGCTCCTTAAAATAAGGAATAATATCTAATAATAAGGGCATAACGATCAATTTATTAAAAAATTAACACCGTTAGGGTCTTTTAATGGAGAGGGGTGATTGAGCTTAATTTTACAAAACACAGGGGGATTTTCGCCTATTTTCAAAACAGAGGGGGGTTTTTTTGTCGATTTTTCAAAACACAGGGGGGTTTTATGCATTTTAGCCAATAAGAAGCCCATTGGGTGCAGATGGGTTTATAAGGTTAAATTGAATGCAGATGGTTCCATAGAGAGGTGCAAAGCCAGGTTGGTAGCCAAAGGTTACAACCAGGTTGAGGGTGTAGATTACAATGAATGTTTTGCACCTATGGCCAAGGCTGTTACAGTGAGAGTCTTGCTTGGTTTAGTGGCATCTAAGGGATGGTCCCTGCATCAGGTAGATGTAAATAATGCCTTTTTGCATGGGGAGCTTGAGGAAGACATTTATATGGAAGTCCCTGAAGGTTATACGGTGCTAGGTGGGCATGTTTGCAAACTAAAGAAGTCATTGTATGGGCTCAAACTGACCTTGAGGCAGTGGAATCAGGCTTTTACAGATAGGTTATCAGGTTTTGGTTTCATTCAATCCCAACATGATCACTGTTTGTTTGTTAAAGGTTCAGGTATCTCCCTTGTGACACTTTTAGTTTATGTTGATGACATTCTTATCACTGCAGCTACTGAATCACAGATTGAAGAGGTCAAGGCATGCATAAATACAGCTTTCACTATCAAAGACTTAGGACCTGCCAAATTCTTCTTAGGTATTGAATTAGCCGGGTCTGAAAAAGGCTTGGTAGCTACTCAAAAGAAATATGTGCAGGACATTGTTGAGGATATGGGGCTTCAACAATGCAAGGTAGGAGGAAGTCCACTTCCTACTGGGATAAAGTTTGCAGCTAACACTGAAAAGCTCCTGGCAGATCCTTCTAGGTATTGAAGGCTGGTTGGCAGGCTGGTGTATCTCAGTTTTACAAGGCCAGATGTTTCTTATTCCACTCAGCAGTTGAGCCAGTTCCTACAACACCCTTGCAAGCCACATTGGGATGCTGCAATTCATTTGGTCCGGTACCTGAAAGGGTAACAAATACAGGTTTGTTTTTCCCTCAAGACAATAATTTGGAGCTGATTGCTTTTCCTAATGCAAATTAGGCTGCATGTTTGGATACAAGGAGGTCTCTCACAGGATACTGTATCTTTTTGGGGTGAACCTCAATCTCCTGGAAGACTAAAAAGCAAGCAACAGTCTCCAAGTCTACAGCTAAAGCTGAGTATAGGAGTATGGCTTCAACAGTCTTTGAGCTTGTGTGGATCAGATACATCTTAAGAGATCTTGGCGTTATGTTGAAACTTCCTATATCCTTCCATTGTGATAACAGAACTGCCCTTCACATAACAACCAATCCGGTATTCTATGAGCGCACTAAACACTTGGAGATTGACTGTCATATTGTGAGGGATAAATACAAGGAAGGGCTCATAGCCCCCAGGCACATTTCTTCAAAGGAACAAGTTGCTCAAATGGACATTAAAAAACTGAGCTTCAGGCGTGTGCTGTCAAACAATGGAATATTCCCATTTTATTCGCCGGAAATGGGAGTATGCAAGAAAAAAATAAAGGTTAGGTGGTCGTTTGTAAAAAAAAAAAAAAAAAAGATTTGGGAGCAAATGCAAAACGGGCCAAAGGTTGGGGGGTGTCCGCTTTTAACCCATAAATACAAGAACTCATAATGAAATATCAGTAGTAACTTTGTCTAAAATAGAGTAAAAATTAATAGTTCATTTTTGCTAAGTTAAATCCAGTTTATCTGTTTGTATTATGATATAAAAAAACACCCATCTACTATTAAAACCTTCAAAATACCCCATGGTTTTGAAAATTGTACTTAAGTACATGAACATGGCCTTAAGTACATTTTTTTAGTCCTTAATGCCCTTATGCCATAAAAGAATATATAAATTTATTTTACTTCTTATTATAGTTTATATGGACTTTTGGCTCCTATAAATTTAAAATTTATATCTAAAACAATAGTTAAAAAATCAATACGATATTATTCCAAAAAAAATAGTATTCATACACTACAAAAAAAAAAAATAAAAAAAATCTAACTATAGAATGATAGATGTGCAGCGCATTCTTACAGGCTAACAACTCATTCTCTAACAGGAAAAGCAAAGACCTCATCTACTGCATCAATAGGTAATCCCGCATCTGATAAGGCAGTCCCCGGAGCTAAGAAAACTACGCTATTCAAAGCAATCCGCCCAAGGAAGGCTAGCTAGTCTTGTATAATGCTAGGCTAGGTGATTCCGCTCTATCAATGACCGAAGCTTAATCCAGAGAGAGAGCTCACTATACCACCAGGTTGCCAGATTTGCTTATGAAAGAAGAACAGCTTATCCCGAGGAAAATTGATTATTCCCTAAGGTATAAATCATCACGGTTCAAAAATCGTAGTAAATCAATACTAACCCATGGTCACAAACTATGAAGTTTGACTATAGTTAATCAGCATCCGTTGAGCTAATTTTACCTATTGCTAAAATATTTGCCACAGTTTTTAACTATAACAAATGTTTTGGTCTCACTTGGAGAAACAACGACTAATTATGGTTGTTGCACAACCATAATTAATTAGTATCTACTATGAATTTTTACTTTTACTGCACAACCAAAATTAATTAGTATCTACTATAATTTTTCACTTTTAAACTTGTTAATTACTCATAGAAAAAAGCCCTATTATTCTGCTGATATTAGAATTCAACGTGCAACAAAATCTCATATTATTAAACGTCGATTTTGACTCATGGTTTATTAAACATCAAACTGATTAAATAATTTACCAATTACATTTTTGCTTTAAGCTTAAACAAACATAAAGACATTAGCAAGACACCATATTAACAAATTAAGATATTACATATATAAATTAAGACAAACAAAAGAAAAATCTTAAATAAAACTTTAGGAAGGAAATTATTTAATAATCATTAAGGAAGAAAAAGAACTATTTACAACAAAATTCTCAACTAATATCCTCCTTCGTCTTTTGCTTTTTCTTCGGATTTCATTTTAGTCTTTTTTTTTCTTTATTTAAATTTTTATTTATAATGCATTTATTTCATTATGACAAAAGGATATTAATTTTATCCATTTTGGTTGAAACTGTAAAGTTAAGGGGGTCTCTCAAGTTTTTAAAAGTAGAAGGGTGCTAAAAATCGGGTTCAATTTTATTTTTCTTCTTTTAGTTAAAGGCGTGTCTTGGTTGTACGGTTTGTTTATTTTTGGCGCTTCTTCAGTTTATTTAATTTGTTGAGCTGGGTTAGTTAGTTAGTTAGTTTTGTTAAGTTAGTTGTTAAGCAACTTAATACGCCTATATAAGAAAGGCTGCTCTTACTTGTAAAAACACAACTTGTACTTCTTCTTCGTCAGAGTTATTATCTGAAACCCAGCACTTATCCATGGCTTCATTTCTCTTCATTGCTTTCAATAGTTTTAGGCTTTCTCAGTAAAGGGGGACAAAATTGGTTTCACCCTTTTTTTTCAATAAAAAGTTGATGGAATGGTTCGAGAGAATTACACTTTTGGTTCCTCTATAATATTACTAAAATACTTTTGATTCCCCTTAATTCGCGAGTTACACTTTTGGTCCCAATTAGAACTATTTTTGAATATTATTTGTCCCTACCATCAACTGACGGTTAGAATTTAACGGAAGTTCCTCATGTGAGGCTCAAATCCCCCAAAGTTGCAAAACTACACCCATATTCCCTTCTTCCAGAATCTTAATTCCCAAATTTTCTATCCATATGAGCTCAAAATTAACCTAAAAATCATTCAAAATTTTGAAAATCAACCAATTAATATGAATTATTGAGTGAATCTGACCCCCAATTTAGTGTGTGAGTGTGATTTCTCTCGAACTTTAAGAAGGAGGACTTGCTCAATCCCACATTTGAAAGGAAGAAAAAAAAAAAAGAATGCTTCATTTGGTAAACCCCTTCTTGTATGAGTCTTTTTGAATAGCTTCTACTGATGAGGTACTGTTTGAATCTAAAATTTGAAGCAAGTGAGCACAAAATTTTCGGTCAAATGAAGAAATAGAGGAGTGTTAGAGTTGTAATTTTTGAAATAAAAAATCTTGGTAAATGATGCCAAAATAATTTTTTATTTCTCCCAATCACTTTGGGGTCAAATTGCAACAGATTTCCCCCCAATTTCAGCACCACATGAGCCGCACGTGACGTCGCCGTTAACTTCTAGTGGTGAGTTGACGGCTGGGACTAAAAATAATCAGAAATGGTTTTAATTGGGATCAAAAGTGTAACTCGTAAATAAAGGAGAACTAAAAATATTTTAGTGGTATTTTAGAGGGACCAAAACTGTATTTATCACGAATGGTTCTTTTAATTAATAAGTAATTTAGTGTTTTTTAATATAAAGTAAAGTTTTATCTTTAGGAGTTCTAGTAACTTCCGAAATTATTCTTAAAAATAAATTAAGCCCATGCCCCTAGTGTAAGTAATTTTGTGTGCTGAATGTCTAAAATATCCTTTTAACAATTTACCAACACCAATTTAATTTACCAAATGTCGGATACTTAAATATTCCAGTTTCTATTCTATTGTATCTCTTTATTATTTTAAACAATCTTATAAATGTTTGTCTTTTACTTCACAAGGGTGTGCCCCATAGACTAAGTATATACATCTCATTCCCCTCAATAATAAGAACAATCAAGATAAGATAGTTGAAGTAAATACACACTTGCACAGTGCTTTGGCTGGTGTACCCCATGCATCAGAAGTAGTACGTCCACCAACCATTAAAAATAGCAACACTTCCCCATCCTCACAATTGACAACTTGTGACACTACAACATCAAATTTTAAAATACCAATATACCCTTAAGTATTTGTACCATTACAATTACTTATTTATTTCAAATGATTTGCATCATCTTTTAACCTTAACATACTATCATATTTATTTTCCATTTCACTCATATTAGTTATTTAATCAACTTTTGAACTATACCATGATTTTATTTTTAAATTTGTATCGTATAATCTGATTATGTGCGCGCAAGTATTCTATGTTGCGGCGACTAGAATGAAAATAAAGTAAAGCCCTTCTTTATAGAGATAATTACATTTACATCCCTGATCTATGGTTTGTTGGACAAACCACTCATGTCTTTTGCATAATTAAAGAAATCACTCCTAACAACCAAAAAAATGAGTAGCATGTGTAATGATGCTCACATTTTGGGAGCTATACGTGTAAATGATGTAAATGATGTCGAGGTTTCTAATAAGTATATGTATAATTATCCAAAAAGCAGAGATAGTTTGTGTAAACAAACCACATGGTAAGAGTGTGAACGTAACATCCCTTTTTCCCTTTTAATGGTTAAATCCCCTGGAGACTGAAAAATAAACAGTGAAAGAATTGACCGACTGTCACCTGCCGCCCCTTAGCCAAGACGGTCGGCAGTGAATTGCAGAGGATGTGCGGGCGGCAAGGGAATGCCGGCCAAGCACGCAGTTGCACGACAAGTGAGCAGAGACTCTTATCAATTCAGGGATTGCAATACTGTTCGTATGAGAACTTCCTTGATGTATGAGGATGCTATCCGCCAAGTATGAAGTCTTGGGTACGGAGTTATAAGGGCGACTACCGGGCACAATCCTATGCGCGACCAGGAGAGTGATGTGCGAAGCAAAGTGCATTATCCTTTGGGATTTGCAAAACTGTTTCAATGGTGTGGAGTGTTGGGAACATCTCTACCAAGTTTCAGAGTTAGACGGTTCCAATTGAGTAGGAAACGATGACGATGTTTGGAGTCTGCAGGTGTAGTAGCGAGACGATTGTTTCAAAATATTGCGAGGGCAATTCCCCGAAGATGGATGATCGAATGGGGTTGAAACTGTGGATTTCTAATGTAGAAGTCGTAGGGTACGCAACGATTCAAGCGACACATGATTTGGACGTCGGACGACGGAGATGCGGAAAAGGTGCGCTCCTCGACCACTTTAATGTATATTGCTGGAATAAGGGAAATTCTTTTTAAGCCTATTATAAGGGGGGCATGCAGTGGTGAGCTCCAGCCAGCATCCCCCGTGCAGAAAGGCACTAAATGAGCAACCCTTAGCGGCATGTTGGGGCCTTCATGGGTCGACTTTAGGCACCTTGAAGGGAGGGCTAAAGTCCCCGGACGGGATGGGAACCGGAAGGGCTAGGATGGCCCATGTTGGGCAAGGAATGAGCCAAGAGGTTCCATGCTATACGCACGGTTGCCCCGCAGGCTGTGGGAATCAGGGGCAACACCTCTAGGCCGAATGAGTGATCGAAGCAAGCATTCCAAGACCTCGTGAGCTAACTTGTGACATGCACTATTGGGTTCTGGCCATGCACGGGGTCCGTTGGCTAAGATACGCGGTTGTAGGGCGACGCCGCGCTGTGGTAAAATAGTGAGGCTAGGCCAAAAGGCAAGAAGGCATGTTGGGCATACCGTGCGGGATTAATGCGAGATGTTGGCATTCGGATTGGGCCACGGACTTGTAATGTTGTCCTACTCGGTCGAGGCATACGAGACGGGCATGGTGAAGACATGCGCCGGTGAGGTACCGTGTGAACGTTGAGCATGCGATGGACGTTGTGGGGGCAAGAATGGCCCGTAGTGCCGAGACGGAGCGAGGATGCTCCGATCCATTGCGAGATGTATCGAAAGGACCTGAGATTGTGGGCGAAATGCATGATGGCAAGCTAGCTAGTTGGGGCCGGACATGAAGACAATCAAGGCGTACGAGCCGCGACCCTCAGCGAACATGGGCATTTCGAATAGGCGAGTGCATGGGCACAAGGTGCCGCACATGGAGGCGTTCGAGTGTCGCACTGGTGAGCTGCGAGCGTCGAAGACACACGACGGGGAAACCGTTAGGACGCGAATGGATGAAGGCCGGTCGGGGTTGAGTGCAACCTGAGAGACATCACGGGCGAGAAAGATATATTCCGCTACGACAAAAGAGTCCCCCCGGGACACCGAGCCAAGGGTAAAGGAGTTAATATAGCTGCCCTCGAGTATGCCCATGCGGTTCCTAATGTAAGGGTCGTAGGACAAGTAGAGATTCTTCACCAGAACGGCATCGTTACAGTCTTCGGGAACCTTCAACTTGGCATTTGGTCACAACAAGAAAAATGAAGTGCCAGAACATGAGCTGTTAATGCAGTAAACAAAACACAATTAAGTTGAACACAACAAATTTTGCAGAAAACAAAAACAAGCCTTTCATTTTCACAAATTGCAATCCCATATACAGTGCAACAATTCACAAAAAATGTTAGTTGGTGATTTACGTTTCCAACAAATTCACCAAATCAACAATTTACAAAAAAACATTTTTTGTGCAAAAAGCCCTAATTTCACCACATTTTTTTGTACAAAAAGCCCTCAATTTGTTCTCTTTTATCTTTCCTTCATATTCTCCAAAACATCAGAAATTTGGTTTCTTGTTGTATCTCCTATTTTCACTGCCAACATTCCCCAATAAGGCTGCATTTGGGGCCTTCATGACCAACTTGTTGCTGCATGAAACATGGTACATGTTAATATATTGCAAGGTTCAAAATTCTGAATTCAAAGAACTCCAGGAAATTGAACAAACCTAGGTTGTGGATCTTGCAATAGGGGCTGAAGAGCAAGTTGTCTCCTCCCTTTTTTGGGAGCCTGCTGAAAGCATACAATGTATCAGAAAAAGGGTCTAAAAAATAAAATAGCACAATAGGAGAACCAGAATTACCTGTGCACCACGACTTGGTTGCTCCTGGCGTAAAGGGGGGACGTGAGATCCCTGTGGGATTTCTTCTGGTGGAGGGGCATTTGACTGCCAAAAAACAAAAATGCTTAAGACATACTAATTATTGAAATCATATTAATCTGTACCAAGAATAAAAAGTTTGTCTCAAACCTTGAAAAATTTAGACTTGGGATGTCCTTCATTCTTGCATGTTCATTTGTTGTGGCCAACTTCCAAGCATCTGCTACAGGTATGTGTGAGCCCTTTCCTGGTTGAGGTCTTGACTGCAGTTCATCATGGCCCTTTCTACTAAGCTTCTTAGGCCTTCCCCTTTTCTTTCTACTCTTTGGAGGTTTTGAGGGTCAAAACTTGTTTTTATGTACTCTTTTGGCCTAGGGACAACATATATAATGTCATTGTACACCCTAGTTTGGCCTATTTTGCCCCAATCGCTGCACCAGCATGGCAGCATGGTAACCTGTTAATTGAAACATGCAACGACTGCATGTTTTTTTTTTTTTTTTTTATAAAATCAACTACAAACTTGTGTAAGAAGTGGTAAACTTCATATTCTACCCCCTCCCCCCCCACCTAATAAAACAGTTTCTTGCAGCCTGTTGTTTCTTGTTGATCTTTTTTTAGTATGTTAGGACAAATTATTCCTCCACGCTTTTCCATTCCCTCCTTTTTGAATTGCAGCCTAGACATCAATCTTGTTCTAATCCACTTAAACATACTTATAATTGGTTTGTCCCTAGCCTCAAGTATGTAATTGTTAAAGCTTTCACACAAGTTATTCACCAAAATATCACATTTTCTATGACATTGAAAATATGATCTTGCCCAATGCTGTGATTTATCTTTCTTAACCATTTAGAGGCTGTTTCAATTTCATCCTTGAATTTGGGATCAATCTCTTCAATCTTTTTCATGAAAGCTTCAAAAACTCTTTTGTTAGCAGTTGAGGCTACTTTCCAAAAGTATTCTTTCAAGTGAGGCCTAAATGACCATTTTCAAGTGCCCAAACCCCCTATATGATCCAACAATTCACCCACAAACCAGCCCTGAGTCTCCCTGTTTTCTATTTGCACTACTACTAGTGTAATTGGGAACATGTTGTCATTCCATCCCTTCCCATAGCTACAAGCAATTGGCCCCCATAAACTGTTTTTAAAAATAGCCATCAAGGCCAATGATAGGCCTACACCCTTCCAGAAATCCCTTTTCCATTGCCCATAGACTGAAATACATCTTGTCAAAGACAGGGGGATCAGCTTTTTTAGTCTTCCTAAGTAGAATCTTAGAACCTGGATTCAGTTTTCTAACTGTTTCACAGTATTCCCACAACAACTCATGCTGCTTGGTATCATCCCCCCTAATTCTTTCTAATGCTTCTCTTTTTGCCTTCATTACCTTAAATCTGCTCACATCAACATTGCACTTTGAAAGAATTTTGTTTTTTAGTTGTTGCACAAGAATGGTAGGATGGTGTCTAATTGCTTTTTCAATTCGTTTTGCAAGGTATGATGCATGCAGGCCTATTTTCATAAGTTCTTGCACATGTACGGGTTCCCTTTACTGATTTTATTTGGAATGTAGGCCCACCTTGTACTGGTGAGGCATGGATCCTCCATTCACAGCCCTCAGCTTTACATTTTGCTATTACCCTTATAGCCTCATTTTTTATCAAGTCAATGTCAACTCCATTCCTAATACACCAGTCCCTCAATACCTCTCTAAAGTGTGCAAAATTTCTGAATTCATCCCATCCAGAGTAGATTTTTTCATTGAAGTGCCAGATTCTTTAAAAACTGGGGTTGTTTCTGCAACCTCATTATCACTACGAAGTGTTTAAATAAAATAAAATTATAGAGATTGAAAGGTGGTTAGTAATGTCAAATTTATATTTAATTTGAAGGAATTTTCTAAGATCTTAAAAATAAATTAAAAATTCTTTACTTTTTTTCTTAAAGAGCTTGTAAGCTCCTAATATCTTAATTTTAGACCTTATTAGCTCTTTTCTTAAAAAAAAATAAAACTTCTTTATAGCATCTTATCATCTCTCAACCATCTTATAAAATATTTTAAAGAGCTTATAAACCCACCTAAACGATTTCTTAATTTAAAAAGAGCAATCCATCACATAATAGTATAATTATGTTTGATATATACAGTATAATATATTCTTGTGTGTGTATATCTATGCCCCGTTATTAAGTGAGAACACTTTTTCCTTGTGTTTGGTTTTATTTTTGGAGTGTTTTGTTTTGATTTGTGGAGATAGAGAGAGAAAAATAAAGATCAATAAGTGTGTGTTAGAGATAAGTGTATGTTTGGATTTGTTTTTGGAGTTAATTTAAATAGTGTAAAAATGTATTGTATGTATTGTGTTATATATTGGGAGACAAAAAATACAGTTCATTGTCAAATCATATCTCTTTTATATATTATTATAAATATATATGTATATAATAATATTTATTTATTTGTAGGTGGATTAAATTATATAATATATTATTGTATAGGAGAATGTGAAAATTATCCAAAACACCAAGTAAAGGTGTTTTGGATAATGTTATGTTTGGTTTTGTTTTCTAACCATTTCCGAGATAAACCAAACAGAGGGTTTGTGTCTCACTTTTTTGTGTTCTGTCAATTTTTATTTTTTTAATTATTTATTAATTTTAATTTTTCTCTCTCTTCTTAATTTCTTGTTTTCTCTCTTCTCAACTTTCCCACCCTTTTTTGTTCTCTCATTTTTTTCAATGATTTCTCATAATTTTTTCTATATAATTTTATTTATCTAGTTCATATATTTTGAAATAATAAATAATTATTTTAATTTAGAATTAATTATGCACACACATTTGAGTATGCCACATATACTAATATATATATATATATATCTTTTTATATGAATTATTAAGGGTAAAATTCATTTTTATCCCCGACATTTGATTTCAATTTCAAAATAGCGCTATCTTTTCAACTTGAATTAATCCTTCTGGTAGATACTTTTTCCATACTACCCTGAAAAAATATTTTATTTAACAAAGAAAATCATGTTAGTCCCTTGCTTTTCAATTTCATCATTGGGAAATTATTTAGACAATAACTTGATCAATAACATTGATGTGACTTGGAATATCTCAATCTGGATAATTGCATTGGGCTCGAACAAAGTGGGTTTCGGCTTCTATAAATCAGAAAGGGGACAAGTAAAAAAGTATTAGCACTCAGCGCTCAAATCAGTAATCAGTTGTGGAATAAATAAATTTTAAAATAACAAAAAAATAATGAGAAATCGTGTAGAATAATAGAGTGAACACAAAGTGTGCTTAGCATGAGATTAGAAATAATTCGTGAGCTTAAGAGCGTAGATAAAACGTTAGCCAAAAAAATGTTATTATAAAATTTTTATTAATTGTTTTAAAAACTATTTATTGTTTATATTAAACTAAAAATCTCCAATATATTTTATATTTTTAAAAATAATATTTATTTCTTATTATTTTTGGTCAAAGTTTATTATAATATTTTTAGAACAAATAATAATTTAATTTTAAAAAATAATAAAAGATGCTAGAACTTATCTCAAATACAAATAATTATAAATTAAAAAATATTTTACAATATATATTAAAATAAAAATTTCCTAATATTTTTATTTTTTTTTAAAAAAAAATTCTTTCTTATAATTTGTGGTCAAAGTTTATTTAAATATTTTCAGACCAAATAATAATTTTATTTTAAAAAGTAATTAAAAGATGCTGAAATATATCTAAAATATAAATAATTATAATTTCAAAATTCATTTATTATTTATCTAAAAATAAAATTTATCTAACACTTTTATATAAACAATAAATTTTATTTCTTTTAGTTTGTGGTATAACATTTTCGGACCAAATAATAATTTGATTTTAAAGAATAATAAAATATCCTAAAAATTATCTGAAATACAAATATTTACAATGTTAAATCTATTTCATTATATTATACATTGAAATAAAATTTCTCTAACATTTAAAAAAAATATTTTTCCTTATAATTGTGGTCGAAGTTGATCAGTATATATATATATATATATTTTGTAAAATTAACCAAGTTCTCTTAAGTCAAAATTAGTGAAAGTCACGTGGCCTGGTGGGAGCTCACAACAGTTAACGACCTTCTGCCATTAACCTAGAGTTGGGGCCAAAAAAGTCAAAAATTGTATTTTGTGGGATTAAAGGTGACACTCGCCAGATTAGGTCCACCATGCAAAAAAAGACATCAATAGAGTATAGATTAGTCATCTTACCATAACCGCGTTGACTATTTTTTTGACCTGTATTTGTTGATAGGAAAAATGCATGCCACCCCTGTGATATGCGAAATGTGCATATTACGCTCCTATGATAAATAAAATACCAAATTACCCCCCTATGTTATTATAAATGAAGCAATTAGCACCTTAAGGGTCCAATGTATTCCGCAGGCGCCAGTCATGCGACTGGGACTGCATTTTCGGCCTGTGTTTTGACCATTTTGCCCCTCTTTCCCCAATTATAAATGGATAAAAGCATATTACCCCCCCCCCCCCCCCGGTGTGATTCGAAAAGGGCAAATTACCCCCTGGGTGAAATGCTGGAACTGAATGAAGTGTTTTAATTTTTTTTAATTTGCTGTAATAATTGTAGTATTTTAATTTATTAATTTATTGTATTAATTGGAAATATTTTAATTTTTGAAATTTGAATTTATTTGTAAATTTTAGGTTTTTTGTATTAATTCGAAGCATTAATTTAAACCATTTTAATTTTTTAGCATTTGGTCACAACAAGAAAATTGAAGTGCCAGAACATGAGCTATTTTCATTCAACAAATTTGGAGTACCTGAACATATATCAAGAGAGAATGCAGTAAACAAAACACAATAAAATTGAACACAACAAATTTTACAAAAAACAAAAAAAAAAAGGCTTTCATTTGCACAGATTGAAACCCCATATGCAGTGCAACAATTCACAAAAAATGTTAGTTGGTGATTTACATTTCCAACAAATTCACCAAATCCACAATTTACAAAAAAAAAAAAAAAAAAAATATTTTTTGTACAAAAAGCCCTCAATTTCTTCTCTTTGATATTTCGTTCATTTTCTCCAAAACTTCAGAAATTTGGCTTCTTGTTGTATATCCTATTTCCACTGCCCGACATTCCCCAATAAGGCTGCATTTCTGTGGCCTTCATAACCAACTTGTTGCTGCAGTAAAAATTGGTACATGTTAGTATATTATAAGGTTCAAAATTCTGAATTAAAAGAACTCCAGGAAATTGAACAAACCTGGGTTGCAGATCTTGCAACAGGGGGCTGAAGAGGAGGCTGTCTCCTTCCTTTTTTTCGAGCCTACTGAAAGCATTAAATGTATTAGAAAAAGGGTCTGAAAAATGAAGTAGCACAATAGAAGAGCAAGAAATACATGTGCACCACCACTTGGTTGCTCCTGGCTTAAAGGGGACAGGGGGCTTCGGACCCCTGTGGGATGCTTAAGACCTACTAATTATTGAAATCATATTAAACTGTACCAAAAATAAAAAAATTTTCTCAAACCTTAAAAAATTTAGACTTGGGCAAACTTCATTCTTGCATGTTCCTTTGTTGTGGCCAACTTTTAAGCATCTGCTACAGGTATGTGTGAGCCCTTTCCTGGTTGAGGTCCTTGACTGCAGTTCATCAGGGCCCTTTCTACTAAGCTTCTTAGGTTTTCCCCTTTTCTTTTTAATCTTTGGAGATTTTAAGGGATCAAAACTTATTTTTATGTAGTCTTTTGGCCCAGGGACAACATATATAATGTCATTGTACACCCTCATGTACACTGACTTCTTAAAAATATTCATCAACATAATCCTTTAGTTTGGGCCTTTTGCCCCAATTGCTGCACAAGCATGACAACATGGTAACCTATTAATTAAAACATGCCACGACTGCGTGTTTTTTTTTTTTCAAATCAACCACAAACTTGTCTAAGAAGTGGTCAACTTCATATTCTGCCCCCCCCACCCCCCACCACCTAATAAAACAGTTTCTGGCAGCCTGTTGTTGCATGTTGATCTTTGTTAGTATGTTAGGATAAATTATTCCTCCATACTTTTACATTCCCTCATTTTTCAATTATAGCCTAGGCATCAATCTTGTTCTAATCCCTTAAACATACTAACAATTGGTTTGTCCCTAGCCTCAAGTATGTAATTGTTAAAGCTTTCACACAAGTTATTCACCAAAATATCACATTTGCTGTGACATGGAAAATATGATTTTGCCCAATGTTGTGATTTATCTTTCTTAACCATTCAGAGGATGTTTTAATTTCATCCCTGATTTTGGGATCAATCTCTTCAATCATTTTCATGAAAGCTTCAGTATCTCTTTTGTTAGCAGTTGAGGCTGATTTCCAAAAGTATTCTTTCAATTGAACAGATTTGTACTTCACTTAAAATTTTCTTACATATGTCTAACAAAAAATCTATGTCAGAATCTGACACTAAGTCTTTTAAGGCCTCAATGAGTCCTTTTTGCCTATCAGATATAAATGACCATTTCCTAGTGCTCAAACTCCCTATATCATCCAACAATTCACCCACAAACCAGCGCCAAGTCTCCCTGTTTTCTATTTGCACTACTGCCATTGCAATTGGGAACATGTTGTCATTTTCATCCCTTCCCACAGCTACAAGCAATTGGCCCCCATAAACTATTTTCAAAAACAACCATCAAGGCCAATGATAGGCCTACACCCTTCCAAAACCCCCTTTTTCATTGCCCATAGACTGAATTACATCCTGTCAAAGACAGCGGGATCAGAATTTTCAGTCTTCCTAAGTAGGATCTTAGATCCTGGATTCTGTTTTCTAACTGTATCACAGTAATCCCACAACAACTCATATTGCTTGGCATCAGCCCCCTTAATTCTTTATAATGCTTCTCTTTTTTCCCTCATTACCTTAAATCTGCTCACATCAACATTGCACTTTGAAAGAATTCTGTTTTTTAGTTGTTGCACAGGAATGGTAGGATGGTCTCTAATTGCTTTTTCAATTCATTTTGCATGGTATGATGCATGAGCAAGCGTATTTTCATAAGTTCTTGCACATGTGCGGGTTCCCTTTAATGATTTTATTTGGAATGTAGGTCCACCTATACTGGTGAGGCATGTATCCTCCATTCACACCCCTCAGCTTTACATTTTGAAAATACCCTTGCAGCCTCATTTTTTATAAAGTCTATGTCAACCCCATTCCTAATACACCAATCCCTCAATACCTCTCTAAATTGTGCAGCATTTCCGAATTTCATCCCAACAAGATTAATTTTTTTCATTGAAGTGCCAGATTCTTTAAAAACAGAGGTTGTTTCTGCAACCTCATTATCACTACCTTCTAGACTAACCAAGTCATCTTCATCCCCATCCCACTCATCACTAGCCCATTCATGTTCAGTTTTTCTCAAGCACATTTTTCAGGTATATTTTTTTGTTCTTTTTTTTCCTTTATCACCCTTTTCAGTTTCATCATCAAATCCTTTTTACTTGGGTTTTTTGATAGGAAAATGTTATCATCTGACTCACATTCAGTATCTTCTAACACTACATTAGGGGCCTCACTGTCACTTCCCTCATTACATTGCACATAGTCCTCATCAGAAGAATCATGAAACTCTGATGAGGACACATTCAAAAATATTTGAAACAGTTTTCTTTTTCCCTTGTCAACTTCATTTTGAACTGGAATTTCATTCAAATTCTCAGTCACATTTTCAGCAATTTCTTGAACTAGAATCTCAATGAAATTCTCAGTCATTTTTTCAACCATATCTTCAATCGTATTTTCAGCCATTTCTTGAACTGGAATTTCAATGAAATTCTCAGTTGGATTTTCAGCCACATAAGCTGGCTCATTATTAAATGCATTATTCAAGTTCTCAACCCCCTTTCCACTCTCATTTTCCGCACCCAATTCACCCCTCTCCTCTCACAGTTATTGCACTCAACATCAGTCCCACCCAATCCCTGACCCTTTAAACCCTGCCCCTCATAGTCCTTCCTCTTTTCAGCATCTTCAAACTCAACCCCCAGCTTCTCACAGTCCTTTCTCTGTTCAGCACCCTCAAACTCACTCCCTGTCCCATCCATATCCCCAAAATCTGTTCCATCTAATAGATATCTTATCTCCTCCTCCTCCTCCTATTCTTTTTCAATTTCATTACCCTGACTATCTAGGACTTTTAGAGGTTCAACATCCTCTTCCTCTAAATATATATCAACTGGAGCATCTAAGCCCTTATACATATTCTGCAAATCAACCAGACAAAGGTCTGCACATTCTTCTTTTATTTGTCTAATTCCCCTTTCCAATGATTGAGTAGGTACTTTATAATAAAATTTTAGAAGGTACTTCTTCCCCCCATACTGTTCACACATTGAGCCTAACTCAATCAAACTTAAATAGTCTATGTTTATGTTCTCAAAGACTTTCTTATGGCCTCCTACATACCTAACTTTGGGATGATTTACAAATTTTCCACCCCACCAAAAATATATGTTATGTTTCTCAAAATTCTGCATTTATACGAAATAAAAGCAAAAGGGGGTATAATTGCACATAACAAATTATATATAAAGCGCAGTAACTCTCCCAACCACCAAAAAAGCAATATTGGACCACATAAAGCAGATGTAGACATACATTACATGACAAAAAATGTTTAAAATATACAAATAGTATAAAATAAAGTAGATGCAGACATAAATAAACAATGACTTGGGACCACATGTGGAACCCAATACTACAATTACTATAAAATAAACAACCCTAATCCCCAAAATAATAAATAAAAATGCCATAATCTAGAAAATAAAAACAGAATATGCATTCCCCTCAAATAATTGCACAAAAAACCCTAACCTTAACACCCCACCACCCCAGTATAAAAGGGTGTGTACCTACCTCCATCCCCACTTCTTCAGACTTCGAGTTCTTTTTGAAGCTTTTTCTTCAGATCCAACATAAAAAAAAAAAAACAAAAAAAATTCAAAATCACAACAGAAATATCAAAGAAAACATGTGAATAAGTAAATAGAAATGTTTCAAAAATACCTTAAACAAACCAAGATTTGATGTTCAACTTTCTCAACCTTTTATCCAACATTCCAATCTGTAAAAAAATAAGAGAAAATAGTTAAAAGATTAAAAAAAAAAACCGTAAAATGCTTTGCAACAATGTTGCAAAGCTTAGTGTTTATCTCACCTATGATTCAACAGTGGATTTTAGTTTATTTTTGCCCAAATCTTTTTTTTTTTTTTGTTCAAAAAACTAGCCCTATGTTTGGTTTCATTTTCTCCCATCTTCGTGATGGTGAGAAAATAAAACCAAACATAACATTACCTAAAACACCTTTATTGGGTGTTTTGGGTAATTTTGGCACATACTCCCGTATATACATACATCCACTTATAAAAATATATTAAAAGACATGATTTGACAATGAACAGTATTTTTTTTCTCCCAATATACAACACAATACATACAAAAACGCACAAATATTACTATATACATATATAAAAATATATAAAAGAGACATGATTTGACAATAAACAATAGTCTTTGTCTCCCAATATACAACAGAATACATACAATACCCTTTTTATACTATTTGAAATTAACTCCAAAAACAAACCCAAACATACACCCTATTTCTAACACACTTATTTATCTTTATTTTCTCTCTCTATCTTCACAAAATAAAACAAAATATTTTAAAAATGAAACCAAACATAGGGTAGGATTTTTTTCGTTCGCCTTCTCTTAGTCCCTCACTCTCGAGAAATGAAATATTATGTCTACCCAAATCATTCAACATTGTCAACCTATCATATTTGTTTTTGTCTTGTAACCCTATTAACTACGTTTAAATTGCCCAGAGAGGCAATGTGCACCTTTATTAATATCACAGGGGGGTAACTTGGTATTTTATTTAACACAAGGGGGTAATTTGCTCTTTTCGAATAACACAGGGGGTTATATGCTTTTAACCCATTTGTTGATTATGCCTTAGTTCTAAAATTAAATCAACTTAGGTGCCTAATGCTACATGATCAGTGCATACAACATAGCCAAGATCTACTGATAGAATTTTTCCATCTTCAGGGATCACATTTAATTCAATTCTGAGCAATGGTGGGACATAGTAAGGTGGAATAGATTCCTTTAGTTTTCTTTCTCTGTTTTCCTATATATGTTGGTGTCATAGAGATGGCTTCAAGCCCTCAACATCTTTTTTCAGAAAACAAATTGTATATCCACCCTCAAGAGTTTATTTTTTTATAGAAAAGATAGCCACTCTCGATCCAACAGTTTTTCCATCTCAATCTCATCCAAAAATCTGCAATGCATATATTGAAGTAAGCCAAGATAGTGCAAAAAGGTAGAATATCAAATTCAAGATTTGATCAACATAATCAAGCAAGTTTGAATCTAGCAACAAAATGTTGAAACACAACTTGCTTTCGTGTCCTCTTGGCATGGGTGCCTTCACGTTGTATAACTCTTCACAAAATCAGCAAGAAATTTAGAGAATTTGTTGGAGTTTCTGTCGTTTCATTTTACAGAGAATCTATAAAGAGAAGGCAAACAATAACAAAGCAAATGAATGTAGAAAAACCGTGAAAAGGGAAGTCCAAGAATCATGCATGCACATCGAAAGTCACTTTGTTTATAGTAGTTTACTGGAAAAGAGGTCAGTTGATATGCACGTCGAAAGTCCAAGAGTCATGCACACACACTCAAAGATAAAGTATTTAACTTTGGCTATTTTTCATCCTCTTTTTGACTCAAACGGAGTACAATGCCCTTGTTGGTTATATAAATTGACCCCTTTTGTTTCTTTTTCATTTTGGAGGTGTTTTTGCTGGTTTCTTTTTTTTTTTTTTTTTTTTTTGCATTTCTTGGTCCCAGCTGCAAGAATTTCTTTCCTTCTTTTTTATTTTTTACGTTTTGATATAGTTTTATTAATTTTTTGAAATTATCCAATATGAATTGATTACACTTATTGTTTTTATTTGTATGTAGAATATCACCCTATTCTAGGAACTCAAATCCCCAAAAGGAATAAGTTATGGATTTGAGGTAAAAGAATCCAAAGTACTATTGTGAAAAGAATGCAACCATTAGAGTTGTGGATTTGAAAAAAAAAAGACAAAAAAAAATCATTTTGCAATTGCAGATCCGGATAGTGTAGTTTTAGTTGGTTGGAGCCTATTAGTTATTGTGAAAACAATCCACGAAATCCACATTCAAGCACATTCGAAATGCCAGAAATGGAAGAAGAAATTGAATCAAATGTGAGCGGACAAGAAGAAATATTTATTCAACTATTATCTGTGTGAGAAGACATAATAGACAGAGTGAAGCACCTGGAAGCAAATCATAGAATGCTAAAGGCATTGTGTTTGGTCATGCTTGTTGTAATTGTTATTCTAATTTATAAGTGATAGATGGATTTATTACTATGTAAAAGTTGTAATGAAGTTTAAGGCATTAGTACATACATTCAAGAATATAAATCGACAGTGAAACGAAAACTACAAAACTTCCATTAAAGTTAAAAGGCAGCTTTCAACATATGTTTCTTTACAAAAAAATCCATGTATTCAGCAGGTATGCAAAAAAGGATAGCCAAAGAGCAACATGCTTTGCACCTATGCTATCGAACATTCAAATCCCAAAACAACAATTCATATTGTTTTATCTAGCAATCCAATTCAAAATTAGGCCCATGTACATTGAACAAAACCTCAATTCTTGGCCTTTGAATTTGTCCTTAAGACAAAACCCATGTTCAGTCCCTGGTGCAAGTTCAGAAATTACCTCTAACAACCCTTTTTGCCTATCAGATATAAGACCCATTCACTTTCACCATGTGACCCAATATCCCTCAACAATAGTCTCAAAACCACTCCCAACTGTCATATTTTTCAACTACAACATAAGCAAAGACAATTGGGCAAATGTTATCCTTTGGATCCCTGCATATAGCTGCCAATAATTGCCCTCTATATATCCCCTTTAAAAAGCACCCGTCTAAACCAATTATTGGTCTATAGCCATCAATAAAGCCATCTCTATCCCCCTAAACAGAAATGCATTCTCTACAACATTGGTCAATTGAATTCTCTGTTCAACTTCATGAACAATGAGCTCCCAGGATTATGCTTTACAACAGTATGACAATAACCATGCAATCGAGCATATTGTTCTTTCACATCTTCCTTTATCAGTTGAAGAGAATATTTCCTTGCGCTATACACTTAATAGGTATTGATATTAATTTGAAGCTCTCTCATGATCTTGTTTTTAAATGACTGCAACCCCTGATATGGATTAACCCCTGTCTAATTTCCCCTACCTATGCTTTCTGTACTAACCCCTTCCACAACCCCCTCAGCATAAGGAATTTCATTATTCCTTTCCCTTGTGGCTTCATCCCTTACACCCTCACCCCCTCTTTCCCTGCACCTTTATCCCTCTCATTCCCTGCACCCTCACCCTCTCATCAATATATGTAAGTCGTAGAACAGATTCAACAGTTTGTAATAAATTGGCATGTTTATCAAAAACTAAAAATGGGACCTGAAAGTTCCTCTATGTCTATCAAAATTACATTTAACCCCTTGTAGTCCTTCAATAACTCCCCAATGCCCTCATCCCCCTGCACAGTCTTTAAGGAAGAATCTAAAGTTTAACCAGGTAAAGCATAATATATTGCTATGTTACTACCCTTACGCGTTGCTAGTATGTACGTATCAGTAAGATTATCATAAAATAATCTTTGTTTATCTTCCTTTGGGAACCACCTCCTCCAACCTCCAATATATCTAATACTAGGCACCCATTCAAGAGAAACCCCTACCCGCACATAAGACTCAACATAATCACCCAATGCCATATCTACAAATTAAGTAAATACAATTTTACTTAGGCATCTAAAGCAATAAGCATTGAATAAAAAATCTCCAAAATAATAATTTACAATAAAAAGTCGACTAACAGTAATGTGCATACATTTAAGATAACATTGACATATGGGAGTGGACCATTCATCATAAACAACACATATTACACATTCCTAAATAAAAAATTAGTAAAAAAAGCAAAGTAAAACAGTACAGTAAACTATATTCTTATTTGGGAGGGGGGGGGGGCATACTTTTTTTATCCTCCCATGGTGGAATCGACATCACAATAATAGACATATCCAAAAAAGCACAGTGAAACAATATAAAATCATGCACAAACCCGAACCCCCAAAACACAGACAAAATGCCCTAGATTAATTGAAGTTTTTTACAAATCTATACAAAATTCCAAAAAGTCGACAACATCACAACATACTGTTTAACATAATATTATCATAAATAAAGCATGTAAAAATACGATTAAAACTTACCCGTTTAAACTCCTTCTTCGCCTCCATTAAAATTGAAGAACGACGAACTTCTTCCTCCGAACCCGAAGAACACCTTGCACCAAAAGATTATACCCTTCTTCACCTTAGATTTCTAATTTCTCTCAAAACACAGTTCTTTGTTTTGCACGATAATTTTTGCATCAAGAAGAACCCTAAACTCTGTAAATTTTTTCCTCTCTCACTGTCAACTTTCTCTCTCTTCGTTTATGAAACTGGTTGACTGATGGGCGACTTTGTAACGTTAGGGGCAAAACAGGCAGTTTGCCTTAATTTCTAACGCCGTTAGCACACGTTAAGATACAGGGTAAGTGAGCTGGATTTACAAAATAGGGGGAGTTTTAGCCGACTTTTGAAAATAGAGGAGGATAATATGCATTTTGACTCCTTTTTTTCCATCAATAATTTTTAGATTACCTCCGTCTCTTTTTTATTTTTTTAATCTTAAAGTATTATTTATTATCCATTCTTCCACATATATCTTTTCCTTTGGCAAAAATATTTTTTTTGTACCATTAAATTGTGTCATTATTTGTTTAGGTAACACAAATTCTGGCGAGTGTCGCTTTTAATCCCATCTTTTGGGAGGAAAAACTCACGTGCCCCAACAAGAACGAGGAAAATTTTTCCATAATTAGGGTTGGCTCATGTTTGAAAATATTTTCATAACTTTCAGGACAAAATATAACCAAAAAAAATATTTTTTAAAAATAAAAATATTAGATAAGTTTTGTTTTTATATAAATAATGAATTGATATAAATTCTAGCACTATTTTATTATTTTTTTAAAACTAAATTATCTTTTAATCTAAAAATATTTTTATAAACTTTGACAACAAACTACAAGAAATAAAATTTATTTTTTTTAAAAAAATATACTAGAGAAATTTTATTATAGTTTGTGGTCAAGTATTAAAATATTTTGAGACCAATTAATAATTCAATTTTAAAAATATTAAAAGGATCCTAGAAAGTATCTAAAATACAAATAATTATAATTTAAAAGATTTTTTATTTTATTTATTAAAATAAAATTTTCCTAATATTTTTTATTTTTTTTAAAAAATATTTCTTTTACTTATAGTTTGTGGTAAAAGTTGGTTAGAATATTTTTCTTGGTACAATTAAATAGGTTCTGTGACATCAAAGCAGCCAAAGTCACGTAGTCAGCTAACAACAATTATGGGGCATGCATTAATGGGTTTGATGTTGACACTTCCCCACCTTGTTTCTAGTCATAATTTATTAAAAAATTTTCAGAATAAATAATAATTTAATTAACAATAATAATAAAAAGATGCTATAATTTATCTCAAAAAAAATAAATATGAATTAACAAATAGTCTATTGTATATATTAAAATAAAATTTCCCCAATATTTTAAATTTTAAAAATTAATTTTTTTTTCTTATAGTTTGTGGTAAAAAATAATTTAAATATTTTCAAACAAAAAAATAATTTTATTTTTAAAAATAATAAAAAAATGACGGAATTTAACTCAAATATAAATAATTATATTTTAAAAATTAATTCATTTTGTGTAAAAATAAAATTTATGTAATACTTTTGTTTAAAAAATAATTTTTTTTTTCTTATAATTTTTTTCGGAAGAGGTAAGTTTCATTAAGGAAAAGAATGTGGAGTCCAGTCCAACTCCTACCAAGCAATGCGCCATAATCTATACAAGGCTCGAAAGTGTAAGCTATCCTCAAACGGCAAACTAAGAATCCAATCTCTCACCTGCTGAAGAATGATTTCAGCCACCATCTCGGGCTCTATTCGTTGTTCCTTATATCGTCGATAATTAAACAATAGCCCCTAACAGTGTGCGGTATAAGTAGTTGACAACGTGCTTCCCACGCCATCGCTTTGCTGCCCAACGAATAGCCACAGTCCAGTCATTATATGGCCATGGAAATGGGAGGGCTAGTCTGATATGTCTTATACATCTCACGGCAAAGTCGCACCGGAAGAAAATATGCGTGTGCATTTCCATCACAGGGATGCCGCAAAGAACACAACACTGATTTAAATGTTGTAACCAAACTTTATCCATTGTGCTCAATTTACATTGGATAGCAAGCCATAAAATGAAAGACTTCCTTCGGGATTTTTAGAGCTACTTTCAGTAGTATATACCAATCCTCAACGGTATCGTGCGGGGATATAAAAGCTATCCCTCCGGCGGTGGTGTACCCTCCTGTAGCTGATTTCCATAGTACCATGTCTCTATCACCATGGATAGTTGGGAGTCTGTCTCTGATATCATTCATAGCCGCCGATCGAGGCCGAAGAGGCCACTGCCACTCGCCGTCGACAATGATCGTTCGTAGGAGAGTTGTCGAGGGAATGCCCGTCAATCTTGGGGCAGTCGGTAGGGTGCTGATCAGAGCACCATAGGGGTGCCATGGATCATGCCATAGTAAAAAGGAGTTACCAGATCCAACCTTGAAATCCAGTCTCGGTAGTGTTAGAATAGGTGACGAGAAAGCCAATAGGTTTGGCGATTTGTAACCTATCCGACAACTTGATGTAAATGTAATATTATTATGTGATGAATAAAATGAGTATTTATCACTTCTGGTGCTTACTTTGTTGCGCTCATTTCACATTTGTTAAAACGGTGTTTAACTTATATCGCAACAAAGCCCACAGACCATGGATAACAACTCGTGCAGTTAGGCCACGTATTGGATGGTTGTCATGAAACCAACTGATTAAGAGTTGGGTCTGAAATGTTCTAAGTCGAGGACCTCGAGACAGGGCATCGAGAGTCCTATTGAGACTTGCGTCAAGAGTCGTGTTCATTAGATGAGTGCCGTGTTTCATCAGCGACAGGCGTGGGACGCCTACACGATCTTGATGGGTTGGTCGACTGTGGTCGAGCCGACTGGACTGACTCGCGGGGATCATCATATGGAAGCCTTGGAGGCTTGGTCGGTATGATTGGTTTTCCCCGGTTCCGATAGTACGGGAGTAATCCTCAGACTTGAGAGATCATGGCAGTCGCGTGCACATGACGGCTGTATCTTGGATCTGGCGAGAGATAATCATTCTGTAAGATGATTATAATAAGCCTTGTCCATTGCAGTCGTAATGTGTAGCGAGGACGGTGGATTCCAAGAAGAGGATCCGTCCCCTGTCAGTATGTGATAGAGGTATCTCCTATGCACTCGGAGACACGTTCATGCTGTTTACAGCTGTGGCCACAGTGGTTGGTCGAACAGGGAATGGTTTCCTGTGTCGACGCAATGAAGCATACGTGGTCTCGAGTATTAAGCATAGATGCCTAGTCGAGGATGGGAACCGACGCCCAATTCCATACCCTAGACTGAGGCCGGGAGACGGTAGACGGAAGGATCGTACCCGTAAGGAATCGGCGCCTAAATGTTCACGCCAATTCACCTAGTCTCTAGTGCCGTGGACCGTTGCTAGACGACCACCATGGTAACGGGCCCTTGTGGGACACGGGCCCAAGTCTAGCTGAGGGTGAATCTAAAGGGTCACACACAAATCACCGAGGAGGTTGAGAGATCAACTTGGAGTCAATCTCGAAGGATAAAATAAGTAATTGGATTACTTAAGGGAAAGTCCATTAGATGGACGGGCTGATATTGTATCGGGCTTCCGTTTAATCGGTAAATTAGATTTTCGATTAAATATGGAAAGTTGAGACGTTGAGACGTTGGATCTTTTAATTGGATTAAAAGATCAACGGGAATAATTTAAATGGACATTAAATTGGATTTAATGTTGGGTTCGTCGTAATTGGATTATGATAAAACCCGGTCCGTTAAATTATAACTGAGAGGAGAAATAATTCCTATTTTGGAAGAGGAAGAAGTTGGACTTTTTCCCTTAATTAAACATGACCGACATGCTCCCTTGGAGGAAGAAAAATCGGCCATGTTTCATGCTAGGTGATATGTTGACTTATCTCTTTTGGAAAGAGACAAATCAACTCCAATCAAGCTCTTCCCTTTTGGTATGATTTGATCATACCATAAATTTTGGTAGGCTTGATTGAAGAATTGATGGTGATTGATTGGAATGAATCTAGACATCCTTGGATGAACCTAGACACGTTCCAATAATCACATTAATTATGTATATAATGAGAATATACAACACCAAGAATAAGTGATTCATTATTCATCTTTTTCTAGGAAAAAGAGAAGAAAAAAATCCCTCTGCTCTCCCTCAAACTCTCGGCCTCTCTCCCTCTCTCACACTTGTGTTCTTCACTTGATTTTGAATCAAGAAGAAGAACAAAGTAAGTTTAAGAGAGCACTAATTCATAGTGTTCTTCTCTTAAACTGATTCCTTCTTAAACCCGTTCTTTTCTAGCAAGAAGAACGTGTGTTTCTTCCGGTGTGGTGTGGATCAACTTTGGAGAATCCATACGTTTGGATTTCGTGAGCATTCCGGATAAGGATCAACGCAAGTAGCCAGGAGCATACGCTAAACAATCAAAGGTAACGATTTATTACGCTTTGATTGATTATATATATTTATCTATGCCCTATGTGTTTAATATTCATTTTCAATATTTACACATCCTACATCGAACGCCCGGTTGAGCACCCAAGGGCACAACCCTCGGGATTTGTATTTTAAATTAGATTTGATTTAATTTACGCACTATTTCCTCGCTTTCTCGCTTCCGCTCGTGCTCCCGGGCGGATCCGCTTGTCCTTCAGGTTGAAACAGGTGTCGTTTACTCAACAGTTTCCGCCATCCCCATGATCCCGATTCCACGCTAGCGGTCCAAATTGATGAATTGTGAAGGCGATGAATCTGAATCCATTTCACCCAGATTAAGGATTCCTTATTAGTGAGAATGTCCCATATCCTGCTTCCCATCACTACCACGTTCTGTCGCTCGAAACAGGGAATGCCCAGTCCACCTGTAGAAGAGTCTTTAGTCACTTGCTCTCAAGTGATCTTAGCAACACCAGAATAGCCATTGCCTTGCCAGAGAAATTTTCTGAATTTAACCTCAATATCTTTGATGAACCCCTTTGGTAAAATAAATGCCATAGTCCAGAAGTGGTAGATAGCCACAAGTACGGCTTTAATAAGTTGGATGCGACCTGCAAATGAGAGCTATGAGGCTCTCCACGTCCCAATTTTTTGATCTAGTTTTAGCAGCAGCGGCATACAATGTTCTTTGCGCAGCCGTGAGTGGATTAGCGGAACTCCAAGATATCTAATCGGCATGGAGCTTAGCACCATTCCCGTTGTTGCTGCAAGCGCATTCAAGGTTAGTGCTGCGGCCATGGAAACAAAAAGCTGACTCTTTGATAGGTTAAGATGGAGTCCGGAGAGAGATGCGAACTCCTCCAATCCCTCCTGTAAAACCGCAACCGAGGTCGGAGTTCCCTCACTAAAGAGTAGTAAATCGTCAACAAAGGACAACATAAAGAGGTTCAATTCCTAGCAGTGCCAGTGGAAGCCAAACCGCGGGTCGATACTAGTTCGGCGATAGAGGATGGCATGAAAGATTTCCATGACAAGAACAAATAGGTAAGGACAAACAGGGTCCCCTTGTCGTAGCCCTCTAAATCCTTTGAAGTATCCATGCGGCTGACCATTAATCAGAATAGAGAATGATGGCGAGGTGATACATTCTTCTATCCATATGGATTCTCTCAATCCCCTCTCTCAACGACGGCGGCAGCCAACCCTAACAGCGGCACGGTTGGAACGGCGGCGAAGCATATTGATGATGAGGAGATTCGTAAGAATTTCAACTACTCCAAGTTCTCCTCCCTTGCCAATATGGTTCTGGGGGATGGGGATGAGAACGCGTTGAAAACCTTGGAAAGATTTCGGGCAGGATGGCGTGAAAAGTATGGATTCAGTTTGGCAGGCTCGTCCTCTGCTACGATGGGCGCCATTACAGAGGCTTCTTCCTCCCCCATGCAGACGGAGGGATGTAGCCTGATGCAATCAGATCCGCCTAGGGTTTTCGCTAGGGTTTCACCTAAGGTTCCTTCAGAAGGCGACGTTAATAGTTCTCCATCTCCACACTCTTCTCCAGCACAGCCCCCTATAGTTCAAGATGTACATAGGCTCAGTCCGATTGCAACCTCAGACACGTGCTCATGCAGATCCTATTGCAGATGCTTTTGCAAACTCTACAAGGAAAACTCTCTCTTTTATTAAGCCGAAGACCCAAAACAGCGAGATCCTAGTCAAACCGATGGCAGAGATTGCGGCTAAAGGGGCAGAGAAATGGAAGGCTATGGTGGTGGGATACTTCCTTGGAAGAAAACCATATTTTGTCCAGCTAGAAACATACGTTAAATCAATATGGTCAGCCATCCGGGACGTAGGTTCCTCTCAAAACGGGTTCTACTTTTTTAATTTCAAAACGCCAACTGCAATGGAAGAGGTGATCGAGGGTAGGTCGTGGTTATTCCAAGGACAACCTATTATACTCCAAAGATGGGAACCTAGTATGCGTCTTTCTCGTCGGGCTCATAAAACCCTACCAGTGTTAATCAAATTCCATCACTTGCCTGTTGAATATTGGACTGAGGAGGGCTTGAGTGTCGTCGCCAGTGGGGTTGGATGACCACTCTATCAAGATGCTATTACACGTACTTGTGCGTGGATTGATTATGCTAGGGTTTGTGTACTAGTGGACTTCCAGAACCCAATTCCTAAGCACGTGATCCTGTGTTTACACTTGCCGTTGGGGGACGAAGTGCACAGAACATGCAAGATTGACGTCGATTATGAGTGGCTTCCTAAATGCTGTACACACTGCAAACTGTTGGGTCACTTGGCCGACCAGTGCCTGCAGCGGATGAAATCCCAACGACCCATCCAAGTCTACATCGAACGCACTAAGCCACACCAGAAGGTGGAAGAGGCTCGATCTTCCAAACAAACTCAGGAAGCTAACAATGACCTCGCAGCCCCTTCGACAATAGGACGACCTTCAGATAAGGGGAAAGGCAAAGAGATCGTTATTTATAATTCATTTGCTGCCGCATACAATGATCTGGATGACGACAATTTTTAGGGCCCTAACATATGCAGCCCTTATGTTGGTATCCCATGATCACCATTTGTTCTTGGAATGTTCCAGGTCTCAATAAACGAGACCACCAATGTGTGGTATATGACCTGATTTTGGAATTCAAGATTGAAGTAGGTTGTCTATTGGAAACCAGGGTAACAGCACAGAAGGCGGCAGCTATACAACGTTCTATTCGACCGAATTGGCGGTGGTATGCGGATTATAATTCAGGCCCGGGGAACCGCATATGGCTTGGATGGGATGATTCTCTTATTCGAGTGGAAATTATTGAGATTAGTGATCAACTTATTCACTGTTTGTTGGATAGACGAAGCTCACAGGTTAGCATTTATGCATTATTTGTATATGGGGCGAATGAGCAGTCTGCACGCCGCCCTCTTTGGAACTCATTAACCACTTTGGCACCGATCCTGGAGGAGAAACCTTGGGTCACTTTGGGTGACTTCAATGCCATCCTCGACGCCAATGAGATTCGGGGGTCGAACACGATTCAACATGGAGTCATTGAAGAATTTGTTGAATGTCTATACACGGCACACCTTATTACTTTGCCTATGACCGACGCTCAATTTTCATGGCACAACAACAACATTGGGAATAGAAGTCAATGACGGCGATTGGATCGTATGGTGGTGAATGAATCTTAGCTTGCTTCGTGGCCGGACAGATCTTATTTATGCTCTACTCCTCGCACATCTGATCACAGCCCGCTTATCCTGGGTCATCCCTAATGAGAGGAGGGCCCCCGGCCTGTTTCGTTTCCTTAACTTCTTGGCCAATAAGGCGGATTTTTTCCTCCTAGTAGCAGAAACATGGCAGCAAAATATCTATGGGGTTCCCATTTATGCGGTTACACGGAAATTGAAGCTTTTAAAAGCTATCTTCCAGGACAAGAAGAGGAGGGTAAGTGATCTTGCACTCAATGTCCAACAAGCACGGGAGTGCTTAGGGGATGCCCAGACCCTATTACGGAGGTGTTATCCATAACCCTTTTTAACAGACATGGAGAAACTTCAGAAGGTGGCAGCACATAGAACGCAGAAAACAGTTCCCCAAATCCAATCTGAGCACGGGAGGTTGCTGCAAGACCCTTCACTGATCGGAGGGCAAATCTGCCGTTACTTTGAGGGCTTACTTGGTGGCCCTAGAATCCATAATAGGCCGGACCTTGACTATTTGAATACACACATCACAAGCCGGCTCACTGAGGCTGAGGCTGCCCACATGATCTGACCTATCACGCATGATGAAATTAAGTCAGTGGTCTTCTCTATTGCTGACGACAAGGCTCCGGGCCCGGACGGGTTCACTGCATGTTTCTTTAAAAAGGCATGGCCAGTTATCAGGGTTGAAATCTGTACAATAGTGAGGGATTTTTTCCACACTGGCCGATTACTGAAGGAAATAAATGCCACACTCATCACTCTCATTCCTAAGGTACCCCAACCCACCTCGGCAGCGCAATTCCGCCCCATAGCTTGTTGTAACGTATTATACAAAATTATCACTAAGCTTATGGCGGAACGTTGTGGTCAAATATTAAAATATTTTCAGACCAAATAATAATCTAGTTTCAAAGTAATAAAAAGATCCTTGAAAGTATTTGAAATACATAGGGTTATATTATATATATTAAAATAAAATTTCTCTATCATTTTTCAATCTTCAAAAAATATTACTTTTTCTTATATTTTTTTGGTACAATGAAAGATTCTCTAGAGTCAAAACAGCCAAAGTCACGTAGTCAAACAGGAGGTAATGACAATTATGGGGCATGCATTAATGGGTTTGATGCTGACACTTCCCCACCTTATTATGTGGATGCGAATAGTTCGTACAACCACTAACTATATATATACACTTGAATCAAGATACGTCCTTGCAGCACTTGAAACTCAAATTTTCTTGTTCATATGCATCGTCAAATTCATAACACCATATCAACAATGATTCTTGTGCTAATATTAGCTTTAGCAGTCATCTTCATGTACTTTTTTCCACAAGAAGAGAACGACAACAGAAACCCTTCTCCCACCTGGCCCTCCAGGGCTGCCTTTCATTGGAAACCTGCACCAGTTTGCCACAACCACCAATCTTCATGTTCATCTATGGGAACTTTCAAGGAAATATGGCTCTCCCATGCACATGAAGCTAGGCCCTATGCTAGTTCTTCTAGTTTCTTCAGCGAAATTGGCTAAAGAAGTTTTGAAGACACAAGACTCAATATTTTGTAGCAGGCCAAAGCTACTTGGGCAGCAGAAGGTGTCCTACAACTACTTGGACATAGCCTTTTCACCCTTCACAAATTATTGGAAAGAGATGAGAAAAATCACAGTTGTTCATCTTTTTGGCCTCAAGAAGGCTCAATCCTTTCGTCCCATTCAAGAAGATGAAATCTCTCGCATGGTTGCAAAGATTCAGGGCTTAGCTTCTTCATCTGATTGATAGTTGTTCAACCTGAGTGAGATAGTTACGGATATGGCGACCACACTAATATGTAGGACTGTGTTTAGTACCAGATATGATGAACGGGGATCCGAAAGGAGAAGGTTTGACAAGCTTGTGCGGGATGCTCAGGCTGCAATGGCCGCTTTTTATGTATCTGATGTCTATAGTCTATTTAGTTGGGTGGATAAACTTACTGGAAAGGTAGCTCGTCTTGATGCATCTTATAGAAGCTTGGATTTGTTCTACCTGGAGCTTATCAAGGACCATCTTCATCGTAACAGGCCAAAGATAATGGAACAGGAAGAGAAGGAAAATATTCTTGATGTCTTGATTAGGCTCAAAGAACAAACGTTGCTTTCCGACGACCTCACCTGGGATCACATTAAAGCCATACTAATGGTATATGTCGACGCTTCTACACATGCGTAATTTCTCTAGACAGATAAATTGAGGTTAAATGAAACAGGTCCCCTTGTGAAATATTCATAGATAAAAAAAAAGGGAGGGGGATGAAGAAACAATCGCAAAGGTGTAACAATCATAATAAAAAGAAACTGACGCAACTCCTGAAATTTTAGAAATAGGGCAATATGACTTTTTGATGCCGGAAGTGAAGAAATTATTTTTTAAAAAGTTCAGGGGATTGGTGAATTTTTTTTAGGGGGTGAGGAGTGCGGTTTACGTATCCAAATAAATTGTGATTGATATGATTTTTTTTCTTAATTTTTTTCATTTACTCTCTACAGGATATATTCATTGTTGGAAAGGACACGAGCATAGCCTCGACAATTTGGACCATGACTGCCCTGATGTAGGCCCCCAATGTCATGAAGAAAATACAAAAAAGAAATAAGAGAATCAATCGGTACTAAAGGTAAAGTAGATGAACTATATATTCAGAATCTTCCTTATCCGAGGGCAGTCATATATAAGCTTCTGAGATTGTACCCCCCCTCCCCCAATTCCACTACTCCAAGAGAAACAATGGAGAAGTGCATCTTAGAGGGTTACGAAATTCAACCCAAGTCTATGGTTTATGTTAAGGCATGGGCCATTGCAAGAGATCCTGAGTACTGGGAAGATCTACATACTTTCTTTCCTGATAGGTTCTTGAACAATGGTGTTGACATCAAAGGACACCATTTTGGGGTGCTTCAATTTGGCTTCGGCCGGAGAATCTGCCTCGGTATGTTCATCGGACTTGCAAATGTGGAGCTCACGGTAGCAAATGTTCTCTACTTTTTTGATTGGGAATTGCATTCTGGAATGCAAGAACATGATATTGATACTGATTCACTGCCCGGAATAGCAATGCTTAAGAAAAATGCACTTCGGCTTGTACCTAAGAAATATGTTTAGCTAAGTTTTGGGCGAATTGTGAAGTTAAATCTTGTGAAGTTGATATGTTGTTTTGTTTCATAGTGTGGTTTATTAGCTAATCATTACAATTCATTTGCTGATGTCTGCTTTCTTGCTTCAACTTATCTAGGAACAGCATGGGTGGCTTTATCGAACCCGAGACCGACCTCACTTTATAAAGGCAAAATTCTAAGTTGGAAGTTCTGAATAAAGTTGTAACATCCTAGGTTTTCATACATAATTATCATATATTAACATAAGAAAATGAATATATGATATGATAATTTATATATAGTATTTTGTGTTTAATTAGAGATTTAAATAGATAAGATAAATCTTTGGAAGTACTTGAATTTTAAAAGTAATAGAAGTTGAGGGTTATAATAGAAATTTGTAAAGATGACGTGGAGAAAATAAATTTTATTTTATTACAATTATACACAATATATGACATGCATACACACACAAAATTTAGCAAATAAGAACAATAGAAATAAAATAACAAACAGAGAGAAAGAGATAGAGTGGGGGTGGAGAGAGGGAAGACGAAAAAGAGGAATTCTCTTCTTTCATCAATACATCACCACAAAAAAATGTGGGATTTGGAACAGATTACATGACCATTCCTACTTTGGTACTACTAAGGAAGGAAAAACTCATTGTTGACATCACATTCCGCTTCTATTCAATCGGTTATTTTTTGAACAGCATGACTGTTACGAGGACCATTCCAACGATTGTGTTACAAGTTGTCGTCCTATAACCGTGCCAAAAGAGGAAAGGTAAAATATTGTAACATAGATTGGAACACTTTTGTAGTAGTTGAAACGACATGTCTATGGAAAATGAGTACAGATCTAAATGTCGTCCTACTGCCCGTTGAAATAAGGGAATGTGAAAAGGTCGTTTCAAAATCAGGTATAAATTGAGACGGTATGTGTCGTTATAAAAACTTTGTATTACAATATTTGTTCCTAAATATGGTACTTGTTGGAAGTATTTTGTTTTCCAGGTACTGTGTCAAGGTGAGTTACGTGTAATAGATAGAGAATATGGTATTACAAGACTCGTTCCAAATACACTACAACAATTGAATTTCTCTGGGTTTCGTCTCGGGTTGGCATGGTAGCATATTGGGTTGCCTAATAGAGGAGTTAGCTTGCTGGGCTATGTGATTCTCTAACATCGTGTTATGATTAACTAAAAAGTCTAGCTTAGATGTTAGTTATCTTATAGCCTGTGAAGAAAGTACAAAAAGAAATAAGAGAATCAGTTGGTACAAAAGGTAAAGTGGATGAAGTATATATTCAGAATCTTCTCTATCTGACGGCAGTCTTATATGAGCTTTTGAGATTGTACCCCCAGTTCCACTACATCCAAGAGAAATAATAGATAAGTGCATCATAGAGGGTTATGAAATTCAATCCAAGTCTATGGTTTATGTTAATGCATGGGCCATTGCAAGAGATCCTGGGTACTTGGAAGACCTACATACATTCTTTCCTGAGAGGTTCTTGAACAATGGTGTTAACATAAAAGCACAACATTTTGGGGTTAGTCCATTTGGTTCTGGCTGGAGAATCTACCCCAATATGTTCATGGGACTTGCAAATGTAGAGCTCACGGTAGCAAATCTTCTCTACTTTTATTATTGGGAATCACATTCTAGAATGCAAGAATAAGATATTGATATTGATTCATTGCCCAGAATGACAATGCTTATGAAAAATGCAATTTGCCTTGTACCTAAGAAATATATTTAGCTAAGTTTTGGATGAATTGTGAAGTTAAATCTGGCCAAGTTGATATGTGGTTCCGTTTCATGGTGTGGTTTAATAGCTAATCTAATTGCCATTAATTTGCTAATGTGTGATTGCTTACTGCAACTCATATTACGAATGGCATGGGGTAGGTCTTACTGAACCTGGGACCCAACTCACTTTATAAAGGCAAAATTCTAAGTTGGAAGTTCTCAATAAAGTTGTAACATCCTAACTTTTTATACATAAATATCATCTATTAACATAAGAAAATGAATATATGATGTGATAATTTATATAGTATTTTGTGTTTAATTAGAGATTTAAATAGATACGAAAAATCCTTGGAAGTACTTGAAAATTAAAACTAATAGAACTTGAGGGATTAAGATGAGGGGGAGAAAATAAATTTCATTTTATTATATATACAAAAAATATGACATACATACACACATAAAATTCAGCAAATAAAAATAATAGAAATAAAATAAGAAAGAGAGAGAGAGAGAGAGAGAGAGAGAGAGAGAGAGAGAGAGAGAGAGAGAGAGAGAGAGAGAGAGAGAAAGAAAGAGAGAGGGGGTGGAGTGAGGGAAGACGAAAAAGAGGAATTCACTTCTTGCATCAGTACATACAAGCTTAGTCATTCCATAGATATTTAGAGTTGGTTTTGATAAGAAGTCTTGTCTCTTCAATACTAGGGTGCATGCTAGACTTAGAAGAAAAGATGGGTTCAGATGGAAGAATAGCAATAAGATATGTTCTGCACCAATTAGCATCTATATTTTTTATTTTCTTGAGTTTTATTGATCCAAATATAATGATTTTGGCATAAATGAAGACTTTAGAATGTCATTCAGGTTGAAGATTGAGGTTCTTCCGAGGGTAGCCGAATCGGGTAATAGGGAACCTGAGAATGAAAAAAAATCATCAGGCTCATCGGGTGGTCCTCAACAAAGACACTTCGATGTCTATGTCTGTTTGTTGAGGTTGGAAGAAGATAATAAATGATGGTGTGAACAATAAAATAGTGTACTAATAATGAGGTGGTAGTTGCATTTTCAGGGCCAAGTGTTCGTGCTTGTACGGATCCACGTGGAGTGATTTTGAGTCATCTCATCTTAAGTGATCTATGGATCTACATTCCAGGTCTTCCGGTAGGAGCAGTTCGGGAACGACCCGACCCGGGTAAAGAATCCACAGACCCTTGTCCTATCAGGGTATTTTGTTTTTAGGGTGGCGGTGTATTTTAATCCTTTTATTATATTACATATATCCTCATTAGGATGTCTATTAAAATTTTGTAATTTTTGTCAGAAACTAAATCCTTCATTTAAATGGGTAAATTGAGGAAAACATGTTGTTGCCCTATTTCTGCAGTAATTCAAACTAGGTGTACCAAGAACCTTATAACTTGATATGAAAGTTAAATTTGTATGATTCTTTTGGAAAATGCAACTAGGTACAAAGAAGATTATATTTTATAAATATTATGATTCATAAAAGAGTATATAATTTTTTTAGAGAATTTTGAAGTCAATGTAGAGATGTTGTCAAGAACAACATATAAAGGAGTACGAAGGGTTTTTTAATAAAACTAATTTTTATGAGTTAATAATTATATATTATTGAAAATATTATCTTTAGCTTACAATCCTTAAATAATTTTTAAATTGAATATTTATAGTAAAAGTTATGATTTGATAATTGGCTAGTGGTCATGCTAACAAGATTAGCAGGTTCAAGTACGGTAAGGAAATTTTAAAAATATAAACACCTCATTATAGTAACTAAAATCATTGTGAGATTGAGGGTAAGTATAGTTGATTGGATCTATTTATATGGATATACTTATTTTTTGAATACTTGATTGGTAATTGTCAGTTGCTTCTAGATTATATTGTTGTCCTGTAAATTTGTCATTATATATATTTTTTTGTGGTTATGGGTATAATAAAGATTGGTGAATGATCGTGTTAACTCATATTAGATTGTTGATTGGAGCTATATGATAAAGTTGCTAATTTATTTACTGTAAATTGAGATGAAAAGATGGTTTACCTAACTTTTTTATGATGTTATCAACGACGACAATGTGACTGTGTGAATTAGGGAAAAAGAACATATTGCTAGGTACAATGGCGCATAGGATAATCGGGTATTCTAGGTTGTGGGGAATATTCTGTGGTAATTGCTACACAATAGGGAGGCGTGGGGATGCCATGTTTGTTATAATATCTTGTGCTAATATTGTTACACACTGGGGTACTGGGATATCACATTTGCAGGATTCTGTGTTGTATATTATATGAGTTGAAGCGATGATGATGACCGGAAAAACCACTAAATGATGGACAACTATGGTAAACAAAGGCCTAAGACCAGAACCAATAATTGCGGGTGTATTACATTGTGCAATAATGTATGGTTGTTAGTATTGATTACTTCATAATTTTGTTAACTGCATAATGAATACTTTTTTATTGGTGTCATTGCATGAAATTTATCTTACTTTGTATGTGGATATATATATATATGTGGTGAATCAGACACCGTTAGAAAGCTACACTTCTCAGCTAAATAACAAAACAATAAGGTCATGATGTGGACTTATCTAGACGAAAATATGACCTTTGACAAAGTCTTGCTCAGTCAATCCGAGAATCAGGGAATAGATGTACTTGCTACTTAAGGAGTTGATTTCAACCAAATTACTTGGACTTAGTTGGAGTTTTTTTTAGTATGACGTGTTATGGGATATCAAAAACATTTGTGATGTGTCATCCCTGTTGTATATTGATTCATCTTTCTTGATTGGGCTCGTTTCTTGGGCTTGCCAGGTTCATAAGGATAAAACATACTATGGGCTTAAATACCTTCCAAAAGAAAATATTTTTCCGGCCGTGCTCATTCAGCAAGGAAGTCCTGCTGTACTTTTTGGACTTTGCCTTGTTGTGCTGACGAAGGAGAGTCTTGTTGTATGAAGATAGCTTGGACATGAATGCAGCCTTGTGAGGATCCATACATATGTGCAAAAGGGTAAGTGATAATTAATTGCAATAAATGTAGAGATGGGACAAATCTAGCGGTGCACAGAAGGCACGCTGTCAACGATTGGAGGAGAGTCGACAAGTAAAAGAGAGGGGCACCAAGCATCCGTAGATGGGACTAGACGATTGTCCTCATATTTAAGGCATCTTTTCCCTTTTGGCTCTTCATACACCTCCGGCACTTTGGGTAAGTCTCTTCCCTTTTGTCTTCCTTTCTTTCTCTAAAAAATGAATCTCTCACAAGTTCTGTGAAATTTCCTTTGCAGGTGTCCATTCCTCGACTTAGGGCTTTCAAACTTTTCCTTGCTCTTTTACCATCTGCACTAGGTACGATGCCCCTGTCATCTTCTACCTATTTTTTATTTTCTAAAGTATGTCGAATAGTAGTATTGACGAGAGAGCAATCGAAGAAGCAATGGTAGACTTGGTAGGCTGCTCTAGAGAAGAGAGAGAAAACCTTTTGGCCTCTGACTCTGTCTCCCATCATTGAGCTGAGAGCGAGGAGAAAGTGAACAGTAGGGAGGAAAAGGAGACAAAGTACATGGAGGATAGATTGGTGGCAACGGGTAGAGTCCTTTAGGGTTTACCAGTCTCGGTTTTCTGAGCTTGATTTAGTTAACATCAGGGAGAGGTATGGGATACCTACTGATTTCATGATCTAAATCATTGAGATTTGATGCCAAGAAAGACATGGAATCTTCTCCATTGTAGAGCTTCGTCTTGGTAGAAAATATTTTGGACTCCAATCCTTTTAATTTGTTGTGTGTTGTATGAAATGTCGTATGGAATGACTTGAGTTAAATTTTGTACAATAGAGCGCCCTTTATATATTTATGGGCAGATTTTAACCTGCAGTTTGGACTAATTTCTGTTGGACTTGAACACCATAGATTTTAATATGAATCCATCAGCTATCAAACCGTGCTTGAATATACTTTGGCTGAATTAGTCTATCCCAAATGAAAGAATTTGTATTTATTTTGGATCAAACTTGAAAATGCATAAGATCCAAATTTCTTAAGGGTTTACTACGAATTTATTGTCTTGAAATATACAAAGCTCAAATTTATTATACACTTTGATTTGAAATCAAATTATTAGCCAAGTTTATTTGAACTTTTAATTGGTAATTCATTCCAAAAAATTTCGATGTCAACATTATCATTTATAATTTTTGTCCATGCATGTACAAACCGGATTCATGTTGCACGAATGAACAACACCATCTCTAGACAACGGAGATAGAAACCATATCCTAAGACTAATTTGCCAGATAATTGTCAAAACCAACAATATTGAACTGCACACATTATAACCTACTCACGAGAAACCACCACAATCTGCTTCCCAATATTGCCACTAGGGAAGAGCCTGTCAAGGCGCTTGGTGCGCTTTCAAGGACTTTGTCTATGTCTTCCACACAAGTAATTTTATCTTATTTTATGAGTGGCAAAACTATATCCTGGAAATTTGAATAAAAGTTGTAGTGATCGGAAACCATAAATCCTTCCATGCGGACTCGTTTTGTGACAATGTTAAACAAGTTTTCACACCTTCAGGCTCCTCACAGTCGTTCTGTGAGATCATCCCACATGCAGATATTCGACATGGAGTCTCATGTTGAGAACTACTGCGTCAAGCATCTTTCCTCCAACGTTTTCGAAGTATATGTCGATGCCATTAGGGAAGTACCTAATCAAAACGACGACAACATTGAGCATTTTGTAAAGCTAACAAGGATCTTATGATTTCTACGTTCTGTGGCACTAATCGTTGGGGGGGTAAAAGTATAACTATGCATGAAAGGACAAATAAAAACTGCACCTCAGGCCATTGTTCAAGATTTTAGGTGTGTGTGTCAAAGTAATATATTTTTTAGATAAAAGACATTTAAGGAAATGTCTTGCTTGAGGCGAAGAAGTGAAAGTAAAAAGCTAACCTTTTCAAAGCCGCATTCAATCGGATTCTTCTTTATACTCAAATGCATAATCAAACCCAAATTTGTTCTTCAAAAGATTCACCTTTAAAATAGAGAGATAAAAAGTTAAAATCAAGAAAACCATGACAGAGTTGGTAACTTTTGCTATACCCAATACTTGAGAAGCATAATAATCACAAGATGAACAACAGAGACACAAATAAAAGTATAATAAATCAAAAGAAGAATTTTATGGAAAATAACCAATGAAATAAACTAATTTATCAAGTATAGATTATTTGAAGAAACAAGTAGCCTAGTAGTTTCAGATTTCAATTTTGTCCATTGAAATCACATATGATATTTTTCTACCTCAAAGTTTTCAACATGAGGATGCTCGTGATTTTCAGATTCATGATTGTCTCAAGAATAGTTTGTAGTAGCTTCCGAGCACACGTAGTATATGCGAAATTGAAGGATTGGAAAATCATAGATAACAGAATCGTAAATCTTATCTTTGCTCCCTGCACTTCCAACAACATAACAACCCGACAACTTTTCAAACTGCCCGACAAGCTGACCAACAGCTTCAGATGCAGCAGAAATGAAGATAGTTTGTCCTTGTTTGAAAGAGCAAATCTCATAAAAACCAAATTAAGCAGTAGAGCTAGTCATACCTTCATTATAGAGACATTGTATGAGATGAGCAACCATTCAGTTGAAAATATGAAGCAAGTTTTTAATTTGGGGGTGAAAACCTAAACATGGAGGTTAAGCAATTTAACATGCAAGTTATTGTTCGACTCTACTCTCTCTCTCTCTCTCTCTTTTTTTTTTTTTTTTTTTTGATATGGTAATACTTTCATTTCAAAAAATAGAGTCATCCCAAAGTGGTGCTCCTTGGTCACAAAATATATCAACGGGTAGTAAGGGGGTGGAATGGGACCGTCCCAGTTTGCACTGTGTGCCCATTTGGCTACACCGTGTGCAAATCCATTACACAAACGAGGGGTTTTCCTAAATTCCCAAGCTTTCCTAATCTCCCAAGTTTTTCGAATTTCTGTAACATCAAAAATTTCAACTCTATCAACCTCGGCTTCATGCTTCTTAATCCAGCAAATTGCATTGGTTGAATCTGATTCGAAAATGACAAGTTCATGGTTGAGCTCATGCATTTTTGTTACTGCAATCCAGATGGCTTGTAGCTCGCATGATTAACTTCAATGGAGGAAATCTGAAAAGCTTCCTAGAGGGAAATGGTTCCACTTTGGTCTCGGCCAATAATTGCAGCAGTACATTTGTTGTCTTTAAGTGCAATGTCTGTATTTACCTTTATCCAGCCGGTAGGAGGTGGAAACCAGCGAAAGTTATTTAGTGCAGCAGATTTTCTCGTTTGCAATGAAACAACATGTTCGGTGGTGTTGTTGAGAATGATTATTGCAATCTGCAAAGGTGTTGCAGCTTTCCTCCCATGAGTGGTCTCGTTTCTTGTTCGACTCTACTTGGAAAGATAAAACTAATGCATTTCTTGTATTTACGCTTTCATTACTCCTTTTCTTGTACTCAGGCTGTCAAATTGCAATCAGATGCTCAAATTTATGTCGCCAAACTAAACATGTATAACGTCATGTTTTTCTCTTTCTGAATTAAGCATAATATTCCGGTTGTGCACAAAAAAAGTACTTACATGCATTTTTATGTCTCCACCATGATTGTCAATGTGAAGAATTAGAAAATAGCATTTTTTGTCTCGTAATTTAGATTTTACATTTTTGGTCCCATTGGTTACGAAATTCTCACTTTTGGTCTCTTAACTTTCAAAAAATAGCAATATTTGTCCCATGAAATCTTTCCGTTAGATATGTAACAGAAATTAAGGCCATATGGTGATTAAGTGCATGGGAACAAAAGTGTTATTTTTTTAAAGTTATGGGACCAAAAGTAAGAATTATGTAACTAATGAGACAAAAAGTGTAAAGACCCTAACGGCCACGTTCGCATTTTCCAGTTAAAATATCTAACGAAAAGGTGCCATGAAACCAAGTCCCCCTTCTTGCAATTCGGATGAGAAGAATCCAAAACTGTGGCCACTCCATATCCCTGTATGTTGCATCATACAATTCAAAAATGGAGAAGATCATCAACCATAACATAACTAAACAACTAAGACCCGTTTATTTTCAGGACTGTATTAAATGAGTGATAGGATTACTTTGAATTAAATGAATGATTAAAAAGCCTATATAAATTGTAAGATGTTTACCTAACCAAGAATTGTTGTATTATTCTTAAAAATAAGTTATACCACCTCCTTGGGTGGTATTATTTATGCAACTTGAACAGTAAATAGTACAAGGTTTTGGTTTTATACCGAGCCCCCATACATCAAATTTTTTTTTGAGATGAAGCGATGATTTTTATATATACCAGCTAGAAAAGAAATACACCCAACAACCAAAACAACACCACCATCCCACCGCCAACACCACACCACCAAGCCTAGTAGTCCAACAGAAAACAAACCCAGCAACAAGACAAACAAAGCAAAAAAAAACACCAGCCCTCTGCCACCAAACCGAACAGAGATGGGCTAAACCAGAGACAGACCGAACAGCAGATCCACTTGCTAAGCCCATGTCGCAAGTTGCCCACACTCACCATCTGAATAAGAGGTTTCAGGTCAATGGGTGATTGGCTTTAGGTCAAGTGGGAGATTGTTACAATAGGTGACCAGAAAGCCAATAGGTTTGGCGATTTGTAACCTATCTGACAACTTGATGTAAATGTAATATTATTATGTGATGAATAAGATGAGTGCTCGTCACCAAGGGTACCTTCTTTGTTGGGCTCATCTTACATTTGTTAAAACGGTGCTTTACTTATATCACAACAAAGCCCACAGACCATGGTTAACAACTCGTGCAGTTAGGCCACACATTGGATGGTGGTCATGAAACCAACTGATTAAGAGTTGGGTCTGAAACGTTCCAAGTCGAGGACCTCGAGACAGGGCATCGAGAGTCCTATTGAGACTTGCGTCAAGAGTCGTGTTCATTGGATGAGTATCGTGTTTCATCGGCGACAGGCGTGGGACGCTTACACGATCTTGATGGGTTGGTCGACTGGGGTCAAGGCGACTGGACTGACTCATGGGGATCATCATATGGAAGCCTTGGAGGCTTGGTCGGTATGATTGGTTTTCCCCGATTCCGATAGTACGGGAGTAATCCTCAGACTTGAGGAATCATGGCAGTCGCGTGCACATGACGGCTGTATCTTGGATCTGGCGAGAAGTAATCATTCTGTAAGATGATTATCATAAGCCTTGTCCAGTGCAGTCGGAATGTGTAGTGAGGATGGTGGATTCCAAGAAGAGGATCCGTCCCCTGTCAGTATGTGGCAGAGGTATCTCCTATGCACTCGGAGACACGTTCATGTTGTTTGAAGCTGTGGCCACAGTGGTTGGTCGAACAGGGAATGGTTTCCTGTGTCGACGCAACGAAGCATGCGTGGTCTCGAGTATTAAGCTTAGATGCCTGGTCAAGGATGGGAACCGACGCCCAATTCCATACCCTAGACTAAAGCCGAGAGACGGTAGACGGAAGGATCGTACCTGTACGGAATCGGCGCCTAAATGTTCACGCCAATTCACCTAGTATCCAGTGCCATGGACCGTTGCTAGATGGCCACCCATGGTAACGGGCCCTTGTGGGACACGGGCCCAAGTCTAGCTGAGGGTGAACCTAAAGGGTCACACACAAATCACCGAGGAAGTTGAGAGATCGACTTGGAGTCAATATAGAAGGATAAATAAGTAATTGAATTACTTAAGGGAAAGTCCATTGGATAGACGGGCAGATATTGTAACGGGCTTTCGTTTAATCGGTAAATTGGATTTTCGATTAAATATGAAAAGTTGAGACGTTGAGACGTTGGATCTTTTAATTGGATTAAAAGATCAACGGGAATAATTTAAATGGACATTAAATTGGATTTAATATTAGGTTCGTCATAATTGGATTACAATAAAACCCGGTCCGTTAAATTATACCCGAGAGGAGAAATAATTCCTATTTTGGAATAGGAAGAAGTTGGACTTATTCCCTTATTTAAACATGGTCGACATGCTCCCTTAGAAGAAGCAAAATCAGCCATGTTTCATGCTAGGTGGTATATTGACTTATCTCTTTTGGAAAGAGACAAATCAACTCCAATCAAGTTCTTCCCTTTTCGTATGATTTGATGATACCATAAATTTTGGTAGGCTTGATTGAAGAATTGATGGTGATTGATTGGAATGAATCTAGACATTCTTGGATGAACCTAGACACATTCCAATAATCACATTAATTATGTATATATATTAGAATATACAACACCAAGCATAAGTGATTCATGATTCATCTTTTTCTAAGAAAAAGAGAAGACAAAAAAATCCTCTCCTCTCTCTCAAACTCTCGGCCCTCTCTCCCTCTCTCACACTTGTGATCTTCACTTGATTTTGAATCAAGAAGAAGAACAAAGTAAGTTTAAGAGAGCACTAATTCATAGTGTTCTGCTCTTAAACTGATTCCTTCTTAAACCCGTTCTTTTCTAGCAAGAAGAACGTGTGTTTCTTCCGGTGTGGTGTGGATCACCTTTGGAGAATCCATACGTTTGGATTTCGTGAGCATTCCGGAGAAGGAACAACGCAAGTAGCCAGGAGCATACGCTAAACATCAAAGGTAACGGTTTATTACGCTTTGATTGATTTTATATATTTATCTATGCCCTATGTGTTTAATATTCATTTCCAATATTTACACATCCTACATCGAACGCCCGGTTGAGCACCCAAGGGTACAACCCTTGGGATTCATATTTTAAATTAGATTTGATTTCATTTACGCACGTTTCTCGCTTCCTCGCTTCCGCTCGCGCTCCCGGGCGGATCCGCTTGTCCTTTAAGTGGTATCAGAGCCCGGTTTGAGTAAGGGGCATAGATCTATGTGTTTGGCATGATCTACTTGCTTTTAATGGCTTTATTGGCATGTTAGATTCTATAAATATATGAGTAATATGATAATTCAATTGTTTGGATTTAATGGACTTTTGGCATGCTTTATTTTATTAGATTGGATCTAAAATTGCATGCTTATTTTCAGAATAATATTACTGATATTGTGCTGAAACAGTTTTGAAAAAAAAAAAAAAAAAATTGGATCGGACCGGCAGTGGCCGCGCGCAGGCGGGCGCCTTCGCGCGCACTGTGCGCAGCCGGCCGCTGCTAGCAGAGGCCAGCGCGCGGCACAGAGCGTGCGCGCTGCCCTATGCGCACAGTCGGCCAGCCAGCACAACGGCTGGGCCGTTTTTGTGTCGTTTTTTGACTTTTTTTTCGGAAAATTTGATTTTCTGTATTTTCTGCACAATATTCTGAAAATATGTTAATTTTGCATTTTTGATTTTGGAATAATTGGATTATTCCTTGAATTAAATTTGCTTAATTAATTTTAGATTAATACATGCATTGGATGCATTATTTAAAATGTCCATTAAATTTGAAATTTGAATTTTGCATATTATTTGTATGTTTATGCTTTTGTGATGTTGGACATCACTTGGGTATTTGAAATATCCATTGGTTATTTATGCATGATTACTTGGAATAATTGTGTTATGTGAGTTGATGGAATCAACATGGGATGATCACTAGAGCCCTAGACCTTATGTATGGATGAATGTATGATCATTTATTTTCTGTTTGGTGGGGCCTGCGTGCCTCTTGTTTTTGGGACTATCATCTCCCGTATTATCAGCCTCATGATGTTAAGGCTTGTTTTCTTTATTACCTATATATTACTTTCAGTTGTAATGAGAGTAGATAGGATTTGTGAGGTTTTAATTTTAACAAGCAATTGGAGTCGGAGACCCCAAGGAGAAGCATCAAGGCGTGAAACAAGAAGCACTTCAAGGCCCATTGGAATGACAATGGGTTTATTATTATTGTAATAATTAGGACCACCCTAGACAGACCATAGACTCACTGCGGGCTTAGTGGGTCGCATAGGTTGGGCTTGTGATCATCCTAACAAGGGTATGCTATGTTTTCTGCATGTGGCGTATTTATTTATCGCTTTAAATATTAGATATTTATGCATGCTAAAACACCATAATGTGATGAGGTCTCATTCACACTTAAACTATCATTTGGTTGGACCAAATTAAATATTAGGCCCAGAACGGACTTGGATCAAAATGGTATTTTGATCTGTCCGAGCCTTCCATCCACAGCTATGCGGTGAGGAAGCTACCACTACCCAAGTGTGGTCTCACGAGTCGTGGCACACTTGGACTAGGGGAAAGCTGCACCATTGTTGTGAATAAAAAGACTGCGTTCGTTGTTTCCCTGTCTCACGAGTCGTGGGGGGCGACAGTTTGAGGTATGATTTGGTTGATGGGTCGGGCCTAACACTGAGTAACATGGTTCGCTTGGAGTCCTCGGAACCATGCGAATAGGTGAGGCAAAATATCTTGGGAATCTCATTGGATGAGAATGATATTGGATATCTCCCACGAGGTCTTCTTCATGTGAATCATAAAAGCGAGGCATGGAGATTACGCTTGTGGATCCCAAGCCCACTAGGAAATGGTTTCCCGAAACTCCGCCTAAGAGTGGCGGACTTTCGTATAAATAGTGGGAGGTTAAAGACTAAAAGACCAAGTCTTCAACTTGAACAATAATATTACCATTGTCTGCTAATTTCTGCTTTACATTTTCATTAATGTAGATATGTCTAAGAACCCATTAACCATGATTCTCGAGACTAACAAATTCAACGGAACAAACTACTCGGACTGGCTGAGAAATCTGAGGATTGTCCTCAGTTTCAAGAACCAAGGCTACGTCTTGGACGAGCCGCCACCGAGCGACTTACCGGAGGGGTCCACGCCTGAAGAACGTTTGACGTTCGAGAAATGGCATGAGGACAACCGGAAAGTACGCAGTATCATACTGGCTTCGATGTCTAACAACATCCAGAAACAGTATGAGAGGCTGGACAACGTCTCCGCCATAATGCTCCGCATGAACGAGGTTTATGCGGTTCCGGATAGGCATATTAGATATGCCGCCACAAAAGCATTCTTTGGCACCAAGCTCGCTGAAGGAGCGTCTATACAGAGTCATGGGGTCAAGATGCTCTCCCTAGTGGAGAAACTCGAGGACCTTAAAGCTAGGCTTAACAATGACACGTACATTGACGTGATCCTCCAGTCGCTTCCTCCATCCCATGACCCATTTGTTGTAAACTACAGCATGAACGGACTTGAGAAATCTATTCATGAGTTGATCAACATGCTGGTCCAATATGAGGCAACAACCCACAAGTCGGCACCGGCGGTATTGATAGGAGAGGCTTCGACCTCCAAGGCGAATGGCGTGGTCGCTTGGAAGAGTTCCAAGCAGGCTACCACAGCGGACTCCACCACAGAGTCTGAATACATAGCGGCTTTGGAAGCTGCTAAGGAGTGGTTTGGTTGATGAGCTACATCCAAGGGTTGGATGTAGTACCTAGCATTGCTAAGCCTGTAATTATCTTTTATGATAACAAACGGGGCGATAGCGCTAGCAAAGGAACCGAGATCTCATCACGATCCAAGCATATTCTCATACGCTACCATCTGCTTAGAGAGATGGATAGCAGGAGTGACGTTCGGTTGGACCGAGTCAGCTCCGCAGAAAACATAGCAGATCCACTTGCTAAGCCCATGTCACAAGTTGCCCATACTCACCATCTGAATAAGAGGTTCGAGGTTAATGGGTGATTGGCTTTAGGTCAAGTGGGAGATTGTTAGAATAGGTGACCAGAAAGCCAATAGGTTTGGCAATTTGTAACCTATTCGACAACTTGATGTAGATGTAATATTATTATGTGATGAATAAGATGAGTGTTCGTCACCAATGGTACATTCTTTGTTGTGCTCATCTTACATTTGTTAAAATGGTGTTTAACTTATATCGCAACAAAGCCCACAGACCATGGATAACAACTCGTGCAATTGGGCCACGTACTGGATGGTGGTCATGAAACCAACTGATTAACAGTTGGGTCTGAAACGTTCCAAGTCGAGGACCTCGAGACATGGCATCGAGAGTCCTATTGAGACTTGCGTCAAGAGTCGTGTTCATTAGATGAGTGCCGTGTTTCATCGGCGACAGGCGTGGGACGCCTACACGATCTTGATGGGTTGGTCGACTGGGGTCAAGCCGACTGGATTGACTCGTGGGGATCATCATATGGAAGCCTTGGAGACTTGGTCAGTATGATTGATTTTCCCCAGTTCCGATAGTACGGGAGTAATCCTCAGACTTGAGGAATCATGGCAGTCGCGTGCACATGACGGCTGTATCTTGGATCTGGCGAGAGGTAATCATTCTGTAAGATGATTATCATAAGCCTTGTCCAGTGCAGTCGGAATGTGTAGCGAGGACGGTGGATTCCAAGAAGAGGATTCGTCCCCTGTCAGTATGTGACAGAGGTATCTCCTATGCACTCGGAGACACGTTCATGCTGTTTAAAGTTGTGGCCACAGTGGTTGGTCGAACAGGGAATGGTTTCCTGTGTCGACGCAATGAAGCATACGTGGTCTCGAGTATTAAGCATAGATGCCTAGTCAAGGATGGGAACCGACGCCCAATTCCATACCCTAGACTAAGGCCGGGAGACGGTAGACGGAAGGATCGTACCCGTACGGAATCGGCGCCTAAATGTTCACGCCAATTCACCTAGTCTCTAGTGTCATGGACCGTCGCTAGACGGCCACCCATGGTAACGGGCCCTTGTGGGACACGGGCCCAAGTCTAGCTGAGGGTGAACCTAAAGGGTCACACACAAATCACCGAGAAGGTTGAGAGATCGACTTGGAGTCAATCTCGAAGGATAAAATAAGTAATTGGATAACTTAAGGGAAAGTCCATTGGATGGACGGGCCGATATTGTATCGGGCTTTCGTTTAATCGGTTAATTGGATTTTCGATTAAATATGAAAAGTTGAGACGTTGAGACGTTAGATCTTTAATTGGATTGAAAGATCAACGGGAATAATTTAAATGGACATTAAATTGGATTTAATGTTGGGTTTGTCGTAATTGGATTACGATAAAAGTCGGTCCGTTAAATTATACCCGAAAGGAGAAATAATTCCTATTTTGGAATAGGAAGAAGTTGAACTTCTTCCCTTATTTAAACATGGCCGACATGCTCCCTTGGAGGAAGCAAAATCAGCCATGTTTCATTCTAGGTGGTATGTTGACTTATCTCTTTTGGAAAGAGACAAATCAACTCCAATCAAGCTCTTCCCTTTTGGTATGATTTGATCATACCATAAATTTTGATAGGCTTGATTGAAGAATTGATGGTGATTGATTGGAATGAATCTAGACATCCTTGGATGAACCTAGACACATTCCAATAATCACATTAATTATGTATATATATTAGAATATACAACACCAAGCATAGGTGATTCATTATTCATCTTTTTCTAGGAAAAAGAGAAGAAAAAAATCCATCTCCTCTCTCTCAACTCTCGGCCCTCTCTCCCTCTCTCACACTTGTGTTCTTCACTTGATTTTGAATCAAGAAGAAGAACAAAGTAAGTTTAAGAGAGCACTAATTCATAGTGTTCTTCTCTTAAACCGATTCCTTCTTAAACCCGTTCTTTTCTAGCAAGAAGAACGTTTGTTTCTTCCGGTGTGGTGTGGATCACCTTTGGAGAATCCATACGTTTGAATTTCGTGAGCATTCCGGAGAAGGAACAACGCAAGTAGCCGGGAGCATACGCTAAATAATCAAAGGTAACGGTTTATTACTCTTTGATTGATTTAATATACATCTATGCCCTATGTGTTTAAATATATGTTTCTAATATTTACACATCCTACATCGAACGCACGGTTGAGCACCCAAGTGTACACCCTTGGGATTCGTATTTTAAATTAGCTTAGATTTAAATTTACGTTATTTCCTCGCTTTCTCGCTTCCGCTCGCGCTCCCGGGCGGATCCGCTTGTCCTTCACAAATCGCAATCTATTTTTTTTTTTCACTAATTAGCTAACTCACGCAGCTTTCTAATAACATATCACACACTGCAACTACTTCTGAATTTTTCTCTCAGCTGATCTATAAATAGAGTTCACCCTGCAGTCGTAATGGTAATAAGTATCACTCATTCTTATGCACTATTCTCTCTCATGTTTTAAGAAGTTGTTGGCATATTTTTGCACTCCACACACTAGTTATTACTTCATTTCAGTATTCGCTATCTAAGACCAATTATTATACCTTCATTCTCACATTACTTAAAGGTTTCTGATTATTTATCCTTTAAATTAGTTTACTAAGTTAAGCATCGGAGTGTTAGCCACTATTTTACAGGTTAGTCCCCCTTTGATCTTAGGATTTCATTAAAAATCATTTGAACGTTGTGGTGCTACTGAACTTCGGTGCGCATCACTTTCAAATAAAATAATTTGACATATTTTAAGCATAAAAAATTATTTTTGCGAACAATTAGGCAATTTCGACGAGACTAAGTCATAGTGGTTGTGATAACATTGTTGAAAAATATGGAGAAAGACTAGTATTGGATAATAGTTATGTGGAAAAAAATATCTAATCACATTGGCACATAAAATTTAATCACATTGACTACAAAGTGAAAGTATGTCGGTTCACATAGCCGAATTTACTCATTTACAAGCCCTTAGCTCAATTGGATCACAAACATGTTCTTCCACGCACCCAGAACCCGGTTGACCTTGCTCCGATTTCTAGACAAACTTACGAGTACGCCTTGCTCGTTTTGATGAATTGCTTGTTTGGTGCATTGCTATTTTTATTCCTTAACATTTATAAAAACTAATTACTTAGTAGTTGTTCACAAAATTTCGTGTTTGCATAAATAAATTACAAGACAAGAAAAATATGGACAAATGAATTTAATTTATTTAGATGAAGAGTTGATACAATCTCTGTAAAAATATAATCTCCTAATTTTCATTCTGAATATTAATCCAAGGGCTTGAAGCTTGTTCTTGGATGTGGATATGTAATTTCCTCTGGATTTGGGAAGTAAACTACATGCCACCTTGAAACTTGTTATCAAGATTTGAAGAATTTGATGATAAGGAAGACGTGAAACCTTCGAGATTGCATAGCTTCATCGTGGCAGGAAGTTGTTTGACTTGAGTCCCTTGATTTGTTGTATGTGTGAAATGAATTATTTTGAGGCAAACGCCCCTTTTTATTGGCACAGGCAGGCTTTGACTTACAACATGGGCTTTGACGTGGATCCGTCTCCTGACGAGTCGTGCTTGAACATATTTTTTGGTTCATTTAGCCAATTCCAAATAAATAAATTTATATTTGTTTTGGACTAATAGATAAATGTGTATAAGACCAAATTTAGTATGAACACTAATACAATTTTAATTTTTTTTTTCATTAAAGTCCAACTCTGTTAAGGGCTTGAATTTGGAACCAAATTATTAGCCAATTTATTTTTTTCTTTAAATTGGTAATTTATTCCAAAATTTTGATGTCAACAAATGCCTCCACTTCAAAGCTTGGTGAAGAACATGTCAAATGTTTTCGGAGGATGGACTAGAAGTAATTCATTTTTTTTTTAATCCACACATGGTCTCTCATCCACATTTGCTCTTTGTGAAGTAAACTTGGAGAATACTAAGCCAATTTCCCTCTCCTGAGCAAATCCCCAGTGAACACATTTTTCTTTTCTCAAACCCACCAAATCTTGGTCTTCATACACCAACCTCAACAAATTCTTACTCCTACCGTCATGAATGGCACCACAGTAGACGAGATTTCATTCTTCATCAATAACTTCCTTTCCTTGTAGCAAGAATCCTTGCATGAAATTGATTCTATGTTATGGATGTTAGTGATTGAATTTCTTATCTTTCTCAATTCTTCAGAATCCAAGCTCTTTTGGAACAGCAAACTTTCCGATTCATAGTCACATAGGATGTTATGAAAGAATAGCTTTGGCAATTAACTTTCCTCAACATGACGCAAACGGAGTGGCTTCTCCTCTTTTTTGTATAAAACTCATAGTCATGCATTGCTAGGGATATTGACCAACTTGGATTTGAATTACTTTCACCATGAATCAGACAATATATAGTGGGAATAAGCATACATTGAAGTGGCAAGAATCCACCTTTTTGGTGAGACAATTCCTTGGAAGTAATTGATGATGGCCGAAAAGAGCTTACAACCTTCTGTTTCACTGCTGGAAAGGAAACAAAACATGTCAATTTTTGGTTTCCAGGCAAAATTTGGAGAAAGCGTTTGAAGGTAATTAGTTATTTTTTGGGAAGTCAAGTTTGTCTTCAATCCTTGCGGTGAAATAGCATTGTAGTTATCTTTGTTCTTTCTCAGCTAGAGGATCAACCTCCGCATTTCTCTATTCTTTTACTTTATCTTCTCCTCTTTTTTCTGACTAAATTTCACAGACTCTTCTTTTTCTTCTTTTTTTTTTTTTGGTAGATCGACTTTAGAGATCATTACGAGTCATTTCAGTGCATTGTCATCTGAAGTGGGAGAGATTGACATCAAAGTCAGAAGCACCACCTTACACGTTCATGAGCTGGTCAACATTGTTTAATCCTCCATGGTTTGATCTTTGCACCAATCCATGCATGTTCATAAGTAATAAGAAAAGGCGATAAGGGGGGCGTTTGACTCCCAATTCAACACTGCACTCCAATCCAAGGTCTTGGTGGACAAATCTTCTCATCACTATGTCAAAGCTGATGTAGAATTTGTGCTTTCAAATTGTCGTCTCATCACTGTTAGGGCTCATGGCATATTCCACAATCCAAGTTCGTCGAGATCTCTTTTCATAGAAAACGTGTTAGGCCATCATGCAAGCATCCTTCATGAAGCCAAGATTTTCGCAGTCGCTCACACATTTATCTTTTCATGTATATTCACAACAACAACGTTCTTAAGGCTTTCCTTGAGCTGTAGTGCCCTTGTATGAACACCTCGCATGTCTCCATTCAAGAATTGTCGATTTCCTCATATGACCTTCATGGATTGTGTAGACTATCCATAAGTAGAGACTTCTACGATGAGGTTGTCTCTTCTTCTAAGGAGTTGCTAGGCAATGATGTCGGTAAACCCTCCACAGAAGATGTCCTAGGACATCATGCAAGCATCCTTCACGAAGCAAGATTCATGCTGCAACTCATACATCCCTTACACCTGCGTCTGAGACAAGGACATTGTTCAAACTTTCCCCGAGGTAGGGTCCCTTTCCAAGACACCTTGCATGCTACTGTATGAGAATTTTCATCTCCTTGTTGGATTTTCATGACTGCTTATATGCGGCGATTCAATGATGAGGTCGTTCCTTATTCTGAGGAGTTGCCAATGATGATGCTTGTAAGCCCTCCATGCCATGAAGTTACGAATATTGCTTTTGGCGTGCCACTGACTATTCAAGCACTCGAACAACGTGCTCATTTTCAACCAGGTTGACTTTTTATCAAAGAGATCAATCAAGTTTACAACGTCTTCTCACACACTTTTTGAGCGAGACCCGCTTTCCAATTAAATAACTTTGGCCACTTCCACTTTTTGATGATTGTTATGTTTGCCCCTAATCCGCGAAGCAATTGATGAGAAGTATTTTCTACTTGAACGAGAGGACACCCCGCCAAGAAGCCGAAGTGAGCTTGTTCAACCTCGAAGGACGTGGACGCTAAGAGAGAGAAGACTTGAATGCTTGAAGACACTTTGCATTTGTCCGAGAATCCAACAGAGGGCTTTGAAGAAGACGAGATTTGACAACTTTCAACTTTTCCGTCTGAGTATTTAGCATTTTGTATTTTTTTCTCTTTTGTTGCGTCATTGCCATTCAATGTAAAAAATTATTTCGTCACATAATAAAATGACACCCTTTTTTTTTACTCAAATTCTCCTTATGCTTTTAATAGAGCACTGACTTTGTGTTTGTCGACGCTAAATATGAATCATTGCAATTTCACGAATTTCTTAAGCTCAAAAACAAACTTGGATAACTTTAAGACAAACCAAACTTGTTTAAGGATATGACTGAACTTGAAAAAATTTCAAGTTGTTTACATACTCTGTAAATGGGGCAAGTCAAAACGTAATCCAAAGAAACTTGAATTTTCTTTTCTTTTGTTTTCGTAACAAGAGGGTCGTCGTACACTATTTATACTCATGTGAGCCAGGAGTAACAGTGAGAAATATGCAATTTAGGCTCGTGTGTCATGGAGCAACTTCTTCATGAATTTGTCATTTGCAGGACTGAGGCTATATCTTTGATTTGAGATGATGGAGGTTTCATGTTCTCCATCTTCAAGTTGTGTATGGGAGCATCTTGGATCTCATTTTTGAAGATGTTTGAGTCAGAATCTTCATCCACACTGGCATGGTTGGATGGACGTAGCTTGATGCTTTCTCCGTCCTCTTTATTTGAGGTGCTTTCTTATCTTATGATCATCTGGCACTGTGCGCGTCGCTTCACATTGATTGGTTTGTTTGCAAGAATGACATCTTACTCCCCCGAAACTGAGACATATGAAGTGTTTGACTTTCGCCATTCTCTTTCAGCTTGTTTGTTTCCTCATGTTGACTCTTTTCTTCAGCTACTGCGCATAACCATCTCTGAGGCAGTTGAACACGGATCTTCTTTGCAGTGTCTTGCGTTGCAAAGTCTTGCTTGTCTTGCTTAGTCGTTCAAATACAGAAATGCGAGGAGCATGCGTCTCGAGTTGATTGAATACCTACAACTTTTGTCGTCTTCAACTTTCTCCACCACGTTGTACTACGTGGCTACACAAGTGTCCTTGTTTTTCACGTGCATCCTCACAAGTTCATTTGGGAGTGAAGCCTAAGCTAATGCTCAGTTGGTCAACACAGAAGCCTTATCTTCTCAACTCATGTTGCACTTCAATCAGACCACGAATTCTTTCTCTTGTCAGCTCAGGATTTAATTTGATGAGTCGAGATGGAGCGGAAAAGTTTATCCCGATTTCATCAAGAGGTGGTAAGCTTTTGAGTTGAATGCCCCTAAAATTTCTTCGAGTTGATTTTTCAAAAGAAGTGGTTCACTTGAAACCAAAAGGTGTCGACGGGTGATAGGCTTGATTAGTTCAGCCTTGGCACATTGAGGGTTGTTGAATTTCACCTTACTTGATTGATTAATTCCTTTCAACAGTTGCGGAACATGGTCTTTTGACGAGCTTTGTTTGTCTTTTCCTTCTAACCAAACCACATATTGGAATACTGGCGAGTAAGAAGGTTTCTTTGAATTATGATTTATGCTAGTCGGGGCTTCATCAGCGGTACTTTTGAGCCCTTCAACATTGATTTCTGAGGCAGTAGTGATTAGTTGACTGGTCGGAAACTTTGAAGGCATTACCTCCTGCATCTCGTCAAGTTTGAGGTAAAGCTTGACATTACCAAAGTATGACTCACCTTGGTGAAGGGCTTCATGTTGGCGATAGCGGCCTCCATTTTGTATAGGCTCAAGACTATCCAACCGAAATTTTGGTGGCGCTACCAGTAAAGATGGGCTTTCTGCTCGTTTTTCGAAATGCATGTCATTTGTTGGAGTGACGCTGGTGATGTATGTGCCCACCGTTTCATAATCATTCAAAGTAAGTCGGCCTTTGTAACATGGCATATGTTGGTTTGGAGGCCTTCCAATCCTTCTCTCGCTTGGAGGAAATTCGATCGGAGTTGATTTAACGACCATTGACTCTTTGATGTCAAGTTTGTCGAAATTTTCATTCCTTTTTTACTCTTTATGTTGGTGGTCAACCAAAAATTTTGGTTTTATGATTGGCGATGCTTATCTCCATATCATGGCATGGGTAGCCAACTCCTCAAAGTTTCTTGGTCTGATTCCCTGCAAAATGTAAACAAGACCCGAATTCATACCTTGGATGCACATTTCTATCGTCGAGGCCTTCAAAAGTTTGTCTTTGCAGTTCAAACTTAGAGCACCCCAACGGTTTTGCATAGAGTCATGCGTCGGTGGTGCTTTATACTCTTATTTCTCGCTTTGGACATGATTTGAGGAGGCATGATTGTGGTTGCCGTAGGGTTCTTTAATGTTTGTGTTCTCTTGGTTGCTCATCAATTGGGCGATCTAGATGCTTTTGTCCTCGATGATCTTTTGGAGATTAACAATGGCTTGGGTTCTTTATGCTACTTGTTCCTCCGTTGCAATCGTGTTGGTTAGCATGACGGGAAGGATAGTCAAAGGAGTGGATTTTGAGTTAATCTTGCTAGGGCTTCCTGAGTTTGAACCATCCGAATGGTTCGTGTCAATGATCTTGCCCCTGGTCAAGGAATGACCGGGAATAGTGGCATCGACGGTGTTCTTTCCAATCACAACGACTTGATCCTTCTTGTGTACCATTGAGAGTTTGGAAGTGATGACTTGAACTTTGACGTAGGAGGAAAGGGTGAGATAGAGATGGTCCCACTAGGCATGCCAGAAATTTTGTTCATGCAAATTTTCGTGTCTACATAATAAATTACAAGACAAGAAAAATATGGACAAATAAATTTTATTGATTTAGATGAAGAGTGGATACAATCTTTGTAGAAAGATAATCCCCTAATTCTTCACTCTGAATGTTGACCCAAAAGCTTGTAGCTTGTTCTTGGACGCAGATGTGTAATCTCCTCCGAATTTGTGGAGCAAACTACGTGTCACCTTGAAATTTGGTATTAAAGCTTAAAGATTGTGATGCCAAGGAAGACGTGGAACCTTCGCGGTTGCAAAGCTTCGTCGTGGCAGAGAGCTTTTGGACTTGAGTCCCTTGATTTATTGTATGTGTGTAACAGCTTGTTGTGAGGTAAAGACCCCTTTTATAGGCATGAGTAGGATTTGAATTGCAGTCTGGGCTCACTTCTATTAGGCTTAAAAATCATGGACTTTGACGTGGATCAGTTTCCTGACGGGCCATGTTTGAACATGTTTTTGGCCCCATTTAGCCATTCTCAAATAAATGAATTTATATTTATTTCGAACTAACCTATAAAAATGAATAAGACCCAAATTTAGTATGAACGCTTATGCAAATTTGTTTTGAACACATTTAAAGTCCAAATCTGTTATGGACTTTAATTTAGTACCCAATTATTAAATAATTTATTTTTAGTTTTAATTGATAGTTTATTCCAAAATTTTGATACCAACAGTAGTAACTTATATTGATAACAAAATTCATTCCAGAAATAATTTTAGATTAGTAACTATATTCTAATATAATTTTTTCCTTTTCTAAGGAGGATTAAAGTTGATTCGTAATTTCTCCTGAGACCAATGTTTAAACCCCGGACCGTTGATCGAATCGAAAAATTTGAGTGGATCAAGGGTCACTGATTCAACCGTCGGGTAAATCGTGGTCGAACCAGTGATGTCATAATTATGTCATAACAAAAATTAATATACAAAATTATATCAAAATAATAAAAAATACAAAAATGTAAATAAGTTTTTGTTGAAGTTCATATAAGAATTAAAAGTATCTCAAGACTTCATAGTAAATAAGTATATTAAAAATTAGGCCAAGAATAAAAATAGAAAATTATGTAAATAACAAAAATAATGAATTATTTACCATTATAATTAAGTTATAACTAAATTTTATTGCCAATAAATAGTTAGCATCCCCATTTTAAAAATAATATATAAATCTTATTCTATTAATTATTTAATTAGAAACTTAACTAATCATAAGAGATAATAATTGAATTAGATTACGGACTTAATGAATTTGTTCATTTATAAATATATAATTGAAGTAATTGTTAAAATGTCGGTGTTGGTTTCTTGATTTTTTCTTAATTTTCATATGTAATGTCATGGTTCAATTTTAAATTGTATTAATTTTTGGAAATTTTAAAAAATTCATGAACCGACCGGTTCCGTTGACCCGGTACAGGATCACCGGGTCAACTGCCAGTTCGAGTGTCAAAGAATAAAATAGTTTTGAGGTTAGTCTAGTTTTATAAATAGGACTGGACCATTTTAAAGATTGAATCACGATTTTACCGATCCAACCAATCAATTCGGGCTGAAATTAAAACACTGACCGAGACTATTCGAACTTGTGACCAATCTTTTACATGAACAAGTCCCACGGTTGACCCACTTGATCACCCCTCCTGATATAGTTAATAAATTTTCTACAATCCAGATACATATTGAATATATTCTTTGAAGCTGCAATAGATTGTAATATAAGAAGATAATATATCCCCAAATAAATAAATTTGGCAAGACACTGGAAGTCCCAGGTATTAAAAGGTTGGACCCCTTTACTTTTCACAATCTCCATACAAGCCATGAGTTGCTCAAATTAAATACGCTGGAAAAGTTCAGAAAAGAATCCGCGTAAAAGTTGTCATTCTACACTACTTTCCTCGCCTTTTCCTTCCCCACCCACTGACCTATATATATATATATATATTTCCATCTCCCACTCCTCAATTCACTCATGCGTTTCCTCACGGTTTTCTCTTACCAGCACTTGTCGTAAGGGCAAGACACTCCATTCCCATCTCTACTCTGCTTTTCTTCTGAGAATTCTTTAATTAGGGAAAGGAATCTGTTTTCCTTTTCCCATTCTCTACACACAAAAGAAATTCATAGCCAAATTAACATGGGGTTGAAAGGATTTCTCGAAGGAGGCGCTGCTTCCATTGTTGCCGGCTGCAGTACGCACCCCCTCGATTTAATCAAGGTCCGGATGCAGCTTCAGGGCGAGCCCGCTCTTCAACCTCTCCGCCCTGCTCTCGCCTTCCACACCTCCGCCGTCCCTCATATCCACCTCCCTCCTCCCCGCGTCGGACCCGTCTCCGTTGGAATACGGATCATCCAGCAGGACGTTGCCGCCGCCCTCTTCTCTGGCGTCTCCGCCACCGTCCTCCGCCAGACCCTCTACTCCACCACCAGAATGGGTCTCTACGACATCCTCAATAAGAAATGGACGGATCCCAACACAAATAACATGCCGTTAGTGAGAAAAATTACCGCGGGACTCATCGCCGGAGGCGTCGGCGCCGCCGTGGGGAACCCCGCGGATGTGGCGATGGTCCGGATGCAGGCCGACGGCCGTCTTCCCCTGGCGCAGCGTCGCAACTACAAGAGCGTGGTGGACGCCATTTCTCAGATGAGCAAGAATGAGGGGATCGGTAGCCTGTGGCGCGGGTCGTCACTCACAGTGAACCGCGCGATGCTGGTGACGGCGTCGCAGCTGGCGTCCTATGACCAGTTCAAGGAGATGATCTTGGAGAGGGATCTGATGAAGGACGGGCTGGGGACCCACGTCACTGCCAGCTTCGCAGCCGGGTTCGTGGCGGCGGTGGCGTCGAACCCGGTGGACGTGATCAAGACGCGTGTGATGAACATGAAGGTGGAGGCGGGGACGGCGGCGCCGTACAGTGGGGCCCTGGACTGCGCCATGAAGACGATCAGGGCAGAGGGGCCAATGGCGCTTTACAAGGGTTTCATACCCACCATATCGAGGCAGGGACCATTCACTGTGGTGCTCTTTGTCACACTGGAACAAGTCCGCAAATTGTTCAAAGATTTCTGAGACCAACTCTCATTCTGATGATGACGAAACAACAAGAAGAAGAAGGATTTTGATGAAGGGAAAAAGAATATTTTCGTCCTCTAACTTTGCCCAAAATTCCTTTTAGTCCTTTAACTTTGACAGTATTAGATTTAGTCCTTTATCTTTCAATTTTGCGTAGATTCGATCCTTTAGCTCAATTAAGATCATTTTGCCCTTTTGAGGCTAAGACACAATTAGTCCCTCCTCATGCTCTCAAAGTGGCCCAACATGCTTCCGAAATGAAATTAAGCCTCTATAAATTCATACCTTGTTTGACCGCCTTGCTGCCGGGATTCCAAGTCCTCGGTTTTACAGACTTCCTCCAACCACACTACCGCAGCAGATGGTTCGTGGATCCTTGGCTCCTTCAGCAGTAATCAGCACAGCCCTATTTCGTTTCCTACCTTAGGGCGTAAAAGTATTCCAATATTGGAGACTTAATAATATTTTGGGTAGACCAATTGAATAGAAGCCTATAATTTATTGAAGAAATATTTGGAATATTACATAGACATTTTAGCCCCCTATCGGAGGAGAGAACTATTTAGCCTCTCATATGGGAGAGGACTTCACTGGTTGGGGATAACCCCATACACTAGATAACCTGATACTTAGAAAATTTTAAAGACACAATTTTATTTTTCAGAAGAGTTGGAGAAGTTTTCTGATGATCCCCATCTGCTTCCTAGCTCTCTATTTATAATAGTCCGTGGACTTCAAACCCGGACTTCAATCTTGTTTTTTGGGTGACGTCACTGCGTTCGTCACCAACTTTGTCTTTCATCTTTCCAGCTGTGGTCATTATGCCTTGTCGGCCATGTGCTTGCCAGCTGGTGTCATTTGTCTTTCTGACTGTTGGCCCTTTTGTCTTCTTCTGCCGACAGTCTCCTTTTTGATTTTTTACATCTTGAGGGTTTTACCTCCCTTTGTAAAAATCCTTTCTTTTGCCCTTCTCTGGTCTTGGTTCGGGTTTATTTTGAGTTACCCGAATCTTTGTTCCGAACAAGGGCTTTTCCTGTTTTTTCACAACAAGGGCATAAGTGGTTATGCCATTGTCCTACATGCATCATGTTGCATGCCTTCTTCCTTGTGTTCTCTGTTGCAGGCAACTTATTTTCCCATATAAGCATTCTTTTCTTTTCAAACAAGCTTTCTGCAAACTCAGTGCTTTTTCCTGTCATGGAGTTTAACAGGAATGATCCATTTAATTTATTGGAAAATATTTTAAATGGATATTTGACTTTATCCATCTCTGTGAGACAGACCCAGTATCCCCATGCTCTTCTGGTGGATATGTCATCTTCACTAAGGGAAGACACCAGGGGAGCCTCTCCTGTGGCAGCCTTGACTCGGTTGAATGCTACCATGTCTGGTCTCTGCAATTTGATGAAATGGAATGCTGGGTGAGACCCTTTTCCTGCGATTTCTGGAGCTATGGAAATGAACTTGAGCTCCAAAATATCTCCTCGTTTAAGGTGGGGATTGTTTTGCCATGCGTCATATACCGCCCCACTAATCCATTCCGGAAGCTTTGAGATTTCCGGAAAGCTTGGTGACGTAGTATGAACTGAAGCAAGGGCTCCAAAATCATACCACTCTCGTACCTCTTCTGGTTTAGACCCTTCGATCATCCAGATTCTGTTATACTTTCCGGATGTGTCTACGATGGTCTTGCCTGGGCTTATACCTTTACGGGAAACAAGTTTTTCCCATGATCTCTGATAATCCTGCCAAGCGGAAACAGAAGATAAAGCTTCGTTAGTATTAACCTTAGAGGTGCCCGTCATTGGCCTAAGGTTAATCTCTTCCTCTTTTACCCCAGAGGTGCTGGGTTGACTTGAATTATCAGGAGTTTGCACTTCCTGTAACTCAACTTTTGCCTGTTCACCAGAGTCTGGCGATGGCCTTGTGCAAGCAGTACTTGAATCTGCCGCTACAGGTTTAGAGCCCTGTTCTCTAATTGCAGGTTTAGAGCCCTGCTCTCTTAATTCTCGGGCTATCACCGAAGATGACGCCTTTCGAATTGGTTCCAGTAGGTCGTCCCATAACGAGCTTGCAGCAAGTTTGGTACTCCTGATGGCGCTCTGGACGGTGTCCAGATCAGCTCGTTGGACTTGGCCAGCTATTTGGGCTTTAATTGTTAGCTGTCCAAATCTCTTATCAATCTCCTCAAGGTTCTCCCTGAGGTGTCTGAGCCTGATGATGACGGAGTCTGCTTCAGCTGCCTCCATCTCTTGTTAAGAAATCTGCAAGAACATTTCAATGAGATTTGATAATGACAATATCATAACAATAATATTGGCATTCTGCCTGCCACCTAATAATACGAGCTTTCTCAATCTTTGATTCAAGTTTATTTTTTAAGAAAGCCTTAACATTCGTATTATCAACTTTTAATGTAAATTCTTTGGCTGGTAAGAACAAATGCCATTTTTTGAAAGCCTTCCAAACCGCAAAGAATTCCTTCTCGTTAATATGCCATAATTTGGCTTGTTGTTTGGTGAACAACCCTCCTGAGTATCTACATGGCTCTTCGCCAGTAGTCGTTTTTTCTCATGAGCACTGCTGCCCATCTGTAATCGTTGGCGTCCGTGTAAACTACCAACTCATCTTCGTCTTGGGGAATTGCAAGCTTTGGCAGGCTATTGCAAATCTGTTTTAACTCCCGGACCCTTTGCGTATGAATTTCCTCCCATTTCCACTTTGAACTTTCTGTTTCTTTCAGGAGTGGACGGAAATCCTTTCTGTATTTTGCAAGGTCCTTGATAAAGATTCCTGCAAAATTGACAACTCCTAAGAAGCTTTGGAGTTGCTTCTTATCTTTAAGAGTGTCAGGAAAATTGCGAATCTTTTCTACAATGTGTTCCTGTAACTCAATACCTGCCTCGTCAATAAGAATTCCTAAAAATTCAATTTTATTGACAGCTATAATGGCTTTCTTTTTGGAGAGCACTAGTCCCTCCTTATGGCATGCATCGGAAAATATTTTAAGATGTCTAATATGATCCTGTATATTTTTAGATGCAATCAAGATATCGTCTATGTAAACAAACATAAACTCTAGATAGTCTTTGAAAAGATTATCCATCTTTCTTTGAAATATCTGGGGTGCATTGGCAAGTCCCATTGGAAGTACATTCCAGATATATTGTCCATGAGGTGTGGAAAATGCAGTATATTTCTTTGAGTCATTTTCCATCTTAATCTGATAGAATCCAGATTTGCAATCAAATTTAGAAAACACTTTAGCACCTTTAATGCAATCAATTAAGTGTTCTCTACTTGGGATATAATAACCATCAAATTGTAATATTCTATTGATGCCTGATAGTTAATAACTAACCTGGGTTTACCTCTTTTTATCTCACCATGATTTCTTACCAGAAAACCAGGGCTACTATAGGCAGAGACTCCAGGCTCAATGAGTCTAAGATTGATATGCTCTTTGATGATCTCCTGCATATCTTTCTTATCCTCCATGTTCATTTGGATGGGCTTGTATTGGACATACTCGTACTTGCATTCCTCTTTGACCTTTAGAGTAGCCTCGATCTTGTTTTTATCCCACCATGCCAAAGGATTCTCACTGAAATTCCTTTGAATAAGTCTCTTGACATTCTCGAGAGAAAGTTTACTTTCTCCGTCCATGTCCATCGACCTGCATTCTTGTATAGCTTCCTTTAAGATCCTAAGATCTTCTTCCGAAGCATCATCAAAGCCCTGTTGCCTGAAAGACAAAAGAGCCTTACCAAATTTTCTTTTATCCTGCATTTTTGGATGGGTTAATTTGGCATCATCACCACGTTTGCTGCGAAAATTTATGGGCATTATCCTGTTAAATGCCTTTTCTCTTCGCAAAACCTGTATCTCGCTACCACAGTTAGTAGTAAAAATCAACAGATTTTTGTGGTTATCCTGGACATATTTTGCAAAGGTTTGGATGAAATTATTACCTAACAAAATATCTGCTCCTGTATCATGAAAGTAAATAGGAGGCGTCTTTACCTTGAACCAAGGTGTTCCAAATGCTCCTCCAATCATGATTTTTGCTTCTCGTATACCCTTATTGAGTACAAGAATTTTTTGTGAAAAATCCCTTCCTGCAATAATGGGTAAGGATTCCATAGCTTCGCTAGGGAAAACACCAGGTTTTGCCGTGCAAATCCCTGAACCTGAGTCAATATAAGCTGCAAAATATTCTGACTTATATTGTTCATACAACATACCAACAGATATGTATATAGAAAAGGGGCTCGTCATTCAATTCTAATGGTATAACCATCCAAACTGAATTCCATACCATTACCTTTCCTTCCCCATGGTTTATGATCTTCAAGGAAATTTATTCCTAGAGTCATTATCCCATTTTCTCGTCCTGCAACACCTGTAACAATAATCTCATGGCCTGCTATTTCTAGCATACCTTCATATTTTCCCACAACAGGTTGTTGTAGATGGTATAAGTCATCACAAGGAAAACAATTTTCTGTTTTAGTGATGTCAAATATAACTTGGATTTGTTTCCAGCCTTCAGGGCACCTAAGTTTTACGTTATCCACCCTAATAGCTCGAGGCTTTAACAACTCGGGTTCCTTTCCCTTATAGGCCATAATCCTATCTTCTGAAAAGGACATCCTGCTACTAAATTCAGTTTTAGAACTAAGGGTTCGATCTAAAACCGGGTGATCTTTTATCAAGATATCAACACCACCTATTCTAGGTATTCTAATAGGATCTGGTGTCATTACCTTAGCGAATTCCTTGAAAATTCTAGGAATTTCAATATACTCTTTCCTAAGAAATAAATCAGAATGATGTGTGTTGGAAAGGGCGTAAGCTATTCTATATGTTATAGAATATGGTCTATTCCCATCTTTCATAAGATCCTTTCTTTTAAAATCCTGATGAAGGGTTAAGACTCTATTGAAATCTTGGTCTGCTAGGTTGTATGCTATCCTAGGATGAATATCAAACATCAATTTTCCTTTCCTATCATTGTCCCAAGACAACCATCTCTTAAGTTATTGATTCTTCTATCCATTATTGACAGATGTATTTCTGAATCAATTCCTTCCTTAAAAGTTGCTTTTATTACTACTTCAATAGCTCCTATATGGATCCATTTCATAGTAACCGCTACTTCCTCTCTAAGTTTACTTAATTCTTCAAGAATTTCTTCTTTAGGAATAAGCTGCATTTTCATAACATTACCAGTAAGTTCCATAGGAATTGCAAACTCACCTGAACTTACTTTGTAGATGATATGATGTTTCCTCTGGTTTAGTCCTATCTGGTTAAGGACTCTTCCGATTCCTCCAATCCTAAATCCGTCATATGGGCTGAGATTAGAGTCTTGTCTCATGATTCTTTCCATGGTTTTGTTTGATACCGTCAACTTTGAAAAGAATCCTGATAGGCTATCTGAGGTTTGGAGCCTATCTCCTTCGTTGTAATTACTCTGATTCGGTTGAAGATCCATCCGAATCACTTTCTATTTCTTCCTCGTAGATGCTTTCATCTGAGGGAAGATCTTCGAATTGGTAGATTGGTACCAATCACCATAGTAGACTGCATCTAGGATGTCGTTTGTGGCTTCAAACTAGCGTAATTCACCACGTTTCTGCGGGCAATCTGGGGAGATATGTCCCTTTGCTCCGCACGTCCAGCAGTTGCAATCCTTAAAACTTTCATAAGCTCGGGTATGGGCTCTTCTGAAAGTTCTTCTTGTAGGGGTTCGTCCTGTGGATTTCGCCTCTGATCGTCTAGATCCTTGGGATGAAACCCTTGTTGGTCCTGTTTTCTGTCCAGATTTGTATGATCTGGCTTTTGATTTTAGACCACCATGATCTTCTTCTAAAAGAGGATTTTCTGGAACTCCTGGAATAAGAGTCACCACCTTGCTTTCTCCTCTTCTTTTGCTCGCTTGATTCCCCTATAATAGTTGGAAAATCGTTATTATCACAACAGAGAGGGGTTCTTTTGATTTTACCTCTCAGTCTCTTCATGTTCTTTTGGACGGATGCTTGGTAACACCAATCCTTCAGTTTGTCTTTAAGAAAAGACATCCTCCTTGCAACTGAATCCAGCTGCCCTGCAGGTACTTTGTAAGATTGTATCAACATTTCCCTCCACGGGCTGCAGATCTTTGCAAAGAACATTGGGCAGCTACTTCGGTTGTTACCCCACTCTGGAAGAAGTATTTGCGGAACCAATAGATATATTCGTCTACAGCACAGATACTTCTTAACTCGAGACCAAAGAGAGCTTGTGCATACTCCCTAGCCTTTTCCGTTCTGCTTCCTTCGAAGTATCCATCTCCGATGAAATGGATCTTGATTAGCCTCCCGAGCCTATCCGCGATTGCACTTTTAGACTCTCCTTCAAGGATGCTTGCTTTGGTCTCTTCTGGGGTATTATCCCATCCGATCTTTACCGACCCTTCTAAGCTTAACTCCAAAAGTTTTATGAAGTTATCCTTGTCTAGTTCCAACGTAGTTGCTGCAATTTTCATGGCTGCAACCCATTCATCTATCAGCTTCTCGATGTTTCGGAAGTCGATAACATCCAGGTTGAGTACCGTGTCATATGGGTGTAAGGGCTGGAGCATGGTCCTTGCCCATGGTGTGTTTTCAGGCACTCGTCTTGGATTTCTTCCTGGATTTTCTTGCAATCTTGTCCCCACGAAGGTAGGGGTAGCATTGGTGTGAAAATCTGTACCTTCTCTCATTGGCTGATCCTGTGGTGGATCATTTGAGCCTGTGCTTCCCTCCGGCGGTGGTAAAGCTGGAGCGACCTCATTGGTTTGAATATTAACTAAATCCACAATCCCCAGTTGGGAAAAGGATTCAGCTAACTCTTGTAGATCCGATAGATCCACTCTAGATATCTCCATTATTTTATGGATTTGATGATCTCGATGATTTGTTCCTTTTGTGTCCTTGGCTTCGAGATCTCCTTCGCCTTTCCTTTCTGATGTAGGAAAGATACTGGTCCAAGGGCGTCCCTGATGCGTTCCTGATGAGATCTGGATGTCTCCGGGGTATTCCTTTGATTTCTTCTCAGATCTGTAACCTCAATCTTCAGATCTGTAAGATCCTTCTGTAGATCTGGTAGGATTTTTAAGATCTCATCCATCTTTTGGTTCAAGAGGTCTATTTTCATAGGTATATGGATTAGCCTATGTCCATAGTCTTGAACTGTCTTTTGTACCTCTCTAAGGTCCTGAGAGTACTTCGAGGTATCCGGTTCGAGTTCCTTCCAATCAGTTCCTTTAATCATTATTTTTAGAACTGTATTTTTTCAGGAATCTACCTGTTTCGGATCTCCTGGCTGGGATTCTTCCATGGATCTCAGCTCCCTGTAGACGTCTTACTGCATTTCCCGGTAACGTCTCTCGAACATGGCGATGTCTATGCCATTCCTCTCTTTCTTCTTTAGGAAGAAATGACGCATCGATCAACCTCGGACTGTTGGTGATATTTCTAAGAATTTCCATAAGAAATTCTGTTTTTTGTATTTTCAGAATCTGAAAATATTCCCTGTTTTCAGTGTAACTCGAACTTTCGCTCGGTTCCATGCTTTTAAAGTTCTCCTCCGTTAGGGATAAAACATCAATATGTAATATAAACAAATATTTCTTCAATAAACCTTGGCTCTGATACCATTTGGTTTGAGCAGGGGTTAAATTTATTAAAGGAACACAATTTGGACTAAATTGTTCAAGAAAAGTTGCAAAAGGGTAAATATGTCCAAAATACTGCCAAAGGACTAAAATTACTCATTTTTGAAAGTTACAGGACTAAAATTAAAACAGAGAAACTTAAAGGACTAAAATTAATAGATGGTAAAGTTAACGGACTAAACCAGTATTTTCCCCTTATTTTATTCGTTTAGAATTAATATTAATGGATATTAGTTTCTGATTTTTCGGTAAACACCGAATATAGTTAACTCTCTTGGTATGTCAATATCTCCAACCGAAGAAAAAAAAAAGAATGAGTAAACTTTCTTTTGGTGTCCTAATGTTGTCATTAATATTACTTTGGTACATGAATAATTACAAATGATTTAATTAGTATTCGATTTTTGTTATTAATATTACTTTGGTAAAAAGTAATTATTAATGATGTAATTAGTTCTCGAATTTCACCATTAATATTAATTTGGTACCCAATTCATATTTTTATTTATTTTTCCTATAATTTTTTTACATAATAATCACTTTACACTTAGATATATATTAAAATAAATAATAATAAATACAACAAAAACTTGCATAAATTTCAATTGAGAATTTGGTTTTATTCTCCATATTTGGTTAGCAAATTATTATATTTTACTATTAATTAATACTTTATGCTATTATTATCTCTCAATATATAAAGAAAAAACACCATTATCAAATAACGTATATTAATAGTCAAGCCCTGAGGAATCAAAATTTTTATCGTCAAACTTCTCTATGGTTGCAATGCATTTTGACTTATTTTATGAATATTGATAAATAAAGTGAGTAGGAAAATAAAAAAAATATTATTATCAAGTATAATACTCAGATGTAAAAATGAAAGTCATAAAATATATCGATTAAATTTCAAATCAATTTTTTGATATATTTTTTAGTTTTTATTTATTATCAAGGGTAAATGGTCATTGTATAAAAAATAATAGAAAAAATAAATAAAAAATATCACTTTGGTACCAAAAGGATATCAATGATAAAACTGAGGTACTAATTAAGTCATTTGTAAGTATTTGTGTACCAAAGTGATATTAATATCAAAACTTAGGTACTAATTGAATCATTGTAATTATTAGGTGCCAGAATGAAATTAATAACAAAACTCGGGTGTTGATATGAATTTTATTCAAAGAAAATTGATTCTTTTGTAGAAACAGTACAATTGCGATAAAGAGTGTTTTCTGAAAAATCATTTTACACATAATTAAATTTTTTAAAAAATATTTTATATATTCAGAATATATACATCAAATGGAACATTAAATGCAAAAAAATTGAATAGCAAAACTCCTTCGCCGATTAGATGATCATATAAAAAAAAAAAAATAGTGCATTTGAAAAATCAATTTTTCTAAATAAAAATATCTAACCTTGTTTTTTCAGATGATAATATGAAATAATATTACATTAAAAGATCACTTTTGTTGGGAAAAAAATTAAGGGGACGTTTAGTTTTGTAATTGAAAAGTGGTTGAAAGGAAGAAGTAAGAAATTCTCAAAATACTCTTTTTGGCTTACAGGTCATCTTGCTCTTCCAACTACTAAGTTTTTATTTGATCGACGCAGAACACCATCATCTCTTGTACTTTACGTCAAAATTCATATGATTCTATTGCACATATTTACACTCAATGTAAGTTTTTTCAATCTTTGATATCTAGTCATATTTCTGAGATATTGTCTATTTCTAATCTTAATATTATATCTATTCTTCACTCTTGGAGGAAAAATCCATAAAAACAAATGCTCATTGCTGTTTCATGTTGGTACATTTGGAAGGTAAGGAATAGTGCCATTTTTTAAAATAAAACCATTAATAATCAACACAATTGGAGAGCCATACAACAGGATATGCCGACGGCCATATCTCTCAAACCTAAGAAATCATCTTTGATATGGGTAAATTGGAAAAGACTCCCTATGAACTGGGTAAAATTAAATATTGACAGTTCTTCTTATAGAAATTCAGGTTGGTTAGGAAGTGGAGGAATTTTCAAAAATCAAGAAGGGACGTTTTTACTTGCATTTGAACATTCCACGGGCATCAATACAAACTCCATGGCAGAACTTTGGACATGCAAGATTGGGTTATTTCTTGCAGGAATGCAGAGAACTACACATCTCATGATTGAAATTGAATCCAAATTTGTTCTTAACATCTTATGCAAGGCAGTACTTCCGTCCAAACACCTCACAATGCTACAGATGAATTGCCTGAAGATATTGACTGAATTTGAAGATGTTCAGTTTGCTTTTTGTCCAAGGGAAGTCAACCGGGCAGCAAATGCTTTGGCAAGGCTTGCTGCAGCTCATCATTTTCAACATTTTGTCTTTCAATCTTGCCCAATTTTTTTAACAAATATTTTGGCACAGGATTTGATGTACATGTATCAAAGATCAGTTAGAAAATTCTGTATGAACACTTTGATGCAGACATAAATATAATAAAATTGCCATTTTGTTCAAAAAAAATATATATATATATATACACTCAACAATACATACACAAATTCAAACTTTTACAGTAAATATATATTGGTCTAAAAAATTCAAACTAAAATTGCAAGCTTTAAAAATGATAGACGAAAACACTGCGGGTTGCTTTTCCACTTTTGCTTTGTTTTCCTCTTCTTCTTTCGATGAGATTCTTCCGCTTTCTCTTTGTTTCTCCTCTTCTTCTTCCGATGCTTTCCTAATATTCAGAACCATTATTTGCGGAGAGGGGGCTGGGGGAGGGGAACGACAGGCGAGATTGGGGCGAGAGCAACGGCAATGGGGCTGGGGCGACGGAAATGGAGTTGGGGTTGGGGAAGAAGGAAAATAATATTTAATTTTAAATTAATAATTAGTAAAATATAGTTTGTAATTCATGTATCAATAAGGGACAAAATAGTAAAATTATTGAAAAGGCCCAAAATGAGTCAAGCAAGACAACTTATCTTATCCCCTAGGTCCGATAAGTTATCGAAGTATATCAAGGGCCCTAGCAAGCCGGCTGGATTTGAGGCTGGCCACGATCTAGAATAAATGTGGATTAAGGTTGGATCTGGGGTCCAATCCACCCTTATCTTACAAAGTACACGGCCCCTAACAATATAATCTGAACTCAAAACTTTAAGATACCGTTTACTTTATGATATTAGTTATTTGAATAACATGATAAAAAGAAAAATCATGTGATAATTATATGATGTTTACTTGGACTTTTTAAGTTGAATAATTCAACCTATCTAAATATGTGATCTTGAATTAGAAACAGGGCATCATAATGCAAAATAAACACATTATTTGTATCTTGAATTGTTTATACAACCTAATAATAACAAATAAACAAGGCCTAAGTATAGCCACTCACTTTAGACTAAATATTTCTAAGAGTGAATTTTGCTTAACGAGAGTTCATAATCACTTCTTAAAATTAATTATGATCATAAGTATGTTTAAAGTCGCTTTTTACGCAATAATAGTGTTTTGTAGAAGTTAAAATTTGGAGCTTTACACCAACCACTGTTTTATAAAATTAATTATTTCGAAATAAATTCTTTTTTTAGTTTTTCACAGAATCAATCATTATAAAAATTAATTAAATAAGAACTATTTCTTTTTTAATTAATTATTCGGATGTTGGGCCAAACTCAATTGGAGAGAGCGTCAAGTTAAACTTATTTAGAACATCTTAGAAACAAGTTCATACATTTATGAAATGCCTTTAAAGCTTATAACATGTTGCAAATAAATTCTTAAAAAATATTTAAGTAAAATAAGATTATGAAACTTATATGATTTTAACAATAAAAGTTTTGTAGTAAGCAAAGTTGAGGCTCCATGGCCTTAAAGGTCACGCGTTCGAACCTCAACAGTTAATGCGTGAAATTTTTTTTTTTACTGCTTAGTAGGTGTTGTCGTTCTATTGTAATAGTAGGTGTTGTTGAAATTTAATTTATGCTATATGTTGATCAGGTTATGATTGTTGTTATTGGCCTTGTCAGATAGTGATATTCGACAGAACTCATTGTAATTGATTTATTTCAATTAATAAAAGTTTATAGTTTTCACTTAAACAAAAAAATGAACGAGATTGTTAAAATTTTAAAAAATAAGTTGAAAGCTTCTTACTAGTTTTTAATCTTATGAACTAAATAAATTTAAACTACTAACATTTTAAAAGCTATAACAGAATAACGTATGTTTTAACATATTATAAGATGTTTTAAAAAATTTATAAGTTTTCTGGGATTTTGTCCATTGTGACTTCTACTCCGCCAAATGCCCTCCAAGTGGCTAGTATTCTTGTTTTTCACTCTACTTGTGTTGGAAGTTCCTAGAGTTAAAATTAAGCAAAAAAAAAAAAAAGGTCTTTTTTCCTATTATATTCGGGATTACTTAAATTAAGAATTCTAAAGGGACTAATGATATTTAGACAAAATTATTAACATTAATATCATATAATTTTACAAGTATACAATTATACACTAAAGTCCCCCAAAATATATTGATATTTGACTTAGCATATGTAATTTGTTACATTTTATTATTTTATTAATATTTATAATTCTTAAGTTATTTAATGTTGTACTCCATCATTATTGATTCATATTTGTAAATTAATATTATAATTGTTATTTTTATTAAAATAATAATAATAATCAAGGGTTGTTGATTAAGATGCAACCATCTAACTAACTCCAATGGTCCAACCGGACAGGTTTCATCTATTGGACAGCTCCACGCGCTTTGTTGATCTAACAAAAGTTGAATCAAGCTGTTTAGTAACGTTTGCTTTGAAATGCATTAATTTACAGTAACACGCTTTTCTCCTACTACCAGCCTGTAACACGCCTAACACAATTAACCCAATCGGATATTTTCAAGTCGAGACGGCTCGATTTCGAGCTCGAGCTCTAGCTTCTAACGAGTTCAAGCTCAAGCTGAATTCTGTTCTTGAGCCGACTCGTGAATTTTTTTCTTTTCTTTTCTTTTTAATTTCTTTAATTTGTAAGTATTTTTATATATTTAACTATATTTTTAATATTATATCAAATTTATATTAAAAAAATCACCATACGTTAGAAGTAATAATCAATATCTCATATTTTAATGTTAGATAATAATAAAATATGATACTTTTATTTATATTATCTAATATTTATCTAAAAATAAGATTAATCATAATTTAGTAAGTTTTGATAGTTTTTTTGTAAATAATTATTTAGTATAATGAGTATGAATTTTATGGTTATACTTCAATTCAATTTGTAATCCCTTGCACTTTTGTAAATTAACAAGTTCTAACAGTTAACTTATATTTTTTTTATATTCATTTTTGAGTATTTATACCAAGAGCCATAGTATGTAACCTATTTTACTGCTTATAATTTATGTTGAAATTTGGTGATTTCCATGAATTAATTGATAATAATATAATGATGATGGTTGAAAAAGTTTACTTATTTTTATTGTTATCTCACTATATATATGTGTATATACTATTTGATTTTTTATTTTTATTTCATATAATTGAATTATATAAAAATTTCAACTAGAATCATCATATTTTAATAATGTATGTCCATGACTATTCTCATTTTACTTTCAAAATATAACTTACTTTTTTTATTTTATTAAAATTAATAGATTACATAATATTAATAAAAACCTTTATCTACACAAATATATTTTTCTAATTTGATAAATAGATAACTTCCAAGTATTTGATAATTTGATGTATATTTTCTATAGCATTACTAATTATGTCACTACTAAACCAATATCTATATATATATAGCAAAACGATAGTTGACCACAATTAAGCTAATTTTGACTCAATTCTCAATTCTTAGAATTTTGAGTTTTTCAATTGTCAAGGAAAAATCTAATTGGTTAGAAAATCTCATCTATTTTAAATTTAAATTAAATTTGTATTTATGTTAAAAAAAAATTTCTATATTCAAAATTAGTGTTTATTTATACTAGATTCCACCTTCACAATTAGGATACTCATCCAATCCATATATATTTTAAAAAAATTTAAAATTAGAATTAAATATCCATCCAAAAAAAATATGTATCTTATCAGCAATTATTATTTTTTATTTTAATCATATACTTTTCATTCATGCACCAAACTTATAAAAATCCCTTACTATATGCAGTAAAATTTTAATTTAGGGAGTGATTTAATTCTCTTATTTTTTCAAAGAAATATAATTAATTCCATTATTATTACATGAATATTATTAAAATAAATAAAAAAACCTATATAGACGAAACCCAAAAATATTTTTCATATGTTGTGCTTGGATTTATAGTGATGAAGGTATAAATCTTAAATTCTTAATAATCATTTTTTTGTATTTATTTGGATAATTTTATATTACAAAGAATTATATTTTATGGAGCCATTACAATTATAATTTTCAAATATTTCTTTACACTGGGTTATTTCAATTTTTTTAGTTCTTCTCCATAATTATTTTGTATTTTTTTGTATTTTACATGTATTTCGTAGATAGTATATTTTTTATTAATGTAAAAGATAACTTGATATAGTAGTGCTGGCTTCTTTTCTTGATGCATTACCAAACAGTTTTTTATCTTTTTCATTTTTGCTGTCCAATTTCAAGTCTCTTATGTAGTTTCCTAAGTGTTTTGATTAATCTTATTTTGATGTTTTGTTTTGTGAATCTACCGTGAAGTGTTCTTCTTTACTTCTTAAAAGTTTTATGATTTTATAAGTTTTGCATTTGTTATTACTAATTCTGAAGTATTTACTTGAACGTTTTTTAATTTTATTTTGTAGTTATCTTTTAGCCTTCATATTCCATTAATTGCTTTTATTTTTTTCATCGATTAATGATTTTTATTTAAAATATTTACATTTAGCTACAATAATTCATTCGTATTGTTTTTATTAAATAGTCATGATTTCTTACTTATTCACTATTGAATATATAATTTTATCTAATAATAATTCATAAACATCTACCCTTTTTTGCAATTATTATCAGAAAAATCAATTGAAATTTTGCATTTGTTGGCTTCTTTTCCGGTGTGGAATTTGGACCTGAATTTTTCGCTTAAATTAGTTTGTATGTTTTTATTTGTACTAAAATTCTTCAAATTTTTAAGTTATCCCAGCAATATTTTGTTCGTTAAATTTCACGTTTATTTATTTAAAACTCTTATTGAATGATATGTATAGACTTAGAACTTTTGTGATATTTTTCACCAATATTCTTCACCCATGTTAGTATTCAACAATGTTTATAATAACTCCTATTAATTTTTCATTCCAAGGTCTCTCTTATTTTCTTATCATAAACTACATATCTATATATATAGCAAAACGATAGTTGACCACAAGTAAGCTAATTTTGACTCAATTCCCAATTCTTAGAATTTTGAGTTTTTTTAATTGTCAAGGAAAAATCTCATTGGTTAGAAGATCTCATCTATTTTAAATTTAAATTAAATTTGTATTTATGTAAAAAAAATCCTATATTCAAAATTAGTGTTTATCTATACTAGATTCCACCTTCACAATTAGAATATTCATCCAATCCATATATATTTTAAACAAATTCAAATTTAGAATTAAATATCCATCCAAAAAAAAAAAATATGTATCTTATCAGCAATTATTATTTTTTTTATTTTAATCATATACTTTTCATTCATGCACCAAACTTATAAAAATCTCCTACTATATGCAGTAAAATTTTAATTTAGGGAGTGATTTAATTTACTCTTATTTTTTCAAAGAAATATAATAAATTCCATTATTATTACATGAATATTATTAAAATAAATAAATAAAAACCTATATAGACGAAACTCAAGAATAATTTTCATATGTTGTGTTTGGATTTATAGTGATGAAGGTATAAATCTTAAATTCTTAATAATCATTTTTTTGTATTTATTTGGATAATTTCATATTACAAAGAATTATATTTTATGGAGCCATTACAATTATAATTTTCAAATATTTCTTTACACCGGGTTATTTCAATTTTTTAGTTCTTCTCCATAATTATTTTGTATTTTTTTGTGTTTAACATGTATTTCATAGATAGTATATTTTTCATTAATGCAAAAGGCAACTTGATATAGTAGTGCTGGCTTCTTTTCCTGATGCATTACCAAATAGTTTTTCTATCTTTTTCATTTTTGCTGCCCAATTTCAAGACTCTTATGTATTTTCCTAAGTGTTTTGATTAATCTTATTTTGATGTTTTGTTTTGCGAATCTACCGTGAAGTGTTCTTCTTTACTTCTTAAAAGTTTTATGATTTTATAAGTTTTGTATTTGTTATTACTAATTCTGAAGTATTTACTTGAACGTTTTTTAATTTTATTTTGTTGTTATCTTTTAGCCTTCATATTCTATTAATTGCTTTTGTTTGTTTCATCGATTAATGATTTTTATTTAAATATCTAGCTACATAATTCATTCGTATTATTTTAGTTAAATAGTCATTGATTTCTTACTTATTCATGATTGAATATATAATTTTATCTAATAATAATTTATAAACATCTATCCTTTTTCGCAATTACTATCAGAAAATCAATTGAAATTTTGCATTTATTGCCTTCTTTTTCGGTGTGGAATTTGGACCTGAATTTTTAGCTTAAATTAGTTTGTATGTTTTTATTTGTACTAAAGTTCTTCAAGTTTTTAAGTTAGCCAGCAATATTTTGTTCATTAAATTTCACGTTTATTTATTTAAAACTCTTATTGAATGATATGTATAGACTTAGAACTTTTGTGATATTTTCTCCACCAATATTCTTCACCCATGTTAGTATTCAACAATGTTTATAATAACTCCTATTAATTTTTCATTTCAAGGTATCTCTTATTTTCTTATCATAAACTACATATATCTACATATACATATATACATTTATATTCTCACTGAATTATTAATTCATAATTTCAAAATTCTCTTAATTATGCTTTATACATTTTTATTGTTTTTTCTGTTCAACTTGAATTTGATTTTATCTGGAGATATTTTTTATTTGGATAACTCTACCTGTATTTAATGACAAGGGAGAATTTATTTATTCATCTTCATTTCATTGTTTTGTGCTTAGAAGTTTTCAATTTCATTTTACTTTTATTCTTGCCATTAGTTTTGCCATTTCTTTTCCTATATGCTTTATTACTTAAACATATTTACTTGAAAAAAACAAAGTATTTCTTAATGTATTATTTTAATAGAAATTTGTTAATTATATCATAGAGTAGAAATGATAGTACATATCTTTTATAAAACATATTTAAATATTAATACTTTTATTTTACTAAAACTATATTAATTGAATATAGAAATATATATTGTGTTTGAAACTTATACAATTTCCTTAATATCTAAAAATATGATAATAATCTATGAATATTTTCAAAATATTCAATTTATATATTTAGTCATGAATTCAATAGAGAAAAACAATCATTAAAATATAACACAATTTTGTATAACTCAAAATTTTTGAAAATGTAAAGTTTATAAATTTCCGTACATAGCACTGAGTTCAAGCTAGTTAAATATATAACAAAACTATTATCAAATCATTATATTCAAATAAAGAAGCTTTCTTTTATTTATTTATTTATTTCACATTTTTCACTTATAAACATTTTATTGCTCGAACCGATTATTGCTCAAGTTCTGAATTTCCAATTCAAATACTAACAACACAACCGATTATTGCTCAAGTTCTGAATTTCCAATTCAAATACTAACAACACAACTTTCTTGTAATCCCGCCAAATTTGTTCCAAGAAAGAAAAAAAAAAAAAAAAAAAAAGTTAAGCTTGTGAGCAAGCTCAAGCACCTTGTTTGGAGCTCGAGCTTTAGCTAGAAATTTTGACCGACCTTAGCTCGTTTGCAACCCTAATCTACCCGACAATCAACCTAATTTATTCAAAATCGGGAAAGAAAAAGCCCTAATAATTTAACCACGGAACCACCCTAATGCTAATGGTTATACCCATAAGTTACAATGCCTGCATAAACATATATTATATACAAGAAAAGATACATCGTCTAATCAAGTATTTACCCCATTATTACGCGGCCGATGACCTATTTTTACACAGATCCGATATGTTTTACTGGAAAATAGAAAAATGGAGCAACACTTAGATATCCAGATAATTCAGACTGAAACATCTAAAACATTCAGCATTAATCAACATTCGAGCCAAGCACCTGCTGCTTGATCTGTTCGATTCTAGCAAGCAATTCATCCCTATTTTGCTGCAAACAAAAATGAAGTGATTTAGGTGAGAACGAGAGAAACAGGTAGCCGAATCTTTTGAAGGGAGTACTGTAGGACCAACCTTGAAAATTAGGTAACGAGAGGTGAACCAGAGCGTGTAGCCAAGACCGAGAAGTTCCAACACTTTCGGCAACTAAAATTGAGCAAATGGAAACCACTTGCAGTTAGTAACAGGTTTGGTAAAATGGATCATAAAGAGGCATACTTTCATGCATGGACAGAAGTACTCACCACAGGAATAGAATCAATGGCACCAACTATAGCAGCTGCTAACCAAAGTGCAACTGTGCCACCACCACCATACACGAAAATTGTATACGCTTCCTCATAATCAAACTGAAATTGGAGAAGAACATTCATGAGATTCAAATTTGTAGGAAAAATATATTTCTAAACTATGAAGTGTATATTTATCTGAAAATGCATTTAAGAAATTTGCATCAGCATTATGATGGTCAAAAAAGAAATTTCAGATGCCTGTCAGCACGGACACAAGATAATGGTATATTTGGAGGTCGCCTTTTCTGCTTTTCACATTGCCATCCTCCTGCTTCCCGACTTATTATTCATCTTACTCAGCTCACATTGTAAAGATGAGGCGAAAATGTAGATGGCCTTAATCAGGGAAAAAGTCTTAGGTTGTACCAGTATGCTACAGCACCTAAATTAGGACGAATGACTTTTCAATTTCATAAAGATAAAAGGCCATTCTTTTATATGTAGCAAATGCTCAATTAAGAATACATGGCATGTCAGACATGTCAGGTAGTATATTTGCATTAACTGAAATGTGAAAGGTTCCTCACACAGTAACAAAAATGTCTGTAATAGGAGTAAGTTTTAAAACAAATACAATAAGAAAATTATACATATTTTATAAGGGTTTGTCTGGTTACATTTCTTAGATGACAAATCGTTTCCTAACAGCACATTAATGGATTTGCTTATCCAAATTCATGCTCCAAGTATCGTAATTCTTCCAATAGACCAACTACCTTCTATTCACTCTCTTCATACATGCTGCGCTCACTCACCACACATTCTATCTCATTCTTTTAGATATAAGATATAATAACGATTAAACAAAAATTAAATAATATTTTATATCATCATACCAATAGTAATTATATATTTTATGTGATTAAAACACCACATTCAGTATTTGACATTACTAACACCAAAATCCACTATATTTAAGTTGAAACATGACATCAAGTCCAACACTTTTTGAAGATAAAATCAACACAAGCTCCATCTTCCAGAAATAACTTTTCCAAACGCATTCGCGTTAACAAACCAAAACCATAGGTGTCTTTACCACACCTTTTCCTCAACATTCTTTAAAAGCACTTTTCAGAATTAAAACTGGGAAAAGAAAAAATATCCCAGGAAAACATCATGAGCAGAAGGAAATATCGAATAAAGCATATGGTTGCTCAGGTAACCGCTCAGCATCGACATGATAGATGATGTTTCATCAAGCATATAAGCTTTCGAAGAGTTGAAGATACTCATCACAGCAACCAATCTAATGTTATCAAATTTTGCCCATCTTGCATTATATGCTTATAAACATCAAATAAATGGCACCTAGTGGACAAATAGTGTGAAGTGTAACACATGAGCTACAAATAACATTTCATAATTGACAATATGAAAGACAAATACATACTACTCATCAATCTAAACAAACAAAATAGAGACAAAGTCACAATGCAACAGAATAAAGGAAATTAAGCATGCCTTCTTTTGCCCATCCGGGTTGCTTTTCCCTTTCCCTTCTCATGCCACACTCCAACACACCCAACTCCTCTCTCCTCTTCAAACCCACTCTATTGCCCTCACTCTCACTCTGACAACCAAGAACGTTTTTATTAGAGAACAGTCCCTTTCTTTCCCATTAATCCATATCTGTCATTTGTTATCACAATTTAACTTTTGTTGTTTAGGAAGATACCAAGTATCAACTAGAATGATATATAAGGAGCTTCAGAAGCTCATATGTAATGGCCCGCATCGTCATTATAGAAATACAATGCAATCCTTACTATCAGAGATCATCCAACTTAGAAGAGAACTAGGTGAACAAAAATTCATTGGTAGGATATTTAGCTACCAAGAAGTTAAAATTCTTTATTAGTAAGTTCAGAGTCTCGGCATTATAGAAAATTGAGATTCCAATAATCTAAAAACAACCGATCTGGAATCTAAAGTAGTACTATATGAGGCAAGCAATGTAGAGGATTAAGAAAAGACACCTTTATATCAAGGTCCTCGAAGAACTTAAAAAATTGGAAGGAATTATCAAAACCTTCTTCCGACGCTTCATTTAGCTGACTACCAAAATATTCTTTCTTTTCATCAGGGCTTGTGTCTTCCCCTGTTATCACAGGATCAGGTTCAGGTTCATCTGTGTCGTGTGGAGTTGCCTCACTAGAGGTTTCCTCAGATGTAGTCGACCTCAGAAATGAATTAACATGGTATCTCAAGCCTGTTATCACAACCATAATGAATTAGCATTCAACGTTATTCTGCTGAAGTCAATACTTAGTGACGATCAAATCAGCACTCAACCAAAAAGTACTTTTGACATGTAAAACAAACTATAGAAAACGTAAAGCAAAAATTGGCAAAACAGAAAAGGAATCTCATACAAAAGTCTATTCAAATATATAATGAAATTTGCAAGTTTGTAATCATTTTGAGGCAACACTTCTAGTTAAAAAACAAAAAAGAAAGAAAAAGAAAAGAAAATGACAAAAGATAATTAACTCAAATGAAACTATAGCATCAAAACTATCATTGATAAGATTTCAGCAGTTTCCATTAGCATCCATCTGAAAAATAAAGAAACATCCCCGCGCTTGTCAAAACAACACAGAATTTTCACTCAGAAACATTTCAGCAACTAAAACCGTCGATCTTGCTCGTCTTCACTTAAAGACAATAAAAATCCAACTACCATCAGCTACAAAAAGAGAAAGGATAACGAAATTTACCAGACTCAAACCGATTCTGCTTAATGATGAAAGGGATCTCTCTTTTGCAGTAGAGGAGAGACTGAATGTGCTTCGAAGCTACATACTTCGGCTTGATTAGAGGAGGATTCGAGGTGCCTCGAACTGCGTACAGCTCCATCCTTCCGATTTGGGATGATTTGGAAAGGGTTAGGGTTCTTGGAAATATATAGACATTGTAGTGAGGTGCAAGTGCTAGGGTTTAACGCTGCTAGGGGTTGGGGTTGTTAGTGTACTGTTTGACCATTTGCGTCTGATTTGGGATGAAAATGTGAATCACGAGTTTATTTTATTTCCCCCCTTTTTCGTTTTATAGTTCAAATAAATTATCTCTTACCAACTATGCTTATTTTTACGCTTTATCATCTATTTTTTTTTTGTTAATTTATCATCTTAATTTTATAAAATTTACACTTTGTCATATATAACCATTTTTTGATTGATTTTTTTACCAAAAAAACATTACATACAGTGCACGTGCCAAAAAAAAAAAAAAAACCCACTATATTGTCCTCACATGTGCAATGTATGTGATGTTTTTCCAAAAAAAAAAAAATTAATAAAAAAGGATTATATGTAGCAAAGTGCAAAATTCACAAAGTTGATATGATAAATTGACATAAAAAAAAATTTAAATATTAAAGTGTAAAACGAGGATTGATGTGATTGTGGTTTTGAATCATGGAATGAACGGGAAAGTTACCCACGACAAGTCAATATTTCCTAAGTCCAATTTTTCGTTTAATGAAGGAGTTTTTTAGAGAGAGAGAAAGTGACATGTCTTGTCAAATCATGAATAGTAATCTTATTTAAAAAATAATATATGAAGTATTTATAGTGGCGTTGGTTGTTTTATAGTGTATGTTTATTATGTAGCTTTCATAAAAAAATTATTTTTATGTCCTTTTTGAAAAAATAATTATTAGGGATAATTATATTACACCCCTTCACATATTGTCCATTTACACAAACCATCCATGCCTTTTGAAAAATTAGAGAAACCACCCCTGACAGTCTTTAAAATCCAAAAATACCCCTATTGACTTGGTCAAACTTTAATATAAATTTTGAATGATCAAAATATCCTGAGGGGTGTTTCTGTAATTACCAAAAGGTAGAGGGGTGCTAATGTAATATTTATGAGGATGAATAATATGACCCCATATATATTTTTTATTATTTATATCAAACTTAATTTAAGTTTAAATTAGTTTATTAACTTTTTTTATTGAATCTTTACATAAATTACACCTTTTAATAATTGAAATATTAAATTATTCAATTAATATATTACTAAAAATTAGTTACTAGGCTATACATTTAAATTAAAATTATCACACTTGTATAAATTATTTAAGATTTATAAAATTGAAAGATTATTTATCCACTATGTTTATTTGTATCTAATTTTACTATAATTAATAAATTATACATATATGCATATATATATATATATTTATACATATATAAAAAATATATATTTATATATATATATAATATATGTTTATATTTTTGTACATATATATTTAGATAGCGATGAAGATGGAGGAGGCCGGCGAAGGCGGGCGAAAGCGGAAGAGGGGTTGGGCGCAGGTGGGGAGGCAACGAGGAGGGGACAAGCGGGGCAGCGGGGGCGAGGGATAGTTTTTGAAAAAAATTAATAATTTAAAATATCTTTTTAATAAATAAATTATTTGTTTTACTATTTTCTAATATGATTTATATAAAATTAAAGGCAAAATATTTTTTTGGTCCCGTAAGATTAGGGCATTATTTATTTTGGTACTACAACTTAGGTAGGTGGCCGTTTTAGTCCCATAAAACATGTTTTTCAATTTTTTTTGTCCCAACACATGACATTTTGGGACCAAAAAAATAAAAAAACGTGTTTTATGGGACTAAAACAGCCACCTACATTTGGGATCAGAAAAACTCAAAAACGTATTTTATGGGGCTAAAATAACCACATACCTAAGTTGCACATGATTTGTTGGGATCAAAAAAACTGAAAAACATATTTTATGGGACTAAAACAGCTATCTACCTAAGTTATGGTACCAAAACAAATAATGTCTTACAGGACCAAAAAAGCATTTTTATACTAAATTCATAAATTATTTTGAATTATAATATATTAATTTTAATAAAATTTAGTTATAAATAAAATTAAAGGATAAATAATTTTTTAATTTTAATAAATTCAAATAATTTATTCAAGTATGATAATGTTTTAATTTAAACTTATAATCTAATAACTAATTTTATAAATATATATTAATTGAATAATTTCATATTTTAATTATTAAAAATTATAATTTTATATAGTGATTCAATTAAAAAGAAGTTAATAAAATAATTAAACTTAAATTTGATATAAACAATAAAAAAATATATGGGGTCATATTATTCATCCTCATAAACATTACATTAACACCTCTTCACCTTTTGGTATTTACAAAACACCCCCAAGGGCATTTTTGTCCTTCAAAATTTATATTAAAGTTTGACTAAGTCAATAGGGGTATTTTGGGGTTTAAAGGTCGCAGAAGTGATTTTTGTAATTTTTCAAAAGGTATGAATAATTTGTGTAAATGAACAATAGGTGAGAGGGTGTAAATATAATTATCCCTAATTATTATTATCATATACATCATGCATTTTGGATGGCAAAATGTAATTTACCCAAAAATTTATTTCATCTACTTTGCATTAATATAAACACCTTAACAATGATCCTTCGCACTAATCCTATTAAAAATTTACTTATTTGGAACAAAATTCAGCCGTTCCTTTTTGTATTTAAAAATCTAATAAAGTATTTTTCAGTGTAGAAATTTTATTACATTGACTTCGCAGTATGAAAACGTTGCTAGCAATCTGGCACATCAATACAGTTTAAAATCTTTTTTTTTTTTTGAGAAAATTATAGTGGCTTAGATTAGAAGAAATTTATATAATTGATGAAATATCTTAAATCTTTTTCCTTGGTTTTCCCAAATAGATAATTGTATGAAGATCTTAATTTAATAATGACATTCTTAAATAAATATATTTTCTTGAAATATGTATATATAATATATTAGTAGGGTACAACTTTTTAAACTTAAAAGTTGAATGAGCTAAATGAAAAGATTAAAATTTTTCAAAATTCAGAATTAAGTTCTACAGAAAAAATTCACTGTTGAAAAAAAAATTGTATGTAGATGAAAAGAAAGGCTAATTTAAAAATTAAAAATTTGAAAATAAAAAGTTGGGGAAATATTATATACTTGGTCCCCTAAATTTGTATTTAGGATCATTTTAATCCCTCAATTTCATTTCTTGACATTAACATTCTTAAATTTTTGTTTCTGTCACAAATTGGTCCCTCTAGCCATTTCCCAAGAAAATATGGCTGAATTTTGAATTTTTAGAGGTTAAAATGATCAATTTATATTTGATTTTCTCAATTTATTCCTTTTAAGTTTGTAAATTACTTTACTACTTTATAAAAATAGTATAACTTCCCGCCTAAAATACTAGTTGTCGGCCTTATTTACGGATTGTTCTTTTGGTAGCTAGTAACACATTAAGACAAACTTAAAAATTGAAATTGAAAGAAATGATTGTTGTTACATGTTTTTGTGGCAATTTTTCAAATTTGCGGTGCTCATGGATCAAAGCAAGCACAGGACAAAGGTTTTTTTGTTGTAAAAAATATGAGGTAAGAGAATTTAAATGAATAGGAATAGAGTAAATTTGAGAATCTTTTACGCTCTGTTAAATTAATAAGTACGAATTCAGTCTTAAAACACCATCTAAAGGCTCAAACAATGCCATACTCGGCAAAACCGGGCAGCAGTGGCAACACAGACCTCCTTCATACTCATAATTTTAGGGAACGACCCAAAGGATCTCCTTTCCATATTCATTCATTTTCTCCGTATATTTATCATGAATTTAAAATACTCTTTTTTTTTTTTTAGAACCTTGCCATCTTCGTTGTCATGGATAATTCAACAGTATAAACTTAGCCTTCCATTAGGCTAAAAGCAAAATTAAAATGAATATAAATACGATAAATAAATACAAGTAAAAAACTTACAGAAGTGTAAACTCGTACACAAAGCTGAAGTTTTATTTAGTGAGAGAGAAAAAAGGTGATATACATGTACAAGAGTATTTTCCGCCTGCCTCTAATGATCTAAGAGGGTGTATTTATAGGAAGGCCGGATCTGAAAGTATTATTTCAAGTCCGTCCGTATTTGACAAGTGTCCTCTGCATTAAGACACATGGCTGGAGTAATCTCCAGACGTGCTGCATGAATGACACGTGTCGCTGTGTGACACATGTTGCTGCTGTTAGAATAGGTGACCAGAAAGTCAATGGTATTGGCTGTTCTGAGAACCATTCGTCAATCTGTGAACAAGTAATATTATGTTAATGAATGTAGTAAGGATTCATAGGCATGAGTTTGTTGTACCTACTGCTTGCATCGTTACGATGTCACAACAAACGCCCACAGACTGAAATAACATTTCGGGAAATTGGAACTACGATTGGAGGTAGGTTCATGAAATCAGTTTCGCCGAATCAGTCTGAAATACTCCAAGTCAAAGGAATCTCGAGACAGGGCATCGAGAATTCATTTGAGACTTGCACTAAGCATCTGCTGTCGTGTTTCATCGACGGGTGACGAGGATCGTCTAAGCAGTGTTAGTGGGTCGGCCTGCTAGGGAGCGGCCGACTGAGGTGACTTGCGGGAATCGTCATATGGAAGCTACTCGGGCTTGGTCAGTATGACTCGTATTCCCGGTTCCGATAGTACGGGATTAGTCCTCGGACTTGAGGATCACGGCAGTCCCCTACATACTAAGGCTGTATCTTGGATCTGGTGAAATTTGACCGATTATATCACATGGTCATCATAAGCCTCGTCCAGTGCAGTCGGAGTATGTAAGAACGGTGAATTCCAAGATAGGATCTGTCCCCTGTCAAAGGATATGACAACAAGATCTCCTATGCGCTCGGAGATGGTTTAGACTCACAAAGTCTATGGCCATAGCACTTGATGTAGTGGGAAAGGATTTCCTACGTCGAGTTAAACCTATCTCGAGCATTATGTATAGTTTCCTAGTCAAGAATGGGAACCGACCCCTAGACTAAAGGCCGGGAGACAGGCGACAGTAGGACCGTACCCGTACGTATCGAGTGTCGGTAGGACCGCACCTGCGTATAACTCAGAGCCTAAATGTTCACACCACATATTCACCTAGTCTCTAGTGCCATGGACCGTTGCTAGATGGCCACCCATGGTAACGGACTACTTTGGTTATGAAATAACAAAAAGTAGGTCAAAGTCTAGCTGAAAGGTGAACCTAAAGAGTCACACCCGCTACACCAAATGAAAGGGAATTAATTTGGAATTAGTTCCGGGAGAAGGTTTAATTTAATGGAATTAAATTATACTTCTTGGAGATTCAAGCCTCGATGAATTATTTGGAATAATCGGGCTTGAGTTCATAAATTAGATTTATGAATTTTATAAAGCATGGGCTTTCCTTTTAATTAGATTAAAAGGGTGAATTAATTAGTTAGTGGACTTGGTATATTAAATAGGATTTAATATAAAGTCCATGGGACTATTTAATTTAGAATTAAATAATCCCATTCTATGGAATTAATTAATGGGCTTGGTATATTAAATAGGATTTAATATAAAGTCCATGGGACTATTTAATTTAGAATTAAATAAGTCCTTTCCATTAATTAATTAATGGGCTTAGTATATTAAATATGATTTAATATAAAGTCCATGGGAATATTTAATTTAGAATTAAATAAGCCCATTCCATAAAGCCCATCAAAATGGATGGACAATATTTGATCTAGAGAATGATGAGATGAAGGGCCATGATTAATTTGACTTAATCAAAGCCTAATTTGACTAGGATTTGACTAGGTCAAAATCCTAGTCAAAGTGTGTCTCTTTGAAAGAGTTTGAGAAGGAATAGGAAATTCCATCTTCTATAAATACTCAAAAAAAAAAAAAAAAAAAAATACACACTTACACCTACTATTCTCTACAACTCTCATCTCTCATCTCTCTCAAGGTTTTTTCGTCCATCCCTTTGTTTTCTCTCCAAGAATTATACTTTGTTCTTCTTGATTTTATTCAAGTTAAGAACATAAGAGACATTGATTGCGTTAATTCATAGCGTGTATCGATGTCTCTTCTCCCCAAAATAAATTGCTAGCACAAGGGTTGTTTGCTTTCCGGTGGAGCGAGTGAGATGATTTAGAGGGTCTCTTCTTTGAGATCTTGGTGCAAAACGGGGAACAATGCATGTAGCCAAAACGAAGACAAAACTACAACCGGGATGTCTTTAATTTCATTTTTCGGTTTCCATTCTATGGCCTCCATATTGTTTTTTATTGAACATGAGATACACCGAACGCCCGGGAGAATCAAGGGCACACCCCTTGATTCGTTTATGTATGTTATGCATAATTTAAATTCCTTTTAATTATGTTTTGTAATTTTTTATTACGCACTATTTCGCGCTTCCGCTATTCGCGTTAATCTCCCGGGACGATCCACACAATCTTTCAGCTGCGTCTTTGACTCGGTCAAAATTTTCCGACTTTGTCTTCTTCCGGCATTATGCTGTCTGCTTTCATTTCTTCATTATTTTGGAGAAATCACTTTCTTCCGATTCTTCTTCAGATCTTTTGTGGTAATCTATTCTTTGTTCCTCCGAAGATTCAGAAGTCCCAACTTTTGATTTTGCTTTTAAAGCAGTCCTGATTCCCTGAAATAATTGATCAAGGATAATTTCGTGATTGGATTCTTCAAATGGGTCTTGTGATTCCCCTGCTAAACAAGAATACTTATTTTCTTCCTCTTTGGAAGAGGTTTCCATTGGGGACTCTGCTCCTATCAGATTTCGTTTGAGGTCTTTCTGGACTTGATTGAGATATTCCTCAATCATTTGTTCCTTAGAGATGATACCTCTTTTGCTCCTGATTCTTTGCGATATTTGCTCGAAGGGGCTAGGTGTCTGATTTTCTTCCTTCTCCAGGAGTGCCTTGTATTGTTGGAGTTTCTCCTCCATTTCATCAAGTGCTTCTTGACAAAAATATTTTTTTGTTTCTGGGTTGATGAGCATTAATTTGCTCCAGAATTTAGAACAAGATTTCCTTTTAATACAGAGAATTTTTTGTAGGGTCATTCCTACTTCAAGTAGCCATTTCCATATCCATGGAAGTGAGAATTCCATAAAAAAGAAGAATGAGGCCATTCCTTCAATCCATTTTTGTGATTTCTCCGCTTGGATAATTTTTGACGAACAATTGATTCATTCCGTATAATAACCCTGAAAAATTTCAGGGAATATAGAAATTGGAGGACCATAATTTAACCACCATTTGAATACCCAATTTGGTACCTCTTGTTGGAAAACTGATGGACAAATTTTGAAAAACCATGTGTGTTTTCTCTTATAATTTTCATAGAGAAAAGTTTTTTTGAATGCCCTCAACATAATCGCAATAATTGAATTTTATCGGGGATTTAGATTTTCGGTGAATATATTCTTTTTCACCTAATGGGTTAATTCCCCATTCAACAGCAGTGATGAATTTTTTTTATTACTGCTTTTGAGTAATTAAATTATTTTCCATTGTTGGAATAAGTGTGAGTAATTTCAACACTTTGCATTGCTTTCAGGATGCACTCATAATGAGCTCTTGGTTTATATGAACCTGCTGTGAATGCTGTCACATCCAGATATATTTTCATTAGATACCATGGATCTTTTTCCCACCTTAAATCCTCATTTTCCAGGAGTATAATTACTTTATGATGTTCACTAAATTTATAATTTACTAATTCATCTTCTTCTTCCAGTATTTTAGCATAAGATACTGAAGAAGATGATACTTCTTCGGTGGCGATTTTTTTCTGCTCCTTTTTAAATATGAGGAAATGCTGGAAGAGTTCATTTTCTTCCTCAGAGACTTTATTGTATTTTCCTATTGAAATGTTGTGTTTAATTAATGATCTGTTACCTTGGCGTATAATTTCGCCTGGTCTAAATCTGCCCCCTCTCTGATTGGAGGAGTTTCTGCCTCTTCCTCTTTGAGGAAGCATTCCTGCAATAAAAGGATTATTCATTTAACCGGCATAATATCCTGCAATTTTTTGGTGATATAGCAAATTTGCTATCCAAATATTTTTTATGCGATAATGATAAGACATGTCCGCATCTGGATGTTGAACAAGAATTTCGGAAATAATCTTTTTTGTTTCCTCAATCTTTTTTCTTATTATTCTTTGAATTCTTTTGAGTCGTGCCTTATATTCGATTGGCTCATCCCAAAATTCAAATTTGTATACAGGCCATTTTAACCCATTCACCCAATAACTTTCTCCTTCAATTCTATCTTCAACCCAATAATATGGGATTTTAGAGGAGGTAATTACTCCTATAAAGAATTCTCCTCCAATCCAGTTAAATTTTCCAATGTCTATGTTCATTTAGATATTCTCTTGATAAGAAGTCAGGGAGACTATTAGTCTTTCCCTTGATGTGTTCTATTGTAAAATTAAATGGGACTAAATGTGCTTGCCATTTGGCAAACATTTGTTTAGAAACATCATGCTTAAAGTCTTTATTAAACATAAACTTAGCAGCAGAACAATTTGTTCTGATAACAAATTCTTGATTTAATAAGTCATCTTGGAATTTTAAAACACATTTAACAATAGCAAGAACTTCTTTAGCCACTGTAGCATAATTTAACTGGGTTGCTTTCCATTTTCCAGAATGGAATCTAACTAAATATTCTTGCTTATTATTCTCAATTTGCTTTAATAAGCATCTGTTTCTATTATTTTCTTCCAATTAGGATTTGCTAGTGTTAGGCATGGTAATGATTTAACCTTTTGTTTTATTAGCTTAACTGCTTTAGTGTGATCCTCTGTCCATTCCGATGGATTTTTTAAGCCTATCATACAATAATGCTGTATCTTGTGCAAGATTTTTGTAATATGGAGCTATATAGTTTACACTTCCTAGGAATCTCTGTAATTGTGTTTTATCAATAATTTTATCAGGAAATTTATCTGCAAACTCTATGCATCTATTAATTGGAATTATTTCTCCCTTTTCAATATTGTGACCTAAAAATCTTATCTTAGTTTGGAAGATACTCATTTTTGGTTTAGATATTACTAATCCATGTTGGATGACTAATGTTTTAAACATCTCTAAATGTTTAAAATGGTCTTCTATGTTATTAGAGAAAACTAATATGTCATCAATATAAACAATAATAAAGTTCGAGAATTGATTAAAGATATCATTCATGATATTTTGGAATTCTGAAGGTGCATTTTTCAGACCAAAAGGCATTACATTCCACTCATAATGGCCAAAAGGAACTGTAAATGTAGTTTTATATCTGTCAGATTCATTTATCTGGATCTGCCAATATCATGATTTTAAATCAAATTTTGAAAAAATTATTGCCTTATGTAATCTATCTAAGAGGTCTTTCTTATTGGGGATTGGATACCTTATCCATTTTAAGACCTTATTGAGGGGCTTGTAATTAATAACAAGTTTAGGTCTCCCTCTCTCTTTCCTGTTCTGCATGTTTATTAACATAAAAAGCAGTACATGACCAAGGTGATTTAGAGGATCTAATTAGTTTTTTATCTATTAATCCCTTTATCTCTTCTTTGCATAACTCTAGGTATTCGGAGTTCATTTGACAAGGTCTCGCCTTAGTGGGAATATTTTTCTCTAAAAATTCAGTTTCATAAGGGAGGCTTACAATATGTTTCTTTCTGTG
>JACGWO010000010.1:17179968-17214188 GCA_034509735.1 Sesamum alatum
GATACCCATCTCTTTGAAGAGAACATTTGCAACCCACTATAGTTCACTCCATAAAGGCTTAGGAAGGAGTAGCACATTCTCCTAGGAAGGATTGCCCCGTGATGAATGAGTTACACAGGCCCGTTAGTGAGACCGCTCTGGATAAAGAGATGTGGGATAAGATCTTTCCTTTTTTCAGCCTGCTCATTACATGTCTCAAGTTCGAATCTATTTTGAACCATTTTGATTTTTGCTTGTAATTTTGGATTTTCAAGTAATTCATCTATCTGTAGAGAATTAATTTCTTCTTTTATGAAACAGATTTGATTTGTTTTAGAAATTATTAAATCTCTTATTTCATTAATAACCTTATCCATTGGTTGAGTAATAAATTCAAATTTTTATTATCTCATCCTCAAATGTTCCTATTATACCTTTGTCATTAATGTTTTTTATTGGGAAAATCTTTTTTAGAAAGGGTGTTCCTAAGATTATATCATTTGTTAAATCCTTAATTAATAGGAAACTCATAGGGATACATTTTTTATTATTACATATATAAGCTTTTGGGATTTAAAACTTATGTTCAATTTTTGCCCATTGGCAGAGGATAATGAATGAGTTATTTTCTCAAAGTATTTGGTTGGTATTAACCCTTCTTTTATACAATTGATATCTGCCCCACTATGTACTAGAGTAGTAAATATTTTTCTAATATTATTACTTATCAATAAATCAATCTTTATATTCCATTTTTGACTGGTCACCACCTCTAATGTGGATAAAAAAATTATCCTCAATTTTCTCTTTGCTTAATTTAATGAATTTATTATTTTTGTCTATTTCTAATATTTCTATTCTAGTAGTAAGAGTCTGATTATATTTCTTAATATTTTTTATTTCTTCTTTTAATTTTTCAACTTCTAATTTCAGATCTTCTGCAGTGGAAGGGTTATCTTTAATTGTTTGTTTTTCTCTGAGTATTTTTTTAACTTCAATAATTGTATAAGGTTCAAATGGTTTACTAATTGAGTTTTCACATGCCTGATTTGACTCAGAAGATGAACCTTTATTATTATCCATTTTACTAAGGATAATATTTCTTATTTCAGGGTCCTTAATTTCCCTAAGCAATTCAACTATATTATTATCTGTAAGGACATTTACTGTTGATAAATCTTTGAATTGTGCCATTAATTCATAAAATTCATCATCTGATTCTTCTTCATTAGTCCCTTGTTTACATGGACATGAGGAATCTTCTTCTTCATTTGATTCATCTGAAGTTAAATTTTCAGAATTTTCTTCTATATTTCCTAATTCGTCTTGATTATCTTTTTCTTCTAATTCCTCAGATTCGGAAGATTCTTTTCCTTCAGAAAATATTGTATTTATTATATTTTCTTTTTCTTGGTCTTCTAATTTAAGATTATTAATCTTCTTTTTTAGTCTTTTAGCTCTTTTATTTCTACACCTATTTGCAAGGTGGTCTGTCTCACCACATATGTAACATCTTCTTATCCTTTTTGTTACATTATTTTTATTTTTCCGTTCGTCTTTTCTGGTTATGTTTCTTTGTTTATTTTTTTCCTTTCTATCATTTCGTTTTTTATGTCTTTTCTTTTTTTCCCTATGGGGTTCTATATTTGGGAATTTTTTGTCTATCTGACGGCATCATTTCTATTCCAAATTGAGCACAAAATTCTCCTAGTTGTTTCTTCTCTGTTAAATTTTGTCTCTTGATTTGTTTATTTAATCTAATTTCATTGCATAGATTTAAACCTTTTTGAATGCAAGTTCCAATTAACTTCCCATAAGTATATTGATTATAATTTATTGCTACCCCTCCATTCCTAAGATTTTTCCTAACTCTTTCAGCGAATAGGTGAGGAAGTCTATCGATGAATCTACATTTCCAGTGAGCATCATTGGATTCTGGGAGTTCCATTACTCTAGTAAGGAAGACATCTTTGTAGAATCTAAAGGATGTTAGAGTTTTACATTGGAAATTCTGTAATAAGGTCCTAATATTTTCACTATTATCGGACCATCTCCCTGTAAAATGTTCTACTATATTTATGGCAAGTGTATAAACTGCTTGTTCTTCCATATTTTCTGGTTTGACTGTACTCAAATTTCTGTCTATCGGGCTAAGATAATTATCCCACCAGCCTTTTTATTGGCCCGTAAAACCTGCTATAATCATTTTAGCAATAGCCTTATCTGTATTATTATTTCCTTTACAGACAGTACTATACATCATCATTCTATGAATAGTATGTAGATTTATCTTTCTGTATATCCATCAATATTCCATTCATAAATTTGTTTTCCATTATAGCTATGCTGGTCATAAATCTCTTGTTCCTCATATAGTATGTCTTGAGGTGTGGGCCTAGGATAATAAAATTTTGTTTGCATAGGCTTCCTCGCATATTTCTCTATTTTATTTATTCAGTTGTGATATCATCACTTAAGGTATTTAATTTAAGTCCCTAAATTTTTGATCCAATAATTTCTCTAATTCTCCTAAGGGTTTTAAATGGAAATCTTCAATTTCAGGAGGCGGTTGGATTGATGATTTTGCTATAATTTCTTTATTTACTCCACTAATTATTGTATTTTTAGAACTAATTTCCTGTTGCCAATTAGATATTTTATCTATTTTTTTATTTAGTTCGGTAGTTTGTTCTCCTATAATATTTAAATACAAATTCGTATAATTTTGTTTTTTCATCAACTCATTAATTTGAGCCATTGTAATTGTTAGGGTGTCATCTTCAATTAATTTTGAAAATGCTTTGAAATTGATTTCTATTTCATTCGAGTTCATTTTAAATGATTGTTGGGGTGGAAATATGTTATTAACAACTTTCCCATTATCTAGAAAATATTTTCTCTCTAATACATTTAAATATTGTTCTGAATATCTAACGATAAACCAAGGAACAAAAGCAACTATTTTATTCCTTATAGCTAATTCGTTATAGAATTGTGTAGAGATTATTTTTTGATTTGTTATATTAAAGTTTTCAAAGAACCATTTCCTAAATGGCTTCCATCTCTCTTCCTTGAATTCTTTCTGAATTTCTTTTCTAACTAGAGATCCAGGACTGAAATCTATCATTTTAGAATAGTCTATAAATGGGATCTCTGTTTCTAAATCAATTAGATTTAGACTATTCATTTATAAACATAAATTTGTTTATGAAGTTAATTCTTCATTTAATCTTGGATCTTTATATATTCCTTTAGCAATATTATTAGACTGAATCCTTATTTCTTCAACTTTATTTTCTCTTATATCTTCTTGGCTATTTTCTTCTTTAATTTGGGAAGTGGATGCTCTAGATGGAGTCATAATTTCAACTGGTGAAAAATATGATACTGTAGAATACCTTGAAGAATTGCTTCTTAAACATTTCGATTGACTATTAATGAAGTCTATTCTAACATTTCCTTCTGGATTTTGAATAATACTAGCATAATTACTTTCTATGTGACTTAAAATTGGAACTTCTTTCTCAATTATCCAACTTTCTGGGAATTCTATTTCACTCCATTTTATTTGCCTCCTAGTATTAATTCTAGAACTATGTAAATTTGTTTCAAAAAATATAGTTTGTTCTAATGTACAATTGTCCTTGTCGGATGCCAATATATTGGATGCTTTAATATTAAATGTTAAAACTCATGGGTATAATTATACACCCGGATCTGAATTAATATGTGTATGTTATAAAATATATTATAAACTTCTTCATACCCTGAATCCTAACTGTAGGATAACATAAGGAGCCATGGCAAAATGCCATGGAGGGATCGGGGATATACAAAATCTCATCTTAAATCCGACCATGTACGCGGAATATAAATCCGGCCATGTAGGCGGAAGGCGAGAGATAGCAAAAATATACAAAAATCGCCATAAATCCGACCATGTAGGCGGAATGTAAATCCGACCATGTAGGCGAAAGGCAATCAAAAAGGAGTATCTTAAATTGTGACATATATAAAGAGTATTTAAATGAATAGGAATAGAGTAAATTTGGGAACCTTTTACGCTCCGTTAAATTAATAAGTATGAATTCAGTCTTAAAACACCACCTAAAGGCCCAAACAACGCCATACTCGGCAAAACCGGGCAGCAGTGGCAACACAGACCTCCTTCATACTCATAATTTAAGGGAACGACCCAAAGGATCTCCTTTCCATATTCATTCATTTTCTCCGTATATTTATCATGAATTTAAAATACTCTTTTTTTTTTAGAACCTTGCCATCTTCATTGTCATGGATAGTTCAACAGTATAAACTTAGCCTTCAATTATGCTAAAAGCAAAATTAAAATGAATATAAATACGATAAATAAATACAAGTAAAAAACTTACAGAAGTGTAAACCCGTACACAAAGCTGAAGTTTTATTTAGTGAGAGAGAAAAAAGGTAATATACATGTACAAGAGTATTTTCCGTCTGCCTCTAATGATCTAAGAGGGTGTATATATAGGATGGCCGGATCTGAAAGTATTATTTCAAGTCCGTCCGTATTTGACAAGTTTCCTCTGCATTAAGACACATGGCTGGAGTAATCTCCAGACGTGCTGCATGAATGACACGTGTCGCTGTATGTGTGACACGTGTTGCTGCGTCTTTGACTCGGTCAAAATTTTTCGACTTTGTCTTCTTCCGGCATTATGCTGTCTGCTTTCATTTCTTCATTATTTTGGAGAAATCACTTTCTTCCGATTCTTCTTCAGATCTTTTGTGGTAATCTATTCTTTGTTCCTCCGAAGATTCAAAAGTCCCAACTTTTGATTTTGCTTTTAAAGTAGTCCTGATTCCCTGAAATAATTGATCAAGGATAATTTCGTGGTTGGATTCTTCCAATGGGTCTTGTGATTCCTCTGCTAAACAAGAATACTTATTTTCTTCATCTTTGGAAGAGGTTTCCATTGGGGACTCTGCTCCTGTCAGATTTCGTTTGAGGTCTTTCTGGACTTGATTGAGATATTCCTCAATCATTTGTTCCTTACAGATGATACCTCTTTTGCTCCTGATTCTTTGCGATATTTGCTCGAAGGGGCTAGGTGTCTGATTTTCTTCCTTCTCCAGGAGTGCCTTGTATTGTTGGAGTTTCTCCTCCATTTCATCACGTGCTTCTTGACAAAAATATTTTTTTGTTTCTGGGTTGATGAGCATTAATTTGCTCCAGAATTTAGAACAAGATTTCCTTTTAATACAGGGAATTTTTTGTAGGGTCATTCCTACTTCAGGTAGCCATTTCCATATCCATGGAAGTGAGAATTCCATAAAAAAGAAGAATGAGGCCATTCCTTCAATCCATTTTTGTGATTTCTCCGCCTGGATAATTTTTTGGCGAACAATTGATCCATTCCGTATAATAAACCTGGAAAATTTCAGGGAATATAGAAATTGGAGGACCATAATTTAACCACCATTGAAATACCCAATTTGGTACCTCTTGTGGGAAAACTGATGGACAAATTTTGAAAAACCATGTGTGTTTTCTCTTATAATTTTCATAGAGAAAAGTTTTGTTGAATGCCTCAACATAATCCCAATAATTGAATTTTATCGGGGATTTAGATTCTGGGTGAATATATTCTTTTTCACCTAATGGGTTAATTCCCCATTCAACAGCAGTGATGAATTTTTTTATTACTGCTTTTGAGTAATTAAATTATTTTTCATTGTTGGAATAAGTGTGAGTAATTTCAACACTTTGCATTGCTTTCAGGATGCACTCATAATGAGCTCTTGGTTTATATGAACCTGCTGTGAATGCTGTCACATCCAGATATGTTTTCATTAGATACCATGGATCTTTTTCCCACCTTAAATCCTCATTTTCCAGGAGTATAATTACTTCCTGATGTTTACTAAATTTATAGTTTACTAATTCATCTTCTTCTTCCAGTATTTTAGCATAAGATACTGAAGAAGATGATACTTCTTCGGTGGCGATTTTTTTTCTGCTCCTTTTTTAAATATGAGGAATTGCTGGAAGAGTTCATTTTCTTCCTCAGAGACTTTATTGTATTTTCCTATTGAAATGTTGTGTTTAATTAATGATCTGTTACCTTGGCGTATAATTTCGCCTGGTCTAAATCTGCCTCCTCTCTGATTGGAGGAGTTTCTGCCTCTTCCTCTTTGAGGAAGCATTCCTGCAATAAAAGGATTATTCATTTAACCGGCATAATATCCTGCAATTTTTTGGTGATATAGCAAATTTGCTATCCAAATATTTTTTATGCGATAACGATAAGACATGTCCGCATCTGGATGTTGAACAAGAATTTCGGAAATAATCTTTTTTGTTTCCTCAATCTTTTTTCTTATTATTCTTTGAATTCTTTTGAGTCGTGCCTTATATTCGATTGGCTCATCCCAAAATTCAAATTTGTATACAGGCCATTTTAACCCATTCATCCAATAACTTTCTCCTTCAATTCTATCTTCAACCCAATAATATGGGATTTTAGAGGAGGTAATTACTCCTATAAAGAATTCTCGTCCAATCCAGTTAAATTTTTCAATGTCTATGTTCATTCAGATATTATCTTGATAAGAAGTCAGGGAGACTATTAGTCTTTCCCTTGATGTGTTCTATTGTAAAATTAAATGGGGCTAAATGTGCTTGCCATCTGGCAAACATTTGTTTAGAAACATCATGCTTAAAGTCTTTATTAAACATAAACTTAGCAGCAGAACAATCTGTTCTGATAACAAATGCTTGATTTAATAAGTCATCTTGGAATTCTAAAACACATTTAACAATAGCAAGAACTTCTTTAGCCACTGTAGCATAATTTAACTGGGTTGCTTTCCATTTTCCAGAATGGAATCTAACTAAATATTCTTGCTTATTATTATCAATTTGCTTTAATAAGCATCTGTTTCTATTATTTTCTTCCAATTAGGATTTGCTAGTGTTAGGCATGGTAATGATTTAACCTTTTGTTTTATTAGCTTAACTGCTTTAGTGTGATCCTCTGTCCATTCCGATGGATTTTTCTTAAGCCTATCATACAATAACGCTGTATCTTGTGCAAGATTTTTGTAATATGGAGCTATATAGTTTACACTTCCTAGGAATCTCTGTAATTGTGTTTTATCAATAATTTTATCAGGAAATTTATCTGCAAACTCTATGCATCTATTAATTGGAATTATTTCTCCCTTTTCAATATTGTGACCTAAAAATCTTATCTTAGTTTGGAAGATACTCATTTTTTGTTTAGATATTACTAATCCATTTTGGATGACTAATGTTTTAAATATCTCTAAATGTTTAAAATGGTCTTCTATGTTATTAGAGAAAACTAATATGTCATCAATATAAACAATAATGAAGTTCGAGAATTGATTAAAAATATCATTCATGATATTTTGGAATTCTGAAGGTGCATTTCAGACCAAAAGGCATTACATTCCACTCATAATGGCCAAAAGGAACTGTAAATGCAGTTTTATATCTGTCTGATTTATTTATCTGGATCTGCCAATATCCTGATTTTAAATCAAATTTTGAAAAAATTATTGCCTTATGTAATCTATCTAAGAGGTCTTTCTTATTGGGGATTGGATACCTTATCCATTTTAAGACCTTATTGAGGGGCTTGTAATTAATAACAAGTCTAGGTCTCCCTCTTTCCTGTTCTGCATGTTTATTAACATAAAAAGCAGTACATGACCAAGGTGATTTAGAGGATCTAATTAGTTTTTTATCTATTAATCCCTTAATCTCTTCTTTGCATAACTCTAGATATTCGGAGTTCATTTGACAATGTCTCGCCTTAGTGGGAATATTTTTTCTCTAAAAATTCAGTTTCATAAGGAGGCTTACAATATGTTTCTTTCTGTGCCAAAATGCATTACGATGCTCATTACATGTCTCAAGTTCGAATCTATTTTGAAACCATTTTGATTTTTGCTTGTAATTTTGGATTTTCAAGTAATTCATCTATCTGTAGAGAATTAATTTCTTCTTTTATGAAACAGATTTGATTTGTTTTAGAAATTATTAAATCTCTTATTTCGTTAATAACCTTATCCATTGGTTGAGTAATAAATTCAAATTTTATTATCTCATCCTCAAATGTTCCTATTATAGCTTTGTCATTAATATTTTTATTGGGAAAAATCTTTTTTAGAAAGGGTGTTCCTAAGATTATATCATTTGTTAAATCCTTAATTAATAGGAAACTCATAGGGATACATTTTTTATTATTACATATATAAGCTTTTGGGATTTTAAAACTTATGTTCAATTTTTGCCCATTGGCAGAGGATAATGAATGAGTTGTTTTCTCAAAGTATTTGGTTGGTATTAACTCTTCTTTTATACAATTGATATCTGTCCCACTATCTACTAGAGCAGTAAATGTTTTTCTAAAATTATTACTTATCAATAAATCAATCTTTACATTCCATTTTTGACTGGTCACTACCTCTAATGTGGATAAGAAATTATCCTCAATTTTCTCTTTGCTTAATTCAATGAATTTATTATTTTTGTCTATTTCTAATATTTCTATTCTAGTAGTTAGAGTCTGATTATATTTCTTAATATTTTTTATTTCTTCTTTTAATTTTTCAACTTCTAATTTCAGATCTTCTGCAGTGGAAGGGTTATCTTTAATTGTTTGTTTTTCTTTGAGTATTTTTTTAACTTCAATAATTGTATAAGGTTTAAATGGTTTACTAAATGGTTTACTATCATTTTAGAATAGTCTATAAATGGGATCTCTGTTTCTAAATCAATTAGATTTAGACTATTCATTTATAAACAGAAATTTGTTTCTGAAGTTAATTCTTCATTTAATCTTGGATCTTTATATATTCCTTTAGCAATATTATTAGACTGAATCCTTATTTCTTCAACTTTATTTTCTCTTATATCTTCTTGGCTATTTTCTTCTTTAATTTGGGAAGTGGATGCTCTAGATGGAGTCATAATTTCAACTGGTGAAAAATATAATACTGTAGAATACCTTGAAGAATTGCTTCTTAAACATTTCGATTGATTATTAATGAAGTCTATTCTAACATTTCCTTCTGGATTTTGAATAATACTAGCATAATTACTTTCTATGCGACTTAAAATTGGAACTTCTTTCTCAATTATCCAACTTTCTGGGAATTCTATTTCACTCCATTTTATTTGCCTCCTAGTATTAATTCTAGAACTATGTAAATTTGTTTCAAAAAATATAGTTTGTTCTAATGTACAATTGTCCTTGTCGGATGCCAATATATTGGATGCTTTAACATTAAATGTTAAAACTCATGGGTATAATTATACACCCGGATCTGAATTAATATGTGTATGTTATAGAATATATTATAAACTTCTTCATACCCTGAATCCTAACTGTAAGATAACATAAGGAGCCATGGCAAAATGCCATGGAGAGATCGGGAATATACAAAATCTCATCTTAAAATCCGACCATGTAGGCGGAATATAAATCCGGCCATGTAGGCGGAAGGCGAGAGATAGCAAAAATATACAAAAGTCGCCATAAATCCGACCATGTAGGCGGAATGTAAATCCGACCATGTAGGCGAAAGGCGATCAAAAAGGAGTATATTAAATTGTGACCTATATAAAGAGAATTTAAATGAATAGAAATAGAGTAAATTTGGGAACCTTTTACGCTCCGTTAAATTAATAAGTATGAATTCAATCTTAAAACACCACCTAAAGGCCCAAACAACGCCATACTCGGCAAAACCGGGCAGCAGTGGCAACACAGACCTCCTTCATACTCATAATTTAAGGGAACGACCCAAAGGATCTCCTTTCCATATTCATTCATTTTCTCCGTATATTTATCATGAATTTAAAATACTCTTTTTTTTAGAGCCTTGCCATCTTCGTTGTCATGGATAATTCAACAGTATAAACTTATCCTTCCATTAGGCTAAAAGCAAAATTAAAATGAATATAAATACGATAAATAAATACAAGTAAAAAACTTACAGAAGTGTAAACCCGTACACAAAGCTGAAGTTTTATTTAGTGAGAGAGAAAAAAGGTGATATACATGTACAAGAGTATTTTCTGCCTGCCTCTAATGGTCTAAGAGGGTGTATTTATAGGAAGGCCGGATCTGAAAGTATTATTTCAAGTCCGTCCGTATTTGACAAGTTTCCTCTGCATTAAGACACATGGCTGGAGTAATCTCCAGACGTGCTGCATGAATGACACGTGTTGCTGTATGTGTGACACGTGTTGCTGCATCTTTGACTCGATCAAAATTTTCCGACTTTGTCTTCTTCCGGCATTATGCTGTCTGCTTTCATTTCTTCATTATTTTGGAGAAATCACTTTCTTCTGATTCTTCTTCAGATCTTTTGTGGTAATCTATTCTTTGTTCCTCCGAAGATTCAGAAGTCCCAACTTTTGATTTTGCTTTTAAAGTAGTCCTGATTCCCTGAAATAATTGCTCAAGGATAATTTCGTGATTGGATTCTTCAAATGGGTCTTGTGATTCCCTTGCTAAACAAGAATACTTATTTTCTTCATCTTTGGAAGAGGTTTCCATTGGGGACTCTGCTCCTGTCAGATTTCGTTTGAGGTCTTTCTGGACTTGATTGACATATTCCTTTGAGCGCTCCTGTTACACTGTTGCTAGCACTTTGAGTGCTCCTGTTACACCGCTGGTAAAGGAAAGAGGAAGAGGTTTTGGTAGTCAAAGTCAAGGATTCCAAATGATGTGTGCATTAACTGCCGCGAAAAGGGACATTGGAAGTGGGAGTGTCCTAAGCTCCTCTTCAATGTAGGTACATTTGAATTGAGTACCAACATGATTATTGTTCTACTCTTTCGTATTGGATACCAGTTAATCATAATCTGTGAATGGTTCACAGGTGGTGATGAGTAGAAAGCCAAGACAGTTCCTAAGGTATAGCAATGGTAGGGGTCGTTGCTGCAAGGGCTAGGGACTAGTTAGGCTTAGCATAGCAGTGATCATGTTAGGATAGTGTTTGATAGGAAATATGTAACCTAGCATGATCGAATTATGTTTCTATGTACTATTGGACAGTTTTTTGAATTACATACGTTTGATCAATAATATTGCTTTATTTGACAAAGAATGACTATTCTTGTCTGCTAGGTGGGGTACATAATTATCCTTAAACACTTTCCCATAATCGGATTATGAGTACTCAATATCAAATGATTAAAATGGGTAATCAAAATAAACTTACAAAGTTGGCATCCATAAGCTAGGATGGTTTTCCTCTAGTTAAGGACGAGGAAGTTGGAAGATTCGAAAAGTCTAGCAATAGAGAAATTGAGTTGACTAGCTTACAAGTCCTCTCTGAAATGGAAAGACCATAAAGCTTCTTTTGTTGGACAAAGTGGGCTTGCCAAAAGTCTACTCGATTTGATCCATTTAGACATCTGTAGGTTACTAAATACACAGGACCAGAACAGAATCCACAAGTCTAAGGACCTTGGGTAGGTTCGGGGAATTAGACTTGGAGTGGTAAACCAAACTGGTTGCAAAATTAAGCCTTTCGATTATATCGAAGGGGCGTATATTTATGGGAGTTCATGAATATGCGATGAGAATGAAATTTCAGTGGAATTCTTCCTGTAAGGACCATGGTTGAGCGGTCTATGATAAGGGAGAAATCAAACCTTGTTGGACTTGGTTCGGTTGGGATTTTACTGAATTACCTTAACCCGTCTAGACATGGATTTGAAAGGTTGCCAAGTTGAGAAACATGACACTTTCTAATAGTCATGTTCTAGTTGCCATATAAGATATGGTTTGGCAAGCCTGTATTCTTATAAAGTTTTTAAGTATGTGGGATGGTCCCACATGTGTCAAGGGATTAGTGAGGGACAAGCTAGACTTGATGTTCGGTTTGTGCAGGTTTAATGCAGAATAATGCAAAAATCATTTGTAATCATATTATTCTACTAATGCTATTCCAGTCCTCTGAGGGACGACCACAATACCTTAGTTACCTTAGAGGTATAGGTTTCTGGGCATGTCCGGTCAATTGAATTATCATCCAAAAGACACAAGGAGAAGCGATGTCCGGACATCCAAATCAGATCAATGGCTTGGAGCTGTGGAATCTATCATGGAACTCAAACTAGGTTTGAGATTTCATGTAATTGGAATATTCATTTTGACGAGCTCGTATGGGGTATGACTCGGTCAATTATGGGTTTCAGGGTCAGTGGAGGACAATTTTTTTCCAAGTGTTTTGTGTGTAACGTCTTATTCATTTAGAATGAATTTAAGATGTTAGGAAACACTGAAAACGAGCTTTTTTCTTACGATTCTCGGTGAAAGGAACTGGATTCCTTTATACAGGGTTAAGATGTTCAAGACTCAATCACGATAGACTGATGAGAAATCTTAGATGTTTGACATCCCCTACGTCTTTGCCTTAGGTAGCATGAAAATGTTGTTCGGTGCATTGGGCCTGATGTTGTGTATGCTTTAGGCATAACAATAGTTACTGGGTTTGTGTCGAGGAGGCAGTAGATAGCTATTGAGAGTAGTCTCTAATACCTGAATAAAGATTAAAGAAGTGTTCTTGATGCACATTTTGTGGAGGTTGATTCTGGAAGGCTATAGCGATACTAGCTTCTAGAATCATGTGAATAATGTTTAGTCTCAATATGTATGTACATTTGGACTTAATGGTGAGTGTGGTGGTTTGGAAAGGTTTCAAGCGGGGTACCACGATATTTCATTATAAAATTCGAATGTATGGCGACTTTGGAAGTCGTTTTTGGAACGTGGTTTGGATTGAAAACCACATCCACAGGATGGATGTGGTGCCTAGCACGGCCGAGCCAGTAGATGCCTTGGAGGTGAAAAATGAGGCTTTAGCAAAAGCTTTTGGACCCGAGATCTCATCAAAGATCCATGGAAAAATTCTTAAACCACCACCATTCGCAAGCAGAGATGGTAAGAAGAGATGACATGGTTGGACCATTTTACTTTGGTAGAGAAATATAGTAGACCCGCGAGATCGAGGCGGTATTGTACATTTCTCATGCTTTGAAGGCTCTGAGCAACATTGTCGTTTTCGTCTTCAACGGCTACACGCGTTGTTCCCCATTTTGCACCGAGATCTCGTTCTTGAGACCCTCCAAATCGTGACACACGATCCACCCACGTATCTTGCACGTCGTGCTAGCAACGAACAAGTGTATATTTTGGAGTGGATGAATCAACAACACGTTATCAATTAACAGTATTGATTCATCTAAGTTCTAATGTTCCAAGAACAAAAGAACTAGAAAATATTTTTCTTAGAGAGTGGAGAGAGAGAGGGCGGACGAGAGAGAGGGGAGTGAGGCCGAAATTATGTGTGTGTTGTGTGTGTGTTGGAATTTCATCATCCTTCAAAAAGTTGGAAGCTAGAGGTATTTATAGAGGAGGAGTTTAATCCTCTTGAAACTCCTACTCTAAGAACTCTAATTTGTCTAGGATTTTGACCTAGTTAAAGTCCTAGTCAAACTAGTGTTTGACCTAGTCAAACAAATCCTAGCCTTCCATCTCCCCTTTCCATCTCAACCGTTGATTTTAATTTAATGGAATATTTAAATCCCATTAAATATTCCAAAAGGCTAAAAAAATAAATATAATAAATAAATATTAATATTTATTCTAAGCCCATTAAAGCAACAAGTTGGCTTTGTGGTCAAGTGGGAGATTGTTAGAATATGTGATCAGAAAGTCAATTAGATTGACTGTTCTGGGAACTATTCGTCGATCTTTATCAAAGTAATAATATACTGATGGATAAAGTAAGTATCCATCATTGGCAAAATGTGTTTGTTGTGCTTACTATTGACATTGAATGGAGTTTCAATGCCACAACAAATGCCCACAGACCGATTGGTTAAACTCATTGAGTTGAGCTGGGGATAGGTTGATGGCTATGAAACCAACTCCTCAAGGTCGGTCTGAAACATTCCAAGTCGAGGACCTCGAGATCGGGCCACGAGTGTCCTATAGTGACTTGCACTAAGTATTGCATTCACTAGGTAAGTGCCGAGTTTCATCGATGCTAGACGTAGGTCGTCTATGCAATTTTAGAGGGTTAGTTGGCAAAGTGGTCAACTGACTGAATTGACTCGCGGGAATTGTATATGGAAGCCTTTGAAGTTTGGTCGGTATGACTGGTATTACTAGTTCCGATAGTAAGGGATTAGTCTTCATACTTGAGGAATCATGGCAGTCGCATGCATATGACGGTTGAATCTTAGATCTGGCGAGGGGTGACCGTGTCTTTGATATGGTCATTATAAGCCTTGTCCAGTGCAGTCGGAGTATGTTGTAAGGACGGTGGATTCCAAGAGAGAATCTGTCCCCTGTCAGTATTTGACAGCTATGTCTCCTATGCGCTCTAAGATGGTTCAAGCTCTTTAAGTCTGCGGCCGTAGCGACTGATCGATTATGGAATGATTCCCTAGGTCGATTAATAGAGTAAACGAGTCTCGAGTTTGACGCATAGTTGCTTAGTCCAGGATGGGAACTGACGCCCAAATCCATGCCCTAGACTAAGGTTGGGAGATGGTCGACGGAAGGACTGTACCTGTACAGAACTCAGAGCCTAATGTTCATGCCAACATTCACCTAGTCTCCGGTGCCATAGACCGTTCCTAGGCGGCCACCATGGTGATGAGCGTTTCTGATTAATGGTTAATTAGAAATAATTAATTAAATTAGATTTAATTAATGAATTGGGTTGGACATAAGCCCAAGTCTATCTGAGGGTGAACCTAAAGAGTCACACACAAATCATTGTGGAAGTAGTGGAAATAATTTGGAATTAATTCTGGAACAAGCGAATTAATTTAATTGGATTAAATTAATTCAAGGAGAATATAAATGATTGGATCATTTATTGAGAAAATTCATCGGATGGATGGCCCAAGAATTAATTTATTGGATTAATTAATTTTGCGCTTAACACCTTTAAATTAATTGGATTAATTTATTGGGTTTGATTTAATTAATTGATTGGATCAATTAATTAGTGTTTTGAGCTTATGTTTATTTAATTGGATTAAATAAACTTTTGGATTTCAATTAGATTTAAAATTAATTGGATTAATATGGAACCCATGGATCTTTATTGGACTTGATCTAATTTGATTAAATCAAGACCGGTCCATGACTTGAAATCCAAGCTCAAGGGGTTGATGCAAGTTAAAGAGGAGTTGAAAATCCTCCATGTAAGCAATGATGTGGCTTGACATGATGGTTAGGTGGTACACATATTGTGCTAAAATGGTTGGAGCTTGAGCACAAGTTGTGCATTAGTGTGTAGGTGGTTTTGAAAACTACTTACAATTACACAACTACACACATACTCTTCTAACTTGCTCTCTCCTCTCACTAGCCACGAAAATTCTTCCATTTTTATCCATATTTTGAGTTCTCCTTGAATTAGATTCAAGTTGAGAACAAAAGAAATATATATACACTAATCAATAGTGTAATACGGTTTTGTTTCTTCCTCGATCTAGCTTCTACCTAGCAGTAGATCTAGATCTACATTCCTAGTGTGGTGTGCAGCATCTATAGAGGGATTCTAATTTGGATCCTAAAGTGAGCGAAAAAGGAACAAAAATGGGATCAATGCTTGTTGCCGACTTGCCGTTCTACATGTGAAACAAAAAAGGTAAATGTTACGATTTAAATTATTGTATTTTTTGTTTCCTCCTCTAGCCACATGTTAAAACATGTTTATTTATGTTATGATGCTTTTGAAAACACCGAACACCGGGGAATTCAAAGGGAACACCCCTTGAAATTGTTTTAATTTTTTTTTATTTTACGCTTCCGCCACGTTCCCGGGCCGTACCGATTCTTTCACCGGCAACAACATATAATTTCCATGTTGTGCTCGCCAAAGTGATCTTTAGCCTTAGACAGTTGATGTATTAACACCCTCATTAACGCTGCAACTAGGGCATCAATAACACCAAGTTTTGCATTATTATGATAGTATTGGAAAGACGTATGATATGCATACACAACCAATACCAAAATAAAGAGTTTTGTGGTGTCATATATTTAACCAAGGGAATGATTAAAAAAATAAACAAGGTGTCAAGAAACCATTTAAATACACTACAAATCTTTACTGCCCTTATGTCCAGAACAAGAAGTGCACTAGTAAACTATAACACCTAAAAAGTAAAAACTGATGTTAAGCTCACCAAGTTGTTGATTTTTGGATCTTTTCATAAAATTTTCTGGAGTGATTTCATATACTCATCATGAATAGGGAACCTATTGAACTCCTAATGTATAACAAAGGCAATGACAAGCGTTGCAATACCACCAGGCCTTCAGTAGCTTGCATCGTGGATTTTTTCTTGTTACAGAAGACATGGGCTAAAATAAGAATCGCACGCTTAACATTATGACATTCAACAGTGCATATCGTAGATGCCAAAACAATGACATTGTAAAAATTATGGTGAGCAATAGAGCTGGTAGAACAAGGAGTAGAATGAAAACACTACAGATGTCCGTTTTTCAATGGTTGGGTTTGACTAAAAAAGAAAGAAAGTGGTAATGATGAGGCTCAAGAAAATAAGAAAGATGTTTTATGGGGCACAAAAAAAATAAAGCTACTTTGTGATGCTGAAGAAAATAGAAAGATGTTTTGTGACGCACTTGAAAAATGAGAGCTCTCGTAGGTTCTAGTTGATGGTTTAAAACACATTTCATTGGTCGAAAGTGCAAAAATGGTATGTGTACTTTGGGCAATACATGTTGAGATACTTTTCAAATTTTGACATTAAAGCAGAACCAAACAGTCCAGCACGATCATGGTTCAATTGTTAAAGCCACTTTCACCCCAAGGTTAAACAGAGCTACCCCCTAGTACGTGCTTCATGGTAGAGAAGTAGAACAACACACTACAATTACCCAGAGCAGAAGAAGCAGGAATGAGAGAAAATGAGAGGAGCTAATCTATGTTGAATCTGAAAATACCAAGGCCTATTTATAGTAGAGAGCCCTTGGCTTAGTAAGATGCACTGGCCAATTTTCTGTGATTCTAGATAAGCATTATCCTAACTTAAAGCAATATTTTCAGAATTGGACCGGAGATCGAACCGGTCAAACTACTGGGTCACTGGTCCGACCGGTTGAATCGGATTAAAAAAATAGGTTAAACTAGACCCTAATATATATATATGTATATATATACACACATAATATACCAATCATTATGTATCAATTAGTTAAGTAAAAATGTGATAAAAATAAAAGCAAACTTCAATAAAGATATATAAAAAAAATCAACAACATTAACACATGTAAAAAAATAGTTGGATACATAAATTAAAAACATAAAAGAAAAAAATATTTGCATATATAATATTGAAGAAGATGGAAGAAAAAAAAGGGAGACAATAGATTACCTTTTAAGATTTTGGGAGGAGTTCAATTTGATTTCAATCAAATAGATGTAGCAACCAGTACCTCCATATAATTTTTTTTCTAAAAAAAAGTTCAAAAAAGATTGGAGAAGTTTCGAGAAAAGGAGAAAGGAGTAGATGAAGAAGAAATGAAAGCAAAACCCCTAGAAGTGACTTATTGTCCCACATTGAAAACATTTACAAGTTTAAGAACTTTAGGTACAAATATGAAAAAGTTTAAGCCAAATTTATTCTCCCACATTGAAAAATTAGAAGCAAAGTTTGAAGATATTAGCCTATAAATAATAAGGAATAGTTTAAGCCAAACTTATTGTCCCACATTGAAAAACCATAAGCCAAGTTTAAGTATTTGAGATTATAAATATAATTTAAGCTAAAAAATATTTACATTTCACTATTTTTTTTTTATTTTTTTTAAAAAAAAGTAAGGTCAAAATCGGTTTTGACCGGGTCAATGGGTCACCGATTTTTCCGAGTTTTCACCGGGTCACACCGGTTTTGACGTCACTGGTTTTGGGGTTATGAAGTGGGCCGAACACATAGAACCAGCGGGTCCGGTCCAAGTCGGGTGGGCATGCACGTGTATGTTTTCCTCCAAAACCCACCTACCTACGTTTTTCAATTTCAAGGTAGCAAGTGGTTTCAATAAAAACAAATGAAAACATGGTTATTTTGGCAATGTAGGAAAAGAAATGTGTATACTAGTAGTCACTCCCAACATTCCCCCACGAATGACTAACTAGTTGGAGAACACCATTTTCTGGGTAAAAGGAAGCTAGGAAGTTTACTTCAGCATTATTCTCTTTTGATTGAACTAATGCACAGTGAAGTGACGCAACAACTCAGTTAGAGAAAGTGAAATAATCTTGAACTTTCAGTAGCTCAAGTTGAGACCCACAACACGTATTAGTAATGTGTTCTATTGCACATTATGTACTTCAAGTGCTATTCATGACCATGTGTGTGTGCCTTGAGTTTTTATGAGTGCTTTAGAACGAAAATCCCTTTATTCTTCATAGAAAGCAACCCATTTTGACACTTAAATAGATAGTTTCATCAAGTCAACAATAGATCACTCAACAACAAAGCTAGAAGCTATTAGAGCCATTTGATTTACATTCGATCAAGATCATCCATCCAAGTTCTTGTTAGGACCACCTAAATTAAAGGGCTATGGATTCAAGCACTATAATGCACTCAAATTTCTTATATGGCCTCAGTTGACAATTATATCCACCATATCTTATCAATCAAGGGTTTGAGTCCCTTTGCTCGTGAAGTTTTAAGTATAATTCTCCTTTAAATCATTTTGTGAGAGGATTTACCAAGTTCCTCTCGGATCTGGCACATTCCACACAGTATGACGGACAAGCCGATCCGCCGGGGAGTGCAAGTGGAAGTGTGAGAATGCGGATATTTTAAAAAATAATCAAAAGCATAATCGTAAAATCCCAAGGGGTGTTCCCTTGGGTTCTCAAGCGGACGTTTGATGTAGGATGTACCAATATTATATATGTATATATTGAACATAGGGAATAGAGAATAATAATAAACTACGAAAGCGTAATTGATCGAAGTTACCTTTGTAGTTTGTCTTGTGATCGGCTACTTGCGTTGTTCCTCTCCGGATGCTCACAAAGCTCAAAAGTATGAACTCTCCAAAGGTGATCCACACCACACCGGAAGAGATGCTCATTTTCCTTGCTAGAGAAAAACGGATCTAGAAGGACTCAGTTTAAGAAGATCAGCACTATCAATTTGTGTTCTACTTAAACTCACTTTGTTCTTCCAATTGATCCTAGATCAAATGAAGAACACAAGTGTAGAGGGAGAGAGAGAGGGAGGCCGAGAGCTAAGGGAGAGAGAGGAGTGATTTTTCTTCTTCTTTTCCTAGAAAAGATGAATTATGATTCTCTTGCTTTGATGTTAGTATATACTCATATATATATTGCGGGCTCAGTAGGTCGTATAGGATTCGGGCTCGTGATCATCCACTGCAGGCTCAGTGGGTCGTATAGGATTCGGGCTCGTGATCATCCAACAGGGGCGTGCTAGGCTTTAATTTTGCATGTGGCTGTTATGATGAATGAATGGTTTTATTTATCATATAACTGCTATGGGATATGCAATTTATTTATTTACGCATTATGGATGAATGTGTTTATATATATATATATATATATATGAGATCTCGGTCATTTACAACTCTCACATGATTGGACCAATGTCCAAATATTAGACCCTAGACAAAGTGGACATGGACTTTAGGAGTTTGTCCATGCCTTCCAATCCATGGCATAGTGAGGAAGCTAATTTAGGTCGATAGCGTGGTCTCACGAGTCGTGGCACGTCTATCGTACTTAAAAGAAGCTGCACTGTGTCATGAATGAAAAGTAGACCACTGTTACCTGTCTCACGAGTCGTGGAGGTAGCAGCGGGTCTATGATTCAGTTGATTGGGTCGGGTCTAACGCCCGATTAGCATGATTTGCTTGGAGTCCTCGGGATCATGGGAAAGGGTGAGGCAATTATCTTGGGAATCTCGTGGAACGAGAATGGTATGGCATACCTCCCATAGGATTCTTCCCATGCGAATCATAAAAGCGGGGTATGGGAAAATTCTCTATGGATCCCAAGCCCACTAGGAAAAGGTTTCCCGAAAATGGTGTTTGAGAGTATCGTGTTTTCGTATAAATAGTGGGAGCATTAAATGTCTAAAGACCAAGCATTTAATTGTGTATCAAAACTTCCGTCTTTTAAATTCTGCTGATCGCGAGTTCTGTTTTAAGTATAGATTTAAAAATGTCTAAGAACCCATTATCAACCATACTTGAGACCAACAAGTTCAATGGAACAAATTACAACGACTGGTTGTGCAATCTGAGGATAGTCCTAGATTACGAGAACCAAGGCTACGTCATGGACGAGCCTCTCCCTAGGACCTTGCCGGAAGGATCCACGCCAGAAGAATGTGAGACGTTCGAGACTTGGCATAAGGATAACCGGAAGGTCTGTAGCATCATACTTGCCTCTATGACGAATGAGATTCAGAAGCAGTATGAAAGGCTAGACGATGTCCCTTCTATTATGGCTCGCCTGAAGGATTGCTATGCAGTCCCGGACCGGCATACTAGGTATGTCGCGACGAAGGCATTCTTTGGAACTAAAATGACCGAAGGATCCTCTGTACAAGAGCACGGGGTTAAAATGCTTACCCTGGTGGAAAAACTCGAGGACCTAAAGGCAGGCCTCGATAACGAGACGTACATAGATGTGATCCTTCAGTCTCTCCCACCCTCCTTCGACCAATTTATTGTTAACTATAACATGAACACACTTGAGAAGGGTATTCATGAGTTAATCAATATGTTGGTGCAATACGAAGCAACGACCAAAAAGTCCACACCGTCGGTATTGTTTGGAGCTGCTTCGACTTCCAAGACGAAAGGCAAGGGTGCCGGACGTTGGAAAAGGAAGAAGGGAAAGGGAAAAGCCGTCAAAGCAGCTACAAACATTAAGAGTGTTCCCATTGCCAAAGAGGGGAAAGACAAAGGAAAAGGGAAGGTTGTCTCCAAGCAACAGTCGAGGGCATATGACATATGTATCAATTGCCGTGAGAAAGGGCATTGGAAGAGGGAATGCCCCAAACTCCTCTCCAACCAAGGTATCTTTGTGATTGAGGTTAATATGGTTACTAACTCTGCCTCTTGGGTATTAGATACCGGCTGTGGAGCTCACATTTTCAATGATTTGCAGGTGCTGAAAAGAAGCAGAAAACTAGGTAGCGGGGATATGATCCTGAAGCTTGGGAATGGCAAGGCCATCTCGGCAGAAGTAGTAGGATCCGCCACTCTAGTAGTTAGTGATCGTATTAGTATAGAGTTAGAGCAAGTTTATTATGTACCTAGTATGATTAAAAACATCATTTTCATTCCGTTGTTAGACAATAGTGGATATGAGTTTATGATCAATAAAAATTGCTTTTATTTGATGAGGTGTGGAATTGCTCATCTGCTTGGTACACTTAATAACGGGCTCTATATCTTACAACAAACGAACTTCGTTCTAAACGCTCAACACAAACGTAAAATAGATAACAACGGGAATGCACGACTGTGGTGAAAGAAATCCGGTGGATCGTCCCGGTAATTGCGCGAATGTGGAAGCGCGGTAAAATAAACATATTAAAATAAAAGGCATGCTTTTAATTTAAAGAACACGCTCAAGGGGTGTGCCCTTGAGGTTCCCGGGCGTTCGGTGTATCTCATGATCATAAAAAAATAAGGAAATCATGGAGGCCATAGAGTTAAAAATTAAAGAGGGACGAAAATCTTAAACGAGACCTACCCGTTGTCGTTTTCGTCTTCAACTGCTACTCGCGTTGTTCCCCGTTTTGCACCAAGACCTCATTCTTGAGATCCTCCAAATCGTGACACACGATCCACCCACGTATCTTGCACGTCGTGCTAGCAACGAACAAGTGTATAATTTTTGGAGTGGACGAATCAATAACACGTTATCAATTAACGGTATTGGTTCGTCTAAGTTCTTAATGTTCCAAGAACAAAAAGAACTAAGAAATAGTTTCTTGGAGGAGAGAGAGGGGGCGGACGAGAGATAGGAGAAGGGGAGAGTGTGTGTTGTATGTGTTTTCAAGAATCATCAATCTCACAAATGTTGGAAGCTAGAGGTTTATATAGAGGAAGAGTTTAATCCTCTTTAAACTCAAACTCTAAGTAACCTAATTTGACTAGGATTTTGACCTAGTCAAAGTCCTAGTCAAACTAGTGTTTGACCTAGTCAAACGAATCCTAGCCTTCCATCTCCCCTTTCGATCTCAACCGTTGATTTTAATTTAATGGAATATTTAAATCCTATTAAATATTCCAAAAGGCTAAAAGAATAAATATAACATTATAAATAAATATTATTATTTACTCTAAGCCCATTAAATCAACCCTTTTAATAAATCCTATTTATTAATTTAATTCCCTTTATCAAATAAAAGGAATTAATTTCTCCAAGAAAATATGGGACCCGATTAAATCTAATTTAATCATTCCTTTACTCCAATATTTAATTCCAAATTAAATACTAAGTGTGTGTGGATAGTGTGTGACTCTTTAGGTTCACCATTCAGCTAGACTTGGTCGGATTCTCAGAATCCGTCCGTTACCATGGGTGGCCATCTAGCAACGGTCCATGGCACTAGAGACTAGGTGAAATATTCGGGGATGAACATTTAGGCTCTAACAGTACACTTGTCCTTCTGTCTTCGGTCTCATCACTTAGGGTCTAGGGCACGGAAAATGCAGGTACCCATTTTGGACCTAAGTGTCGGTCTGTCCTTACTAAACACCGCAAGGGAAACCTTTTCCCTTCTGTTCAGTCACTGTGGCCACAGATTTCAGGGACAAGACACAGAGCATATATGAGACTCAACTGTCAACACCTTTTGACAGGAGACAGATCCTTTCTTGGAAACTACTCTCACTTTGTACACCCGAGCTGCACTAGACATGGCTTATGACTACTCAAGAGTATTTTGGCAATCTCTCACCATATCTGAGATACAGACCTGATGCACAGGTAAACTCAGCAGTTCCTCAAGTCAAAGGACTTGGCCTGTACCGTTGGAACCGGGAATACACGTCATACCTTGCTGACCATACTCAAGGTCCTCCGTAAGACGGTTCCCGCGAGTCACCTTAGTCAGCTGCTTCCTAGCATGCTGACCCACTAACACTGCTTAGACGACCTTCGTCACCCGTCGATGAAATACGACAGCAGATGCTTAGTGCAAGTCTCAAAGGGAATCCCGATACCCATTTTCGGGATTCCTTGACTTGGAGATTTCCGGACTGATTTGGTGAGACTGATTTCATGGACCTACCTCCAAGCATAGTCCCAGTCCCCGAAATCGTTTCTCAGTCCATGGGCTTTGTTTGCATAGTGAACAGAAATGTAAATGCAGATAAGTGAACGTAAACAAAGTATTGCCATATGAATTTTCACTTCTTTATTCATAAATGTTTTATCAAATACCAAAGAATTGTCTAGACATAGGTTACATATTCCTGCCAAAATTGGCTTACATGGTCACCTATTCTAACATGTGGCACGCTAGGCTAGGTCACATATCCCAAGACAGGATGAAGAAATTGTTAGACTCAAAGAACCTAGAGGTAGGGGACTTGAGTGAGCTATCAACTTGTGAATCCTCTCTAAGAGGGAAAATAACCAAGAAGCCCTTTGTAGGACAAAGCAGGCTTGCCACAGGTCTATTGGACCTGGTCCATAAAGACGTATGTGGACCACTAAGGATGCAGGCCTGAGGTGGGTTCTCCTACTTCATAACCTTCACCGATGATCATACACGGTATGGTTATGTATACCTGATGTGGTACAAGTCTGAAGCTCTTGAGAGGTTTAAAGAATTCAGACTTGAAGTTGAGAACCAAACCGACTGCAAAATTAAAATCCTAGGTCAGATTGAGGCGGAGAGTACCTTAGTACTGAGTTCCTTGATTATCTTAAAGAAAATGGTATAATATTTGAATGAACACCTACCGGGACACCACAGTTGAATGGTGTCTCTAAAAGGAGGAATTGAACCCTGTTGGACATGGTTCGATCCATGATGAGTTTTACCAAATTGCCCTTGTCCTTTTGGGGCTACGCATTGGAGACTGCGGCCAAATTATTAAATTTGGCGCCAACCAGTGTATTGACCCAAATGCCATATGAAATATGGCACGGCAAGCCTGCGTCCTACAACTACTTGAAAGTGTGGGGTAGCCCCGCATACGTCAAGAGGTTAGTGGGAGATAAGCTAGAATCCAGGTCTAGCTTATGCAGGTTCGTTGGATACCCTAAAAAAACTACAGGTTATTACTTTTATGACCCCTTGGAACAAAAAGTATTTGTTTCAAGGAAAGCAGTATTCTTGGAACAAGGCTTTCCAGAGGATATCCAACCTGATGAACTGATCCTTGAAGAGTCAAGTGATGGAAACTAGTCATCAGTGGGAGCCGCGGATGTTAGAATAGGTGACCAGAAAGTCAATGGTATTGGTTGTTCTGAGAACCATTCGTCAATCTGTGAACAAGTAATATTATGTTAATGAATGTAGTAAGGATTCATAGGCATGAGTTTGTTGTACTTACTGCTTGCATCATTACGATGTCACAACAAACGCCCGCAGATAGAAATAACATTTTGGGAAATTGGAACTACGCTTGGAGGTAGGTTCATGAAATCAGTTTCGCCGAATCAGTCTGAATACTCTAGGTCAAAGAAATCTCGAGACAGGGCATCGAGAATCCATTTGAGACTTGCACTAAGCATCTGCTGTCGTGTTTCATTGACGGGTGACGAGGATCGTCTAAGCAGTGTTAGTGGGTCGGCCTGCTAGGGAACGGCCGACTGAGGTGACTCGCGGGAATCGTCATATGGAAGCTACTCGGGCTTGGTCGGTATAACTCGTATTCCCGGTTCCGATAGTACGGGATTAGTCCTCAGACTTGAGGATCACGGCAGTCCCCTACATACTAAGGCTGTATCTTGGATCTGGTGAAATTTGACCGATTATATCACATGGTCATCATAAGCCTCGTCCAGTGCAGTCGGAGTATGTAAGAACGGTGAATTCCAAGATAGGATCTGTCCCCCTGTCAAAGGATATGACAGCAAGATCTCCTATGCGCTCGGAGATGGTTTAGACTCACAAAGTCTATGGCCATAGCACTTGATGTAGTGGGAAAGGATTTCCTACGTCGAGTTAAACCTATCTCGAGCATTATGCATAGTTGCCTAGTCAAGAATGGGAACCGATCCCTAGACTAAAGGCCGGGAGACAGGCGACAGTAGGACCGTACCCGTACGTATCGAGTGTCGGTAGGACCGCACCTGCGTATAACTCGGAGCCTAAATGTTCACACCACATATTCACCTAGTCTCTAGTGCCATGGACCGTTGCTAGATGGCCACCTATGGTAACGGACTACTTTGGTTATGAAATAACAAAAGTAGGTCCAAGTCTAGCTGAAAGGTGACCCTAAAGGGTCACACCCGCTACACCAAATGAAAGGGAATTAATTTGGAATTAGTTCCGGGAGAAGGTTTAATTTAATGGAATTAAATTTTACTTCTTGGAGATTCAAGCCTCGATGAATTATTTGGAATAATCGGGCTTGAGTTCATAAATTAGATTTATGAATTTTATAAAGCATGGCTTTCCTTTTAATTAGATTAAAAGGGTGAATTAATTAATTAGTGGACTTGGTATATTAAATAGGATTTAATATAAAGTCCATTGGACTATTTAATTTAGAATTAAATAATCCCATTCTATGGAATTAATTAATGGGCTTGGTATATTAAATAGGATTTAATATAAAGTCCATGGGACTATTTAATTTAGAATTAAATAAGTCCTTTCCATTAATTAATTAATGGGCTTAGTATATTAAATATGATTTAATATAAAGTCCATGGGAATATTTAATTTAGAATTAAATAGGCCCATTCCATAAAGCCCATCAAAATGGATGGACAAGATTTGATCTAGAGAATGATGAGATGAAGGGCCATGATTAATTTGACTTAATCAAAGCCTAATTTGACTAGGATTTGACTAGGTCAAAATCCTAGTCAAAGTGTGTCTCTTTGGAAGAGTTTGAGAAGGAATAGGAAATTCCATCTTCTATAAATACTCAAAAAACACACACTTACACCTACTATTCTCTACAACTCTCATCTCTCATCTCCCTCAAATTTCGTCCATCCCCTTCTTTTCTCTCCAAGAATTATACTTTGTTCTTCTTGATTTATTCAAGTTAAGAACATAAGAGACATTGATTGCGTTAATTCATAGCGTGTATCGATGTCTCTTCTCCCCAAATAATTTCTTGCTAGCACAAGGGTTGTTTGCTTTCCGGTGGAGCGAGTGAGATGATTTAGAGGGTCTCTTCTTGAGATCTTTGTGCAAAACGGGGAACAATGCATGTAGCCGAACGAAGACAAAACTACAACCGGGTAGGTTCTTTAATTTCGTTTTTCGATTTCAATTCTATGGCCTCCATGTTGTGTTTTATTGAACATGAGATACACCGAACGCCCGGGAGAATCAAGGGCACACCCCTTGATTCGTTTATGTATTTTATGCATGATTTAAATTCCATTTAATTATGCTTTGTAATTTTTATTACGCAATATTTCGCGCTTCCGCTATACGCGCTTATCTCCGGGCCGATCCACACATTCTTTCAGTGGTATCAGAGCCCGATTCGGTGTATAGGCCTAGAATTCTATGTGCTATGTGCGTTTAAGCATGATAAACGTGTTTTAATTTACGTTTATAGCATGTTTATCGTAGATATTTATTGGCGTTTAATTTTGTATGGGATTTTGGATCTTGGTTTTCTTGAATGTGTTAATACATGTTCTAGGGTTGTATTTATCTTGTGGTTCAGAAAAATTGCATGAAAAGTCAAAAAGGAGTGAAAAACGGCGAACCGGCAGCAGCAGCACGCTGGCCGCGCGTGCAGGCAGGGGCCTGCGCGCGCCCGGCCAGCGCGCGCTGTGGCGGCCGCGCGCGCAGGCATGGGCGCCTGCACGCGTGCGCGCGCGCGCGCTGTGCGCGCAGGCAGAGGAGCCTGCGCGCGCGTGCGCGCCTGGCCGGCCGGCTGTGCCGTTTTCCGTTTCTCTCCCGTTTTTGGCTCATTTTTCAAAACTGTTTTTACTGAATTATTTTTATCATATTTTCTGCATTATTCTGAACCCGTTGACTTAGAATATTTATTTTTTGAGATTTGAAATTTCCCAAAATAAATATTATTTGGTTGATGAGGAAAGGGTTTCCCAACAAGATTTAATTTTTGCAATGGTTGCACCAATGATCAAAATTCATATGTGAAATTTTGCAATAATTTCTGCATTTTATGATGTTGGACATCATGGTTATTTTATGGTTTGAGCATGAGTAGATCTTAACATGTATTAATATTGCACGAATGTTGGATTTTGGGATTCTTGAATATATGAGCATATTCTTGAATTGTTGGTTTTTGTGTTTTCAGAAAATTTGATTTTTCTGTATAATTCTTGGAATTTTTCTGAATTAATTAACTTGGGGCATTTTAATTTTGGTTGAGATTTTATATTTCATAGAATTAATATTGCCTTGTTAATTATGGAAAAAAGTTTTTCCAACAAAAATCGTTGTGCATAGGTTGCACTATTATCCAATGTTTGGTGTGAATATTTTACATGTAGTTTCTGCATTTATTTTATGGTATGGATTATCATGGATGTTGGTATAGCATATTTTACGTGGGATATGTATTTGTGCTATTTGTGTTAATTGATTTGACAAAGGATGATCACAAAGCCCCTAGACCGCATGTATGGTTTATTTACATTTATTTGTTGGGTTGTGACCTATGTGCCTCTTTATTTTCCTCTCTGTCTCTCTTCTAGTTGCCTTGGAATAATAAGGCTTTCTCTCTCCCTCCTAATGTACTCCCCCAAATGTTTAATTGGGGTTTCTTATTTTATGATGTAATGAGAGTAGAATTAGTGGTGAGGTTTTATTTTTTTGCAAATAAAAAACTGCAAGAGAAGACAAGCCCAAGGTGTTGGAGGCCCATGGAGGTTGCCATCAGATGGCCCACGGAGGATCCATGGAGAAGAAGCCCGGTGTAGGCCCACGATGGAGAGCCCTGAAAGATTATGTGGATCGTCCCGGGAAAAGCGCGAATGCGGAAGCGCGGTATAATTAAAAATTAAAACGGAATTTAAACATGCTTTTAAATTAAAAACACGTTTCAAAGGGTGTGCCTTTGAAATTTTCCCGGGCATTCGGTGTATCTCATGAACGTATAACATAAAATAAATCATGGAGGCCATAGGGTTGAAAATTAAAGAGGGACGAAAATTTAAAACGAGACCTACCCGTTGTCGTTTTCGTCTTCAACGGCTACACGCGTTGTTCCCCGTTTTGCACCAAGATCCCGTCTTTGAGACCCTCTAATTCGTGACACACGATCCACCCACGTATCTTGCACGTCATGCTAGCAACGAACAAGTGTATAATTTTGGAGTGGATGAATCAATAACACATTATCAATTAATGGTATTGATTCATCAAGATTCTAATGTTCCAAGAACAAAAGAATCAAGAGAAACTATTTTCTTGAGAGAGAGAGGGGCGGACGAGAGAGATGGGAGAGAGAGAGAAACCGTGTGTGTGTGTTGTGTGTGTGTGTTGGAGTTTCATCATCATGTAAATTGTAGGATGCTAGGGGTTTATATAGAAGAAGAGGAGTTTAATCCTCTTTAAACTCCTCTTTCAAGAACTCTAATTTGATTAGGATTTTGACCTAGTCAAAGTCCTAGTCAAACTAGTGTTTTGACCTAGTCAAAACGATCCTAGCCATCCATCTCTCCCATTAATCTCAACCGTTGATTTAATTTAATTTAATGGAAATATTTAAAACCTATTTAAATATTTCCAAGAGGCTAAAATAAATATAAATATTATTTAAGCCCATTAAATAAATCCTTTTGATAAATCCAATTTATCAATTTAATTCCTTCTATCAAATAGAAAGAATTATTTCTCCAAGAAAAATAAAGGTCCCGATTAAATCTAATTTAATCATTCCTTCACTCCAATATTTAATTCCAAATTAAATATTTAATTGTGTGTGGATAGTGTGTGACTCTTTAGGTTCACCATTCAGCTAGACTTGGTCGGATTCCTAGAATCCGTCCGTTACCATGGGTGGCCATCTAGCAACGGTCCATGGCACTAGAGACTAGGTGAAATATTCAGGGATGAACATTTAGGCTCTACCAGTACGCTTGTCCTTCTGTCTACGGTCTCAACACTTAGAGTCTAAGGCACGGAAAATGCAGGTACCCATTTTGGACCTAAGTGTCGGTCTGTCCACACTAAACGCCGCGAGGGAACCCTTCCCTTCTGTTCAGTCACTGTGGCCACAGTTTTTAGGGACAAGACCTAGAGCATACATGAGACTCAACTGTCAAAACCTATTGACAGGAGACAGATCCTTTCTTGGAAACTACTGTCACTTTGTACATCAGAACTGCACTAGACATGGCTTATGACTACCAAATGGAATTCTGGCAATCTCTCACCATATCTAAGATACAATCCTGATGTACAGGTAAACTCAGTAATTCCTCAAGTCAAAGGACTTTACCTGTACCGTTGGAACCGGGAATACACGTCATACCTAGCAGACCATACTCAAGGTCCTCCGTAAGACGGTTCCCGCGAGTCACCTCAGTCAGCTGCGTCCTAGTAGGCTAACCCACTAACACTGCTTAGACGATCCTCGTCACCCGTCGATGAAACACGACAGCAGATGCTTAGTGCAAGTCTCAAATGGAATCCCGGTACCCATTTTCGGGATTCCTTGACTTGGAGATTTCCGGACTGATTCGGGAAGACTGATTTCATGGACCTACCTCCAAGCGTAGTCCCAGTCCCCGAAATCGAATCTCAGTCCGTGGGCTCTGTTTGCGTAGTGAACAGATATGGAAAAATAGGTGCAAGTGAACACAAACAAAGTAATGCCAAATGAAAATTCACTTCTTTATTCATTAATGATTTATCAAAACACCTATGATTGTCTAGACATAGGTTACATATACCCGCCAAAATTGGCTTACATGGTCACCTATTCTAACAATCTCCCACTTGACCTTTAAAGCCAATCACCCATATGCCTAATCCCCATCTTCTCAAGATGTTGCGTATGAGCACTTTGCGACATAGGCTTTGTCAGCGGGTCTGCTGTGTTGTCTGCTGAGTTGACTCGGTCCATCCGAACGTCACCTCTTCCTACCATTTCTCTAAGAAGATGGTAGCGTCTAAGAATGTGTTTGGAACGGTGGTGAGATCTCGGTTCCTTCGCTTGCGCTATTGCACCGTTGTTATCACAGAAGATGACAACGGGCTCGGCGATGCTAGGCACCACACCCAACTCTTGGATGTAGTTTCTCATCCAAACCGCTTCCTTGGCAGCTTCTGAAGCTGCTATGTATTCAGCCTCAGTGGTGGAGTCAGCAGTGGTTGCTTGCTTGGAACTTTTCCAAGCCACTACTCCTCCGTTGAGCTTGAATACATACCCAGATTGAGACTTGGCATCATCGTCATCAGACTGGAAGCTGGGGTCGCTAAAGCCTTCCAGAATTAGTTTTCCATTGCCATAGACTAAGAACATTTCCTTAGTCCTCCTTAGGTACTTAAGGATGCCCTTAACTGCATTCCAATGTGCCTCTCCTGCACAGGACTGATATCTGCTAGTCACGCTCAAAGCGTATGCAATGTCAGGCCTGGTGCAGTGGACCGCATATTGGATGCTACCTACGGCAGAAGCATAGGGGATGACTTTCATCTTTTCAAGTTCCTCATCAGTCTGCGGGGACTGTTTCTTGGACAACTTGATCCCATGCCTCATAGGAAGGAACCCTCGTTTGGAGTTGTCCATTCGATATCTCTTTAGGACTTTCTCCATATACGAGTTTTGGGTGAGCCCTAACATCCTTTTAGATCTGTCCCTGACAATCTGGATGCCTAGGATGTAGGATGCTTCACCCAAGTCCTTCATGGAAAACTTGGTTGACAGCCATGCTTTCGTGTTTCCTAACATTCTGACGCCATTTCCAATGAGCAGAATGTCATCCACGTAAAGCACTAGGAACACTATGGAGCTCCCACTGATCTTCTTGTATACACAAGGCTCGGATTCGTTTTTGATGAAGTCATAACCCCGTATTACTTCATCAAATCGAATGTTCCAACTCCGGGAAGCTTGTTTGAGGCCATAGATGGACTTCTGGAGACGACAGACCTTCTGTTCTTCTCCAGCGACCGTGAAACCCTCCGGCTGATCCATATAGATCTCTTCTTCAACGAAACCGTTGAGGAAGGCCGTTTTCACGTCCATCTGCCATATTTCATAGTCATACCATGCTGCTATGGCAAGCAGGATCCGAATGGATTTAGCCATGGCTACTGGCGAGTAGGTATCCTCAAAATCGACCCCGGGTCGTTGAGTGTATCCCTTAGCTACAAGCCTAGCCTTGAAGGTAGTAACCTCTCCATCAACGCCGAGTTTTGCGCTTGTAGACCCACTTACAGCCCACTGGCTTAACACCTTTCGGTGGATCTACAAGTCTCCAAACTTGGTTCTCGCTCATGGAGTCCATTTCGGTTTTCATGGCCTCAAGCCATTTCCCAGAGTCGATGTCTGACATCGCTTCCCCGTATGTCTTAGGATCGTTATCCAGAAAAGATCGGTCGCACCTAGAAATCCATATCTCACTGGAGGTCTGGATTCTCTAGTGGACCTTCGGAGAACGGGAACATTAGTGGTAACTGTGGGCGCTGACTGTATCGGAGCCGGTGGTTCAGGGGCCGGGGCTGGCCTCCCTTGAGGTTGTCCTTCATGCCTAGCATGTTGGACTTCTCTAGGTAGGTCAGTCCTCCTAGTGTCTATCCTGAATCCTCTAGGTGAGGTTTCCGCGACTGTTTCTGATGGCTGAGTTCCATCACTTGATTCCTTAAGGATCAGCTCATCAGGTTGGATATCCTCCGGGAAGCCTTGCTCCAAGAATACTGCATTCCTTGAAACAAATACCTTTTGTTCCAAAGGGTCATAAAAGTAATAACCCGCAGTTTCTTTAGGGTATCCAACGAACCTGCATAGGCTAGACCTGGATTCTAGCTTATCTCCCACTAACCTCTTGACGTATGCGGGGCTACCCCACACTTTCAAGTAGTTGTAGGATGCAGGCTTGCCGTGCCATATCTCATATGGCGTTTGGGTCACTACACTAGTAGGCGCCAAATTCAATAACTTGGCTGCCGTTTCTAATGCATAACCCCAAAACGATAGGGGCAATTGGTAAAACTCATCATGGAACGAACCATGTCCAACAGGGTTCGGTTCCTCCTTTCAGAGACGCCATTTAACTGTGGTGTTCCGGGAGGTGTCCATTCTGATATTATACCATGTTCCTTTAGATAATCTAGGAATTCGGCACTAAGGTATTCACCGCCTCGGTCTGACCGTAGGACTTTAATTTTGCAGTTGGTTTGATTCTCCACTTCAAGTCTGAATTCTTTAAACCTCTCAAGAGCTTCAGACTTGTACCTCATCAGGTAAACATAACCATACCGTGAATGATCATCGGTGAAGGTTATGAAGTAGGAGAACCCACCTCGGGCCTGCGTCCTTAGTGGTCCACACACGTCTGTATGGACCAAGTCCAACAGACCTGTGGCAAGCCTGCTTTGTCCTACAAAGGGCTTCTTGGTCATTTTCCCTTTTAGACAAGATTCACAAGTTGGTAGATCACTCAAGTTCCCAACCTCTAGGTTCTTTGAGTCTACCAACCTTTTCATCCTATCTTGGGATATGTGACCTAGCCTAGCGTGCCACAGACGTGCGTTCCCGTTATTATCTAATTTCCGTTTGTGTTGAGCGTTAAGAACGAAATTCGTTTGTTGCAAGATATAGAGCCCATTATGTAATGTACCAAGTAGATGAGCAATTCCACACCTCATCAAATAAAAGCAATTTTTATTGATTTTTAAACTCATAACCATTATTGTCTAACAATGGAATGGAAATGATGTTTTTAATCATACTGGGTACAAAAATAAACTTGCTCTAATTCTATGCTAATGGTATCACTAATAACTAAAGTGGCGGATCCTACTGCTTCTGCCGAGATGGCCTTGCCATTTCCGAGCTTCAGGATCATGTCCCCGCTACTTAGTTTTCTGCTTCTTTTCAACACCTGCAGATCATTGCAAATGTGAGCTCCACAGCCGGTATCCAATACCCAAGAGGCAGAATTAGTGACCATGTTAACCTCAATCACAAATATACCTTGGTTTGAGAAGAGTTTGGGCACTCTCTCTTTCCAATGCCCTTTCTGACGGCAGTTGATACATATGTCATATGCCTTTGACTGTTGCTTGGAGACAACCTTTCCCTTACCTTTGCCTTTCCCCTCTTTGGCAATGGGAACACTCTGAGTATTCGTAGCTGCTATGACTACCTTTCCCTTCCCTTTCTTCCTTTTCCAACGTCCGGCACCCTTGCCTTTCGTCTTGGAAGTAGAAGCACCTCCAAACAATACCGAAGGCGTGGACTTCTTAGTCGTTGCCTCGTATTGCACCAACATATTGATCAACTCATGAATACCCTTCTCAAGTGCATTCATGTTGTAGTTGACAATAAATTGATCAAAGGAGGGTGGGAGTGACTGAAGGATCACATCTATGTACGTTTCGTTATCGAGACCTGCCTTTAGGTCCTCGAGCTTTTCCACTAGGGTAAGCATTTTAACCCCATGCTCTTGTACAGAGGATCCTTCTGTCATTTTAGTTCCAAAAAACGCCTTGGTTGCGACATACCCAGTATGCCGGTCCGGGACTGCATAGCAATCCTTAAGGCGAGCCATTATGGAAGGGACATCGTCTAGCCTTTCATATTGCTTCTGAATCTCATTGGTCATCGAAGCAAGTATGATGCTACGAACCTTCCGGTTATCCTTATGCCAAGTCTCGAACGTCTCACGTTCCTCTGGCGTGGATCCTTCCGGTAAGGTCCTAGGGAGAGGCTCGTCCATGACGTAGCCTTGGTTCTCATAATCCAGGACTATCCTGAGATTGCGCAACCAGTCGTTGTAGTTGGTTCCATTAAATTTGTTTATCTCAAGAATGGTTG